>CM075942.1:32204659-32559331 GCA_038030265.1 Corythucha ciliata | reverse complement strand
CTCTCCATTGAGATTGTTTTGTAATAATTTTTATTGCAAGGCGGGCCCTCCCATGGTTTGGGGCCCCTGGGAGGTCGCCTACCCCCTAAAAACGGCCCTTTACACCGCTCAAGAAAGAGAAAAGTAACTATGAAACCTAACAGACGGTCAGGCAATCAGATTTTCTAGTCTATGAGTGACGTACTCCTACTCAGTTCCAAGAAAAGTGCTCTTGGAGCGCCACCTGTCATATCTATCGCCTTGGGAGAGATCATAGAGATAATATAACTACTAGAGGGGGCATTGGATTAGCAAACTTAAATAAACTAGGGCGCGGACTGACGTCATCCGGATTTCGTTCACCTCCTAATGTCTCTTCCCACTGGCTGTCTCAAAAAGTGAGGAGAAGAAGAAACTTTTGAGAACTCAGGGCTCAGGGGGTGCTGTTTGCTCTCTATACTTGAAACCCGTCTCAACAATCTATGTTGAGGAGGGTAGCGAGTTGAAAGCGCGTTGAATAAGTACATTTTAACTTTGGACAACATGTTTTTTTGTTGATCTGTTACGCCCATTTTCGCATTCAATGGGGATATGTAGTACGTATGGAAAATCTCCAATTCAATCACTATTGAATTATGAAAAAGTTTAGTTTTATACAGGGTGATTCCACGCCAAATCAACCAAGGGTTGGACTTTCTTATCTCGGATTTTTATGAATAGTTTTGTGCCCATCTAGGCCGACATGAAACTAAATCTTGTCAAGTTATTTGACTTAAGAATAAGAAATGCCTCTGTTATGAACATATCCCAAATCAACGTTTTGGACAAAAGTTAGGCACTTTTAAGGATATATCCGGTTGTAATCAAGTTATGAAAATGAGCCAGTAGTCATTTTAAAGCTGAATGAATTTGCTACTTCTTTTTTTCTCGAACAAAACAATTCAAAAAACGTGGTTTTTGCCATTTTTTTGGTTCGAGGGAAAAGACGTATCAAATTAAAGGAAATTAGAGGAATTGTGTGAATTCTAGGGAAATACACGGAGATACTAGATTATGGACAAAAAGGTTTACTCTATTTATAGAAAATTGGTCAAGTAATATAATTAATGAATAAAGTAAAAAAACAACGAAGAAGGGTTTTAGATATCAAGTATTCCGGGAGAAAATGTTTTGAGCAAACTCGTAATGTATCGAAGTACTGAACACCCAGTACTGTACACGAAAGGTTCCTCCTCGCGGTTTCCGTCGGGAACCTAGGTTAATCAATAACATACACGAATTAACTTCATATTGAATAGAATCATAAACTACAAGAATTACGTACTTGAACAATGATAACGAACCAACGCGCGGTGAATTGCACACGCAGCACCGATTTACCATTATTAAGGCACTAGAGATACGAGTACAGCGGACCGCCATACTTGGTCCCTTCGAGCTCTGGGAACCTCATCGTTTTCTACGTGTATCACTGGGCTTGATATGAGTAGTTTTGTTTATTCAGCTTAAACCGCGTTTTTTTTCTTATTTTTAGACCGAATAGGTATTTTAAGTTTCGTCGGTTTATACGTTTGCTCATCGTGACAGAATATCAGCTTCTCCAACAATGAATCCCTGGTCTGAAACCGAGCGAAAGTTATGTTGTAGTCACAAGCACTGCACTCAATGAGCTATAATAAGTGTGTTGTTATTTTGAGGTCTCTGAGCCTACGACCGAAGATTTAATTGCTGCTGCACATCAAGAAGTAGGTAATTAGAAGAAAACGACTGTTGATTGAAAATCTCCAACTCGCCTTCAACCTCTTGCAATTATACTGCATTAAGAGACGATGGATGCCGAACCCTTAGCACCAAAAGCCAGATGGGTAGCATGTCGATGCTTGCTTCTCAATTTTCCGACTTTGGAAAATATGATTTGTTATTAAGGCCCCCATCGAAAAATTTTAATGTGCGTCAGCTGTGCTTTCTAATAAATCTTTTTTGTGACAAGATACTGTTTGATAGGGTCTCTATTTCTGCTGCGATTAATCCTGTGATGTGAACTAGGAATGATCGTAACAATTTATTTCTTAAACTGGAGATACAATAGTGTATTCTGCAAAAATTGCACTGTCCCTGAAGCTGTTCTTTTCTCTGAACTCAACCTTCTCCAGAAACATATTCAGGCCTGGTCCACTCCTGGGGGCTCTTCACTCGTGTATACGAGAAAAGGAAACAGATGTGTTGCTGTGTTTACCGGACCTTATAGAGGAAAAACTGAGGGTCCCTGTGAGAACATTTTTTGGGCAATTCCAGGAAGTTCGGAATAGTTCAGCATGGCAAACGAAAAGGCCCAATATCTTTCGTTCCTAAAGTTGGACCCGGTCGAACGACGAAACTTGGATTCGTCCAAGTTACATTTTATTGATTCCCCCTCGCAAAATTTCTTTTTTGAGCAGAGCGTGATGAAGAGACGTAGAGGGTTTGGAATGAGTCAGCGGGTTTCAGAGTGGCCAGATTTGGCTGTAAACCGTGTTTTGGTCTATCTCGGGGGGGCTGCTTTGCGTTTAAAAAATAAAAGCGCGAACCCCGGTGCGGGGGATGTTCGCCCAAACGTCGTATTGAATTTAGCAGGGAAGGACCGTACCCTACACTTTAACTGCGGAATGCCTCTCAAAAGGAACGTTTTTGCCGGAGTAAGCAAAGAATCAAACCCCAGTGCCAGAATGCCAGATTCTTGGCGTGGGAATGTTTCTCGCGGCAAACATCAGTAGTTTCATGGTCTGTAATTAAGCAAAAAATGTACGTAAAAGAGAGGGGATGCTTCGAATAGAGCGAAATTTCTCGGGTATGGCTCTTCAAAACCCCAATTTCGTGGGGCTTTCATTGAAAAACCCAATCTTGAGGTTTGGTTTCTGGAAGGAAAAAAAAATGCGTGCTTGGCTTGCATAAAATACACAAACTTTGCGGTTTCGGCTTTTCAAAAAACCAATTTCACAGGCTTAGCCCCTAAAAACCCCCGGGAACTTGAAGAAAAAATCATATTTACTCAAATTACATACAATTTTTATTTCAATGCAACTTTCCTTTTCTTGTGGGAGGATGTCCCGTACATGGCTATTTTTCTTTTTTTGGCTTCGTTGAAATTTGCCAAGGCATATGCTCTTATTTTGAAAAAATGATTCACAATAAAACTGTGTGGAACCAATAAAAATAGTGTGGAAAAACTATACCCAAATCATGAAATAAAAAGGTGTTGTCTCCCAACGAAGTTTTGTTTATTATATTTAACAAAAGCTTTTCACCTTCTTAGAGGCATCCTCAGTGTTAATCAAACCTACAAACTGAACGAAGGGGGGGGGGGTAACTACATTCCTAAGTTTAAAATAAAATAAAATAAATTAAAAAACTTAAAAAACTCAACAACTTACATGAAATTTGAGTCAGACTAGATAAATATCACAGTGTTTGGTTGAACACCTTGTCTGTACTACCCTTTAAAGTAATTGTATAAAGAGAAGGCACACAAGTGGATAGTGGGAAGGAAATAGGGGGAGGTGGTGGAGGAGAGCTGAAAGACACTTTGGAACAGATTCTTTTTTGACTAGATTAATGGTAACTTATGTCTATCCTACCACTATACGAGATCATTAATTTTAAAAACCTTTTGGACTCGCTGCGTCTGAGGGAAACGCGTTATAAGGGGCACAAAAGAACTATTAATTGCTTCTGACCGTTCATTGATACACTTGTCATTTGCTTGCAGCTCTTCATATATGAACATTCCCTCCAACGTGTTGATCATATTACGCCCCCGGTCCTCCACGTATAAGATTTCGGCCTCATGTTGACTGTCCCGTCCGCAGATTCCAATGTGCTGAAAGAATCTGGAGTCTTTTCGGCGAAGGTGTTCTTTGAACCGGGTCTGGAACTTACGGACGGTTCTTCCCACGTATGAAGCTTCCCGACAAGAACCACATTTCAGACGGTAAATCCCACTCTGGTTGAGATCGTCCGTCTTATCCTTCCCTCGCGAGAGTAATCCGCCCAGTGTATTGGTAGGCTTGAAGGCGACTTTGTAATCCTTCTTCCTCAAGATTTTCGCGATTCTATCTGAAATACGTCCCAAGTAGGGCAGCGGTAGCCAGGGCCGGGCATCTTCATTCGTTGGCTGTTCCGTTATTGGGAATAAGACAGCACTTTTGAGTTGTCGTTCTTCCCATCTCTTCATCATGTTAATAATGATTTTTTCCTCGAAACCATTCGCGACTGCCGTCTTCAAAATCGTTCGCATTTCTCTTGCTTTTTCGTTCTCGCGAAGAGGTATGGTAAGCATCCTGTGGACCAGAGATCTCAGCCCTGCCAATTTATGCTGCGTTGCATGCTTAGATGTAGCAGGAATCAATACGTCGCTAGCTGTTGGTTTTCTATATATGGAAAAGTCCACGCGTTCACCATCCCTCCTCAAAGGAAGGTCCAGGAAATTCAGGGTTCCATCTCGTTCAATTTCAAGCGTAAACGTGAGGAATTGTACCAAGCCATTCAAATGCTCAAGGAAAGACTTCAGCTCTTCCTCTGATCCCTCCCAAATTACGATTATATCGTCCACGTACCTCCCATAGAACTTTATCTTTGACAGAAAGGGGTTGCTATCATTTATAATATTTTGCTTTTCGAAATTGTTTAAAACCAGATCAGCGCAAAGCGGAGAAATCCCAGACCCCATTGCCAAACCCTGTTCTTGCTTATAGTATTTGTTATTAAATTGTACATAACTTTGGTTCAAACATAACTTAAACAAACTTTTTAGTTCTTCCCCTTGCAATGGGTCGGTACCTTTCTTATCAATTAAATCACTAACAGCTTCGAGTGCAATGTCAGGAGGAATAGACGGAAAAAGGTTGACTATATAAAATGAACAAAGCAGAGAGTTATTACTTATTTTTATCTTTTCTAGTTTTTTCGTGAGATCTAAACTGTTTTGTAAGCAATGCTCCAGGTGTAGGTTGGTCAATTTCTTTAACTTCTGTCCAATGGTCTTGCCTATTTTTTCCCCGGGTGCTGAAATGAAAGAAGCTATTGGGCGAATGATTGGAAACCCGTCTTTGAAGGGCTTGTGCATTTTAGGAAGTGCATACAATTTGGGTGCTTTGGGATTGGGATTGATGTATTTTCCCGAACTTATCTCCCTTTCACTGAAAGTAAATTGTATGTCTTTTAAATCAATTGGTGCCGTCACCTAGCCATCCTCGCAGGTCACCACATAGCACTTTACCAGTTTCTCTATCGCCCCAATGAACTCAGTAGCATTCTCCCCAAGTCTATCCCTCGTCTATCTATTGACTTTTCTTGAACTTATCGTTAATATTTAACCTTTAGTGTAGGTAATATATTTTTATACACTTCGTTTTCTAAGATCTGTGCTACGGTGATCTTGTATAATTTTACTTTTTTTAAAACACCTTCCCAGGTAAATTCGTGTATTGCAGTTTTTGAGTCATGACTCACCTTCATGTTTGCATTTGAGGCTGTGGGTTTGACGTTCATAGGAGTTTTCCACGGATAACTTCTAGGAAAAAGTTTTTTTTATTTTCATAAACGATGCAAACAAAATTGATTTGCGAAATCGTGTCTCTCCTTTGCCCTATTAATAGGCTTTGTTGGGTTTGGGAGTAAAATTCACACAGATATCGGTGAGTCCGGTGACATTAGGCGTTTGCTCAAACGAACTGCTACAGTAGTCACTTAAGTGACAAAATCACTGGTTTTTGTCACAGTGACTGCACAGTCACCGGAGCTAGTTGTCACTGTGACCGACAAAAGCTGTCACGTCACACCTCTAGCTTCCAGGGAAACTTAAGTCCTCTGACTAAAACTACCAATATATGCGTGCCTAGTTGACTAACATCCCCGACAGAAATATACCCGCAGAATTTTTTAGTAACCTTATTGTAGTCGTCGGCGCATCTAATTTGCATCTCGTCGATTGATAGGCAGCAGTAGCGGTCCTGAGGTTCCATGCAGTCCACTTTGTATTGGAGGGGCTCGAGAAGAGCTTACAAGACGCCAGTCGAAATTTCATAGCCCTGTAAGCGTTCGCACAGCGTTCTATAAGATGGCAGAGAGTAACTACTCCGCCTTAAATATTCATAGCCGTGAATCCCTAGAAATTACGATTCTACATTATTACCTTTACTGAAATTAAGACATAAATGAATACTGTAAAAGTACAAACCCAAACAGAAGCGAAGTTTGAGGGACTTGATGATTGTCTCCTGGTCCCATTCTCTCACTTTTTCTTTTTGAAGAGACTCTATTTGTCCTTGAGTTAAAAATGTGAGAAGCGACGCCTCAACGTCCTGCGTCTTCTTGCTCAATTCTTTATTTAATTCTTCACAGGCTTCATTTCCTCTATTACTTCCTGTTCAAATAAAAAATCGCGGTTGTATGCACACATTGATGAACCATTTCTCTATAAAGTTCGAACGCCTCAGAAGCTATACTTGAAGAATTTGTCGCAGGAGCACCTGTCTGTAGATCAGTTTGATTCTGAAAAATACTAGTAATTATATAAGAAGATTCTGCCGTCCACATACCTGATACTTGTATAATCTACATCCAATTTTTTCAGCACGGCTATTGTTTTGCGAGCTGCTGCTGCTGTCATTACATAAGGAATGGAGGTGCTGGCAGTCTGAAATCAAAATAAAGAAATGGAATAGGTAAACCATAAATTAAAAACAGATTTGCTTGCCTTACTTTGTAGTTGGATTTCCGGGGAGACATATTTATTTTTGGGGGCGGATTTGGCACGTTAAACAACGTAGGCACGGCAGTTTGTTTTAGTTTTCGCCATCCGTCTGATCTGTGGTTTTCCCACTGTGAATCTTGAATCAAAGTAAGCAAGAAAAATGAAAAATGATGCGAAAAGCACAAAGGATACAAGGCAGAAACTGCAGGCATTGGAACTCATGTTCCTTTCATTTGGCATCATGGGAATTCACATCAATCTTCTCGTGAACCTCCATAGATGTATCATAAGTTGATAAATGTATGATAATTGAAGAGATTTACTTGGAAATTAACATAAGTCATAAGTATAAATCGGGCTTACTTCGCATATCCGCGAGTTGTTCGTTGGCGTCCACTTGTCTCTACGGCAATTTATGAGCCATTTCTTTCTTCTTTCCACTTCAGAAGGAAATTTGAACAGCCAACACCGTGAATAGTCTTATTATGACAATTAACTGCCGAACAAATCACCATGTTCCTTTTGAAGGAGAAACCGACAATAGAAAAATGAAGTGCGCCGAAAGCTAACGCTCCTAGCCGTTTCCGAAATGCGATGGCAACAGTTTTGAAAAAAAAACTGTTTAAAGGGGTCGAAAAGAGGGAAGTTTTGAAAAAAAACTGTTGAAACACGGGAAAATTAGGAAGAATAAACAAAAGAAAGATGAAAACACGGGACAAAACTCAGCACTCAACCACAGCTCGAAGGCAAATGATACGATAAATACCACTGGGGGAAAAATTGGAGGGACCAAATATGGCTGTCCGCTGTACCTGTACTTAAAGGTTCTCTACCATTATAAGTCGTCAAGTTGGTAACTAATTAATCAACGAACAAAATAATAAAGTAATCTCTATTACTTATCAATCATTGTACTAAATGACTGCAAACAGAATCAACTTCCTTTTCAAAACAAAACAAACCTGACAACATCACAAGGCTTCGAAAATTGAAACGAATCGAAGGCGAGGAAACGGCACTTCATAATCCCTTATCTCTTAGTGCCGGTTGCCGGTTCAGGGGGGTCCAACACGGACGAGTTGAATGCTAAAGAAAGTCCCCCTTCACATCATCCACATCCCCACCAGTACTTTTTCAACCAATAGCAATGGATTTTTGGAGTTAACTCAAGCTTCTTGGTGACGTCAGCCACGGACCGCTGCGCAATAGACAATTCAAGCTCTAGTTATATTATTTCTATGGGAGAGATCGACATCGGGGCTAATGAGGTTATTTAGATGGACTAGCTGTTATCTACAAGTGAATCGCATGTGAATCGTGATAGCCTACATAAAAAAAAGTTAGCCCCGATGTCCGGAACTCGGGGGGACGTCCCACGCACCGCCTTTCTTCTTAGGTCGGTCGTCCCCTACCTCCCTAGGTACATCCCTAAGGCTCAAATTGAATGTGACATCGTCCACTGCAGCTTCAGTGCATTCAATTTAAGCCTTTGGGATGTACGTTATACGCTCAATGTCGCGAGTTGTAACGCCGCTCGAAAACGTTTTCAGGGGACGACAGGCCTTATGCTGCGAGGAAAGCACATTCACCGGCTATACTCGATGATCGCTCTACAAATCACTAGTGACAACTTTTACCAACAAAATTTTGATTACTTACTTTTATTTTGTCTTTACTAGCTTTCAAGACGAAGGGGCTCGTTTTCATGAATTTTAATTAACTAGGGTTTTCCTTAAGGAGAGAGAAAAGAACCCAACAAAATGAACTTGAAAACTCTTCCTCAGCACAATGGTATACTTGTTAAGTAATTAAACACGACGTATAGTTTGCATGTGTTTTCCTGGCAGCCCATCAAGGTGTTGGAAAAAAAAAGATGCACGGTTCTTCAGAAGGAACCCTCGTAAAACTGAATTTATAAACGTGAAATGCTTCATATTCTCATTTACTGCAGGACTGACGAACAAGAGCATACCTACCTACTATACGTTCGGGTTAAATCGCGCAATCGAGGCAGTTCTCAAGCCACTTAAACTCTTTGCTTACGCGATGATACCCTACTATAGACAGTATAAGCTTAAGGATAAGCAAGTCGTCCGAGCATAAGAGCTACATCAAAGGCAGATCAGTAATGAGTCGTACGTCAACAACCTGACACTCAGAAACTCATAAAAGGGGGACAGCCACTGTTTTCGCGATGCAGTTTTTATGTACATCTTAGATCAAGGGTCAACTTCCTTTGAAACTGCAAAATCCGAGAGGATATGAGTGAGAGAATCTCTGTTCGTTAAGCTGCATTACAAATTCATCACTACCTACTGCTTTAGAGTTCTCTGTAGCACGTGAAAAAGCTCATTTTGTTGCCTTTATTTTTAAAACAGAAAACTGCGATGAATAACTGATGGTAACATCGTGGTTTGAGTCCTTACAAGCTTTAAAAACTTCATCATCATCGTCGTTCGCAATTTTTCTTTCGCAGTAGGTAACTCTTTTTCTCCTGACCTCTCGCAAATATGTAGATAAAAAATACAAGTTGACTCAGGGATTGAAATATGTTGTATGTACTTGCTGAAATATGTTGTACACCGAAGCTTCAACACCGCTTTACACCGAAGTGTCAAGCAAGGCGCTCTCACACTTGAGATTCCGGTACCGGATTCTAAAAAGTATGCGATTCCGGAATCTAAGTGTGAGGGAGCTCCTTGACTGTAGTGTACTTTTAGTGTCCTCAATGCGAATCGGATACCGGAATCTCAAGTGTGAAAACGGTCTTATTCTCTCTGGACATAAGTGTTAAGAGTCAGACATAAATTTAATGACTTTATAAACTCTGATGAAAATTTCTAGAAGTTTGTGTTTACACCAAGGTAAATTATTGTGCCTGACACTAAATTTCAAGCGATAAGTGTCGCGGAACACTTCGGCGTAAACGCACCTTTAGACCCTACCAAAATTGGCCCACAAAGTTGTTAAGTTCTTTCCTTCGCCAGTGATTTCCTTCTTGTATATGGCTCGTCGAACCGTTAAACACTTCAAGAAACTGGCAATGTTTCTGAGAAAAGCACGGAATTATACGACGTCTCAACAGTTCTTTAGATATGCCTAATTATCCCCCCCCCCCATTTTCCACGAGGCACGAAAAAAACGAATGTGGCGTATTTAATATTTTCTTTTCAGCGAAGATTTCCTTCACATTGACGAGGCTTACGATGCGGTCCCAATTTAAGGAAAAATTGTCCATTTTCCGAGCTTTCGTGCAAGTTCTACAATTGGAAATTATAGTTGAACCCAACTCTGATGGTTTTTTTAAACAAAATTTCCAGATGTAAATGAATAGACCGAGAGCTGGCGACACTGCAGACACCGGCAGACGATCACTTTCGTATTCAGCCACATGAAACGTGTCGCAAAAGACCATTCTCCGGACTTAGTTCATCCGGTTAATTAATGCCCCTGATTTAAGGAGTTTACTGGCCACCGAGGGCAATGCTCCAGGCAGACGATTTTATTTGTAATCATCTCCATAAATCCTATCGAATAAGACCAGTTTCAGGACTATGTTCTTCCGGTTGATCAAAATTCACCGAATTACGTGTTTTTGGCGAGCCACAGAGGGCAAATGCCCCAGGCAGATGGCGGCAGACGATCATATTCGTAATCAGCTTCATAGAACCTTTCGATTGAGACTAGTTTCGGGTCCATGTTCTTCTGTTTAAATTAATGTCCCAAATTAAGGACTTTAATTAGCTATAAAATCCTTAGGCCCCAGATACAGTATGGCAGACTTCCGGACTCGTAAATTGGGGTCAAATGCCATCATTTTGCACACATTCGGTGACTATGTTCTTCCGGTTGAATGGGACTGTCGCTAGCTCTCGAACTATACGTAAAACAAATTGGTTATATTGATTTTTAGGTTCCATTAGAATGTGGTTCATCTATAGTTCAGTTATAAGGAGACACTACGATTACGTTATAGAAATGCAAGCAGGCCGTTAGCGAATTTTTTGTATGATTTACTTACTACGGGTAGAGAACCTATACTATCAGGTGAACTCACGGCCATATGGGGGTAGATAAAATTATCATAAATTTAATAAAGCCTCGTGGGAAAATCCATAGTACTTCCAATGCCATGCACCCCTCCTTCCCACTAAAATAATATCAACTTTATCTACCCCAAAATGCCGGATGGGCCCACTCGGTTGTATAATTACCTTACTACAGGATCAGCTATCCTGATTCACCACATTGCAAGTGCAGAGAGGACCGCATTTATATCTAAATTCATTTAAATGTTTGGTTTGGCCAGTCACTTTAAACATCGAAGGTCTCAAAAAATCCGGTAAATCCTTTGAAGCACCACTAGTGTAAATCCAAGTTTGCAGCTTCGAAAACCCAGTCCACGAAGTGACATCTCGTATCACAGACATGGACAAAGTGAACTAGTGATACCTCGTAAATGTGGAGGTAGCTCACCCTAGTCTAGTCTTCCCTAGTAACAGACCTTGTCCGCAGCGTGCTTGTGTTCCCCAGTTAGTGGAGTACTATGGATAGAGAACCTATAGTTGCACAAAGGTACTGACAATACATAAAAAGTTTTTTGTTTCTCCTGTAAAATCGTGTTTTTTCACTTACGATGTATCACTACTAGGCCGACGATATGTTATTTTTAGTGACTGGGTTGAACCAGCGAGGACAAGATAAATAATAGAGGGAGCGTAAACAAAAAAATTGGTACACTTCCCTTTCTCTAGGAGTCCGAATGAGGGTGAGAAAACTATTGGAAACGATCATACAAGTCAAAGCATTGAAGTTTGGAAATGAATTTAAGTAAATAACTGCTGCTTTTGCTGAACGGTAAAACGGAATTGACAGCTGAAAGTTTCATCTGCGGAAGATTAGCTTCAAATTAATTGATGGGAAACCTCATCCAATAATTTTTCACCCATAACCGGACACTAAGAGAGGGGGAAATGGGACACATCTTGCATCACATTTTCTATTAATGCACTTCCTCTATTTCTTGTCTGTGCTCGCTGGGTTGAACAAGGTTTGTGTTTTTTATAGTGTTTTATCGTGGTCAACGTACGTAACATACCGGGAAAAAAGTAGTCAGTTGGCCTAAAGTGACGATTATACATTTATGTCCAAACGATAAGCAAGCTCCCAAGCCTTTCGGCGGTCGACTTTCTATCCAATACCGTGCTTATTGATAATTGCCACCGTTTAACCTTCAATTTTTTGGGACTAATGAAATGATAATGGTGTGTCTCGGTTACGACGGGAAGAGCAACCGACGACACAGCAGTTTTCTCCTTCAGAGACATCCCACGATCGCCTTATCATTTCTTTATTGACACTCGCCAGCTCACCCTTTCGTTTTAGTGCTCACAATCAGAGACGTCAGGACGGGTTCATTCAAATGTTCGACAACGTTTTTGAATGATGTTGTGTTTTCGAGTTTTCTAGTTTCGGCGTACATGCACCCCATTATGAAGGCACCCACGTGGATGCCTTGATAATGGGGTGCGCACCGGCACCGCATACCCTGAAACTAGTCAAAAGATGATAACTACAAACCTGCTAGCCGGCAAATAAAGATGATAATAAACAAATAGAATGTTTCAGTTCAAAAAATCATTCAATCTATACCTAACGTTAATTTTCCCATTCAATAAAAGAATTAAATTATATAAATATATAGAACAAATTAAAGCAATTGTTCGCAGCGCCTTAATTATTTTATTTTTATTATAGGTACTTTAATGATTCCAATAAGAAGCAACCGTTTTCAAAAAATTGTTCCTTGCTTTTCAGCAGAATCATACATGATTAGATCAATTGATCTTCGTTTGAACAAAAAACTTTCTTGTGTACCTTGGGCATTATGAATAAATGTACCCCAATTACATCTTTACATCCTCTTCTTCAAGTTGTTATTCTCTTTTATCAGTTCATATTAACTGACTAAACACTCCCCTGGCGTACTTTTCTAGGGTATTATTATTCAAGTATAATTGATAAGACGTCTTGCATGCAGTGAGTCCTCTATTGCATGCTAAAATGCCCAGCCCCGTATATTAGGCAGCTATCCTCTACGGCGGCATTTCCATAAATTACGAGTTTATGAAACTACCAAAGGGAACCGTGGGAAAATGGAGCACACTTAAGCTTAAGTTGGTGTGTGGGCTTGGAGCTGGGTTTTAACAATTATTTCTCTCATGAAAATGGTTTGGCTCAAACACGGAGAAATGAGGAAAGGGGGAGAATAGCGTTGCCTGGCTAATTATTATACTCTTGGGCTCCTTCCTTTCAGAGGCGCTGTAAAGGCAAACAGTAGTTTAAAAAAAAACGAAACCACGGACGTATCCACGTCAACACACTTAGAATTATACATACTCTGCATTCGTTAGAAGTACTTGGAAGGCTACCATTTTTTCAAACTAAACCCCCCCCCCCCACGTAATTTTGAATTCGCATTCACAATTTTCATTAAAAATCGGTGTTGGCCATTCCAGTGAAAAGAAGCGTCAAGGGGATACGTGAAACAGCCCCAAGCCCGGGCTTGCGAACAACAAACATCAGAGGTTTTTAAAACCTGCATTTTGTTCTTTTAATGCATTTCATTAAAAAAAACGCTGCGAATTATCGAACAATGCCTTATTATTTCGACTGTTTATGGGTTTATTATTCATGGATGTAGTCAAATCCGGCTTGAAATTACATGAAAATCGACACCCCACACCCCTATGACCTCAAATCCTCTGAAACTCCCCATTTTGGACCCGCTTTTGGCCCATAAAACCCCAGGGAGTTTGATCAAACTGATCAGATTTTAGGACCAACTGGACCTTAAATGGAGTCTATGTGCGAAAGAACGAGTTTTTCGAGCAGTCCTAGGGCAATTTATGGCCCGGACGGCGGACGAAGGAAACGACGAAGCGGTAGAACTCGCTCCCGTAACAGTTGGAGATGTGGCAAAGCTGTGAAACGGCGGTCTAGGATTACGCCGAGGTAAACTGGCTTTTTGGTCAGGGGGAGAGTTCTCCCGTCTCGAAGTAATATGTGGTTGGTATTCAGCCCCGAGCGACGACTGTTTGTGTTTTGGAGATTGCGAGACGCAGGCGCGTTGAATCACACCATTGTTCTTCGCACTTCAAGGCTTCAAAGCCACGGTCACAGAGGTGATCATTATCGGTGGCTCTAATGATGATGGCCAAGTCATCAACATACGCGATTGTTTCGAAATTAAGATTCGTGAGGCAGTGGTTCACTGAAAGTAAAAGCCCAAAGGGCGCAGGCGAGGGCCGCTCCATGGAGACATCCTGTGGTGATAGGGTAGGTTACGCCATTGCAGCATGGAGTTATACCAGTGAAGTAGCTACAAAGGAGGCGTTACAAGTTGGATGGGATTCTCGTTTCGCGCAGGGCAGTTAGGATAGCCGGCTGCCATAGCTCGTTAAATGCTCCTGATATGTCCAAGAAGAGAACCACAGTAGTATCTCGCGAAGGCGTCGCTAGTTCCTCCCTGAGCCGGTTTAGGGCATGTGCTGTCGAGCACCCGGGCATGCCACCATACTGTGATGGGTGCGCCCTAGCTTCGAAGAATGGGTGCAGTGCAGTTAGGATAAGCTTCTCGAAAACTTTAGCCTCAGTTGACATTATGCTTATAGGACGGTACGAGCCTGGCAGTGACCTGTCCCGATGAGGACCCTTTAGAAGGAGGCGTAATCGGCAGCTCTTCCACGCGAGAGGGAGTATCCTAGATGCAAACACCGGTTAGCATGTCAACATAATGTCTGCTGAGGGTAGCGTTACGGACGTGCTCCCCGTAAATGCCAGAAGGGTCTGGGGCCTTGGACGTGGCTGATCCTTGCATTGCAGTAGCTACTCGTTCATCCGTCCATTGTGGGTGTAAGGGTGGGTCAAGGGGAGCAAGCACTGACTGGCGTACTTCAGCGTCACACGGTAAGTCTAAGAACGTTTTGTCAGTTGGGAATAGCTGCTGCAATAGGTAGCGAGTGTTGGAAGCAGCTGAGGCTGTGTCAACGTTGGCATCATCTTCAATGCATGAAGCAATAACTTCTGTGTTCGCCTCCCGCTTCCAGCTTTGGTAGAGTAGCCCCCATGGGTCATTGGACAGGACATCAGTGATAAGACGCCGCCAGCCCTGTCGTTTGGCCCGTCGCAGTTCTCTCCTGTACTGGATCCGTATGGCAATGTAGGTGTCCAGTGCTGCCATCCACCGCATAGAGTTGGCACGGTGGAGGCGTGCTCTTGCCGTACGAACCAGTCTGCGCAGTGCGTCCAGCTCAGATGTCCACCAGGGTACATTTCGGCGTTGAACCATGTCTTTTCGCGGTATTGCGATGCTCGCCGCTTGCCTGATGATTGTTTGCGCGAGGGTAACATCAGAATCAATGTCTTGGTGCGTCAATCGTGGACCCGAACTTTCTTCGAGATGGTAAAGCTGAAGCGTCGAGCTTTCGAGTTGCAGATGGAAAGCATTCCAGTTTGCTCCTGCGAACTGGTAGCGTCGCTTGACTACGATGTTCGATGGGAGAGGACCCGTCTCAATGTGGTATTTGATGAGAGCATGGTCTGCCGGGCCTTGATGTGAGAGATTCCAGTTCCGTGGGTGATTACGCATACTGCGCGAGACCGGAGTGACGTCGATGTAAGATTGGCCTCGAGGCCCAATAAAGGTGGGTCCTAACGTCTGATCATTCAGTAGGACTTGGTCATATTGTGTTGACAACGCGTACAGCGCTTCACCTCTCGCATTTACGGTTGTTGAGCCCCTTGCAGTATGTCACGCATTTACATCTCCGATGATGACGTTACGGTCGTGCAGTGCATCAAGTAGGTTACTCAGGTCATGAAGTATTTCCATAGTAAAATGCTGTGATGGTGGAATATAAATGGATACTACATATGTGGTACGATTGCCCTGAGTGATAGTGATGGTCGTGATGTGGGTTGTAGACCATTGTGGCATATAAAGGGGGTGAAGCTCTTGTTGATGCACTGCAATCGCTGTTGCCTGCGATGCGTGGGGCTGAGGCGGCGCTATTATTGTGTGCGGGGCCAGGTTGGGGACTCGGCCTCGAAAGAGCGGGCATTCTTGAATGAGGATTATATGTAGGTTTTGTTGAACCTCCGTGAGGATGGAATCGTGGAGCTGTAGTGGGCTTCGGGCCACATTGATTTGGGCGTATCGAAGGGTGTGAGATTGTGGACAGTGGATAGGCGGAGTATCACTGATGGGATTGGTCATCTTGTATTATTCCCGGCGGGGTTGACGATTGGATAGCAGTGTGCTCCATAATATTTTGGCATTGGTGAATCTGGGTTCTTTCCACTTGAAAAAGTTGCTGCTCATGGATCTGTTCATCTAACTCAGGGTGACTGACCGGGCGACCGTAGTCAGTGTGACGTGTAGTTGCTTTTATGGCCTTGATAAGGCATGGGCATCGTGGGTCTTGAGTACTATGCTGCACCGTTGAAAGCTTGGCGGAAACACTGTTATTGCAATTTGGTGGGAGTGATTTGTTTGGACACTCAGCAAACTTATGTCCAGGGATGGCGCACCAACCGCAAATTCGCTGTTCATGTTGCAAAAACTATATCGATAAAGCATCAACTTCTTTGAGTGCACTTGAGGTGCCGCTTGTTTTTCCAGAAAGAATGCCTATCATCGTCTCTCCCCGGTGGCCTGACTGGTGAAGTGAAGGCGCCCGACTTGGTATCTGGAGTTATAGACTCCAATTAGGAATGGACTCTTGCCCACCCTTGAATTTAGCGGAATGAGCTTCCCCTTTGCCCCTTTCTCCTAAATATAGCGCACCGGAATTAATTTTGGAACAAATCATCACTGTGTAGCGTCTAAACGTAACCATAATGCCCATAGTAAAAGTTTTTTGTTGAGTTCTTTAAATGATTTTGGTGGGAGTAAACAAATCGAACTATCGAAATGAAGCAACCCGTTCGAGAATCCATCACTAAGCGGACAGACTATAGCAGGTTCGAACCCCGCCCAGGGTGTCATTTTTACTGGAAACTCAAAATCAACAGTGGATCTTCTCCACTCAACGTCTCGGTAAATTAACACCATACATTTTATTCGACATTTAAATTTAACCGAAAAATATATTTTCTACAACGTCACTGTTATTACTTCATCAGTTTTTAACCAGGCCATAAATTATTTCGCTAGTTAATCCTCTTTGCCTGGGATTGCTATTTGGAGGCGACGTATCCGTATTTATAATGGGGAACACAGAGCCTTTTGTTAGAAATGTTGTTTGTTTTTTTAGAATATCACAGTAGAAAATACTAGGACCGCTATGTATTATTATTAAACCATGACTCGCGATTTCGCAGTGTTTTCATAAAGTCCATGTAAGGTGAGACCTCGAGGATTCGACACAGGATATTCTTGTTCAAAGAGCGGTATCAAAGCGCAAACTGTGTTGAAATGATTATTATATTTCTATTTTTGTCAAAAAATAATATTTGAGTTTACTACTTCACAATTAATTTCCTCTCGCGCTCGATTTCTCCGCCTATTTACGCGCCAATGATTTTTGCCTTTACTTCTTTGTGGGGCTATCTACTCTACTTCAGTGAGTAAAGTAGATAGGTACGTCAAAGTAAAACATTGCCCTTTATACTTCTCCCGCTCTGCTTGTCTCGGAGGCAAAGAGATATAACCACGGGACAAATGGAAGTTAAGATTAACTTCACCTTTTACTCAGAAATCAGTACGAGAAATTCACTTCGTGGCAAAGTAGGATACTTTAATGCTATTTTACGTACATTAAGCCCCGTTCACAAGATCTATGTTTGCGTTTTGTGAAGTTTATGCAACCAAACATTCCCTCGAAAAATGAAGCATTTTGATAGGTTGCATAGACTTCACATACGAATAACATAAGGTTTGTGAAAGGGCCCTAGGGCATTAAAATGATTAAGTAAGTAGGCAGAAAGTCTGTGGAATAGTGAATGGAAACTCATGGTGGTAGAGCACCTATATCAGACAGGTAAAATCACAGACGCCATGTTCGCTCTTATCAATTATCAGTCTTGTAAAATCCATCTTTCGTTGATGCGTTGTGGAGTTCATGGTTGGTTTAATTTGTGTTTTTTTATGAAACATGGTATTTAATAAAGCTTGGCTATTCCACAGAGAGGAAAATACCGTAGATGTTTACGCTAGCATCTTGCCCCGGCCGCTCTCACAGGTCTTTCTTCGTCTTTTCGTAATTTGAAATTCCTTTTCACGGTGTCTCGTAGCAAATATGCAATTTTCCAACATTGCTCGTAGTGGATGTCAACATCTCTTGAAGACTTTCACATGCGTTCGTATTAGGGAAGCCGGAGGTAGATATCCGCATGCCCGTTCCGTGCGCCATAATCAGTTTGGCAGACGCATCTCCTTACCTCGTAGAAGTTATTTTTTGCCCTTTGCATTGAATCATAAATTTGACAGTTCGTCCTGTAGTTATGAATGAGTTGTACGTTGTTTATGCAGAACATATAGTTGTTCTCTCTTTCGAGCGGTACGGTGCACGTACACTTCTGCATGAGAAACACAGGAGGAATGGCATGACGGATGGAAGAAGTAGAAACCAAACACTGTACCTTCGTTCATCAACGATGGCAAAATTTCACGGAAAGGAACGTACCATTGTAACGTTTAAATAAAACGTGAAAACTTTTCACTTTCTTTTCTAGGGTGATTTTATTCATCTGATTAAACTGATAAGAGCGAACATGGCGCCGTATGCGTCTACTCGTCTATAATGGTTCCTTAAGGGTGGGAATGATAAGTTTTATCAACTGAAATACATACCATAACACGTTTGAAGTTGAGCTCACCCTAATGCATAAATGTCCCTCTCCTTCAGCATTTGAAAATGTTTGTCATTTTGAATTTTAACTCCTTTCGTTTTCGACTTGAAGTTATGTATGAAGGAGCGCAGTCCAATTGGATTATTTTCTTAGTAGAGGCAAGACCAACAGCCCTCGCCGCGTCGCTGATGAACGACGACGATAGGATTCTGTTCAGCGTGATTAGGATTGTACAGTGAGCACAGATAATAAATATAGGGAGTGTATTAATAGAAAATGTGATGCAAGATGTGTCCCATTTAGTAATCTGGGACTCATGTGGTTTTCTCGCCATCATGAGAGAGGGTGATGATGACGTGGTAGACAGCGAGGGAGCGAGAAAACCACATGAGTCCCAGATTACTACTACCTGCGTGGCTCCAGCTATGTATCGAAACTATGGATTTATTGAAGGGGGGGGGGAGCACTCTGTCCTTCAAAGTAGAGCTCGCCGAGCGGCCATACCGCCGTTAAAAAGAAGTTACTCCTATAGCCTTAATCTTATTTTGAAAATTAGAGGGTCCGCTTCGCACATAATACCAAGTGATTATTGCTCCAATTCAACCATTTTCCTACGTTATTTCCTGTTTCTAGCGTGCCTGCTGGCCGCATGGTTCACGTAAATACGGTTTGTAATAGACTATTCGAAAGGCCATGGAATGGAGAAGTTTTTATCAATTTTACCACTCACGAGACCATAAAACAGCACTAATCTTATATACTTACTAATCTAAACAGTACTAAAATAGCACTTACTCAGCACTTAGTAAGGTGGGAGAGTTCCTAAATTCCTGAGTTCCATTGTGGTTGAGCCTTCCATCACTTATTTATCATGTGTAAGTTTTGAAACCTAATCAATCGGTGAGCAACTTTGATTATTAACACATGTAAGATCAAAGGGAAGAATTGGACCCAATGTTTAGCCTTTCAATGCTTAACTAAGGCCCCGCGCACACTAGGAGGAAAAAGACACCGACGCCGCGCGTCAGCGTCCGATTCGTGCAGTAAAAACACATAAAACTGGGGCCTTTCACATTGGACGCGTACGCGAGAGTCGTCTCTTCCCCGAGAAAAAAGACGCTGACTCGCGCGTCGGCGTCTTTTTTCTCCTAGAGTGCGCGGGGTCTAATGAAATAATGCTCATTAAACAATAGCAAAAGGAGCCTGTTGGTACCTTTCTAAACCTTTCATTCTCTGGAACAACAGCCCATCTATTCACTTCCTTTTTTCCCCCATTTCTCTGTTCGGGAATGTAATCTATTGGAAGTGAAGTAAGTCAATGGCTACGTAATTAATTATTTTTAAAACCAGTCTCCTAGTTTCCCTCCCCTCTTCACGGCCCAAAATAAATGGCGAGAAAAAAAATATACAAAAAACGACGTAAAGTCGAATGTCACACTTTTTTAATCAATTCTTGAGACCAATGGATATCTCCCTTGCAATATGTTTTAGACCCCTTTTAGTTAAAAAATGTGAGTTTTTTGTTAAAAAATATGTTCAATCTGATCACAAACAGTCCATTTCAGGCAGGGAACATCTGTTAATTTTTTTCAAGAAGGCTACTTTGATTATTATCGAATAATGATTGGTAATTTGAATTGTCGGTTATAAATCCTTTAGTTGTGTGAAAATAGTATCTGTCGTCGTGTTGAGTTGTTTGTTGAGTATGCTTCCACCGAAAGTACTTTGTTTATACAGTTCCTAGTTGAGAGTTTCCTACCCTTGTTTTGTGAGCCGATTAGGGTCATGGCGTGTGTTATGGGTTGACGTTTGCTGTGAAAGGTGGTGTGCACAATTTTTGAGTCATCTTAGTTTTTGTTGTTTTCTACCCGTTTGTCTTATGTAAACCTCGTTACAGGTATACATGTTAGTTTGTAAACCACGTTTTTATCGTATTTGTATATTTTGGTCTTGATTATATGTGTTATCGTGTTGTTGGTCCTGATTTCTGTATTAAGTACCTTGTTCTTGAAGAAGTTTGTGATTCGTTTAATTTCTTTACCTCAGTATCTGAATGATGTTCATCTTTTCATGTTAAGTTGTTCGTCATTTTGACTATTCTATTTTCGTGATCTGAGCCCATCTATTGTTGCTTTACTGTATCCGTTATTTGTGGCGATCTGGTAGATTATGTTTAGTTGGTCTGTGTGGTCTTGTTGAGTCATTGGTATGGTGTGTAAACGGGTGTGTTATGAGCCTAAATGCCGATAGTTTGTCTTGAATGGGATGGTTTGATGTGGCGTGAATAACTGAGTCGGATGAAGTGGGTTTTCTGAAGATTTTAAATTGTAAGTTAGGATCAACGATGTATAAAAGAACTGGATTGCTCATCACTGCTGATAAAGAATAGCCATCAAATAAGCTCCAAGTGGAGCTTAAAGTGGATTAGAGGGGTGGAGTTTCAAAGTAAATATGGGAAGAGAGTTGTGCTGCCATAACTACACAAGGAGAGGGACAGGGTAATTGTTTATCAGGGGACGACCGGCCCCCTATACGCCCATCCAGTCCAGCTGTGAGCAATCCAGGTTTATATATCGTTGGATAGGATCTAAGGTTGATCGTAGGTTGTGTGGAAGGTAAGCTTGTTACTAAGGAAACCTCTCTAGACGCATGATAAGCCTTTAAAAACACCAGACACGATCAAATGATCCCAAAAACGGTTTTTTTGGGCGAACGACAAGATGCCCTCTCGGCCTTATCCCGCTAAAAATTTCTGGCGACGATACAGTCGCATTTGATAGTGACCATGTAACGTCGTGATGATGGTTTCAAGCGCGATCAGATGATACGGATTTTGCATACGGTGGGCTCCCGGCTCCCGGACTAGTTGGCTGTAGTGTTATAGCAGTTTTTACGTAACGTGTATTTTATTATTGAGAGAGTTTGATTGACTGTTATGGATGTGTACAAGTCCCTGACGTCAAACGACACGTTTTCGTTTGATGTCCGGTTCCCATCACAAGTGCGTACTTGAAAGGGAACCGTAGCATTTTTGAGAATATTATTGCCTTTGTAAAGAAAAATGCTATTGCACTACGATCCCCGCCCCCGGCTGTCAATCCATTGTGCCATGACCAAGTCGGAGAGGACCCGGCCATGCCAGGTCTTCTTTTCTACTTCAATTCATTTCATAGTATTTTGTTCAATGAAGATCTTAATTCGGGGAGAAGGTTGATAGGCAACTTTTGGCAAACTTCACATTCGGAGGCGGCACCTCAAACAGTTTTTGGGGTATAAAACAGTCTCATACAAAGGAACTTCTTATATGGAAAGTTTTTCATTCTTGTGAGGGGGGGGGGGCGTTTAGATAACGTCATTCATTTAAAATGATATTCTCTCCAGTGATAGCAAAATTGTGTTTATAACGCTCATGTGCAGGCGTCGTGAAAGAGGAATTTAAAATTAATTCGTCAATTTAAATTGGTGTGTTCAGATATCCATTCGTCAAAGTGATTCTAAAACGGATTACTGCATTGGACCGGGAATATATTTAGTAGTTTCCCATTGGAAATTTATTCAACCACTGGGTCGTAGCCGTAGCGCGAGAGGAATAAAATTGGTGACGGTACTGCCACGTTATTGTTAATACAAATTAGTTGTAAAAAACTGGTGGTAAGAAAGAACGTCATTAAATGCGTCATATAGTTGTCGTCGTTGATACAAAATAAAGGCAAACGATAATGTCAAAATAATAATGAATCAACAAGCTATAGGATAGGTAGTATCAATATCAAATGAGAGATAACGGGTTAAGGGGGCGGGGAGGTCACACCTGTTGTTACCCTACTGTTCTGATCGATACAACTTCGAGTGGTGTAACCCCAGTACCTCTTACTCCGCTTTAGCCGCCCGCTCGTGCTACTCTCATTTCCTTAGCCTCTTCCTGCATGCACTTTCCTTTCGTTCTTTCAAAAGTTGAATTGATTGGTCGCTGCTCACGTGAGGGAAAAAGTGAGAGAGAAAGATACTAAGTAAATTAACTTTTTTTTGTTATTTAACTTTTTGTTAAACCAACTACCAAAGGAGGACGTTTGTTCTAGTACATGCGACTAGGGGCGGACAAAATACATGAAAAAGGCATTTTAAATACAAAATACTTTGAAAAATGTATTTAAAAAAATAATACAAAATAAAAATACCTACTATTTAAAATGCAACATTTTTAAACACTTGAAAAAATACATTTCATGTTGGAAAGATAAATGTTACTAACAATAAGCTACACACGGAGAGATTTTTAAGGCTTTTTAAACGGCGGCGCCAGCTAGAAAATATAAGTTACTAAAACGAAAAAAAAGCTAAGTATAAGTTTACTTTAATTTTCGAGAAAGTCAGGGTTTTCCTGCGAGCATTCGGTTTGGCTGGCGAGGCGGGCGGCGCCGCTGAGCCTCCTAAAAAATGACGAGCGCAGGTGAATTCACTTTCGTCGAGTTATGTACAATATTTTTCTCGCGACCCGTCATTTAAAAATGCAATAAATATGTATATTTGTTCAGTTAACAGTTCATGATAACTTGTTGTTTTAAAAAGATGTTAGTTTAGGCTATTTAAACGAAGAGTGGATAAATGTGGGATGCAATGAGGGCTATTTCGGGTGACGATTTCATCAGTGGTTATGTTGTGCGACAAGTGCATCACGCAGCGTAGGCCTCTTTCTTCTTTTGCTGAGTAGGAAAAAATTCAAGGTTTAGTTTAGTCTAGGTTTAGCACTACGATCTCCACCCCCCCCTCCACCAATCAACCCGACTTGGCAAAGTCGTGGAGGACCCGGCTCGCCAGGACTGATGAGAACCGTGACATGGGGACTGGGGACGTTGTGGCTAGTCGCCACGGTCGACCCCAATCGAGGGGGGTTGGAGTACTGGACAATCGTGAAAATTGTAGCTCGGCTCAATTGCCACGCTGATGTGACCAGGACCGAGTAGCTCAGGTAGCTGAAGGGTGAGGTCGAAGCGCAGACTTTACTAGGCCCCCCCCCCTCCATTTTAAATATTTAGTAGTTGGAAGTTATTCGGGGGCCCCTTCTTGTCGAATGACGGTGGCTCGACAAGTGAATTCGTATTGTACTTCTAACGCTTCGAAGTTGAGACAGAGGGGTATTGGCGATTGTATAGATAAGCGAGAAGATCTCGGGTGACTTTCCTGAGAACGACCGAGACCGGAAATGTTTTTATCATAAAAATATGGCAGAGTGGTTTTTCATTATTAAATAAACCCGAGAAAGTAACACTCAGTTATGGTTTCAATCGCCAATAAGCAATGAAACGCACAACCCAACAAGTCACGCAGTGTAGAGTATCGGTAAACTGGTGCAGCTGCTTTATACTAGTCTAGGGCCTGTACTACTAGGCATTAAGCCATATTTAGGGTTTACGAACATCTTACGATTTTGATGTTCTGTTCATTGTGGAACTGAACTTTAGGCGTTTCACAGGTGGGAGGGGGTAATGATTCAGTTGGCGGAGGAATTCGAAGAATTCCATGGTTTGGCGATGCTATCACACAGGTAAACTCAACGAAACAGTTTGAAATTTCACTGTCGAAACATCTCTTGGTATACTTATTTGCGGGCATTCTTAGGCAAACTGCTCTGTCTTTTCATATCGGATTTCCTCGAATTCAACATTAGCAAGGAATCTTGCCTGAAGCTATTTTCTCAAACGAGCTGTAGTTTATAAATATTTGTGTCGAGATAGTTTTTCGAGCCTTCTTCCTTAAGTTTTTCGGAATATTATGCTGTTTAAAATTTCCTTCGGGAGCACTGGTTCCATCTGGCTCTCCTTCGCGGCAACGGGAGGTGAAGGTGTTGGCAGTTGAGTACAATAAAACAAACTTTTTTAATAAGTGTTGAAGTTTTTTAAATTGAAGAAAATCAAAGAATATTGAGATGAACCCTTAACCTTGCGGTGGGGTAAATTGTACACTAAAAAAATATTTCTTGTGTTTATTCGCTTATTTATTCTTCTAAAAAACATAACTGGTCAATGAAATTAATATTGGTGCCCACACAGAGTCAATAGGGTCTGTACTTCACTTAGGACGTTGACGGCTCTTCATATTTTAATGGAACCAAATTTATGTCATTTCTGTCTGATATTGCCCATTTATTGGAAGTGTAATTTCTGTATTTAGCCGATGAAAGGTGTTCAGTCAAACGAAATCTTGCAAGTGAAATGAATAATTTGGAAAAGAAAACAAATTTATTGTTAATACAAATTTTCAAATTTGAAACCAAATTTTCAGGAACGAAATTTCAAAGTACTTTCTAGGAACAAAATACCAAGAACAGCCTCAGTGAACAAAACACAAAAAATGCCATAAAAATAAGTATCAAAACCACACAGACAATATTAGAATACAGTACCAAAAAAATTGTAGATTGGTACAAAGAACATAAGTCCGGTGCCTTACACCAACATCATCTGGATGGTTCGAACTATTTTTGGATGTGGTATTCGGGAAACCAATTTCTATTGGGAACAAAGTGCAATCTGATATCGCACTTCAGACATTTTATGGTGGTTTTGCCATTTTTGCGCAGGATGAATCTTCCCTGAGCCGTAAAGTCAGAAAAGTGACTGGTCTGTCAAATCTAACGTCTTTGCGTGGCTGAGGCTTTTAGCTGCAAGTCTTAGACCGTTTTCACACTTAAGATAACGGAATCGGATTCCCTTATCGAGGATACTAAAAATACACTACAGTCAAGGCGCTCCTTCACTCTTAAATTCCGTTACCGCGTTTTAGTATCCGATACCGGAATCTTAAGGCGAGTTTCCTCGACCCCTTCCCAGTCACCCCTCGCATAACTTCGCACATAAATTTTGGCTCCATTTCTGCACCAACATTCGATTTTAAAGTCTAATCTTCAGGAAGTTCTACAGTCACGTTAGATCTTGCTTTTTCAAACTTTATCCCCAAAATTATCCCTTAATTTTTGGTGGATTATTGGATGCCACATGCACCTGGAATTGATCACCAGGTTGGCCACGAACCCCCACTGGTGAAAATGCAAAGCGCCCCTAACCGCCAAATGCGGTCAAATGCATTTACTTATCAAAGAGATTGCGACGATGCAAAACCGAATTCTGTACTGCTGTGCAGTGTTTTAAAGGTAATTTAGTTAGGCAAAGTGCTTATATGGCGATGATTTAATGGGTACTCTTTGTGCCTTAGCTATTTGGTACATGATGGTTACTGTAGCACGAACTTTGGGCCGTTATGAAAGTAACTTCCTTATGAAAAGTAAGAATTTGTTGAATCGATTAAAGGCTCCGTAATGGCATCAATATCCCTATTTGTAGCTCACTCCCTTGCCTGATGATATGCACAGAAATCTCATTCCAACTCCTCACCGCTTCACAGTCCGGTCATTCTCTTATCTGGGCCCTAGCCAGTTCCATAGAGACCATGTCCACACCAGCGTGGGGCCCCCTATTTCTTGATCAGGCCCTACTTTCGCTAGCCCATCCGCTCCCCATTCATCTCATAATTCCTACATGCGCTGGAATCCACGAGCCGGAAATTATTATTGTAGTGTTCAAATAATAACAATAAACACTTAAGCTAACGCAATTCAATGCCGTTCCATATTACAGCTAGTTAAATTTTCAACAGCCTCACTCTCTCAGTGGTTGACGTTTCCTCTTTTGGAGTAATAGGAGCTATGAGAGATCGTGAGAGGGGGCGGTGGGTGAAATAGTAGTCACAGCGGTATAGTAGGTTTGTGCGGAGCACAAACGCAGGAATGAGCGAAACAATCTTCAACTTGATGATGTTAGCCTCAAAGACGCTTAAACATTTCAGTTAATTAAAACAGCCTAGAAGGCGCCAATCCCCTCGTGCGAAAGATTAAACCGAATTCCGAGCATAGCCGTAAGATAAGGAATCTTGGAAGTGAATCCAGTGCAGAAGAAGTTGGTAGCGCCAGGGTCTGTAATATGGGAAACATAGAAAAGAAGCGCCTCTTTTATGCTGTGCTCATTACTAGCTAGCCAAATTACAGATGAAATTAAGCGGCAGTCGGCAATGTTACATTTGTGGGATGCAGGAAAATCTTTTCGTGACCTTAATGGGTTTATCATTGTACTTATCCGTCAGAAATAATGTCTGGATAAATTTGATATTTTAGCAAACGTCATTGTTTGGAGTTAATTGTTATTCCATGAGATATTCAGTGATTGAATGAATGTTGCTTCGTATTGGGAAATAGAAACCTTTTTTAAAAAAAATTAAAAAAATCTCTCAATGGGAGAAAAGTAGGAAGGAAAGCTTCGTGTATCTGTTACAGTAAAACACTTCTTTAGCAAACGGTTTTCTCTTACGGTTCCTAAAGAAAGGATACCGTATCTCTGCCCAAGGTGAACTATTAGAGGGAAATTTGTGAAATAATTATCTAAGTAGAGAGCCGTGAGCATGGAAAAATTTTCCTCGAACTTGGAGAATGATGTCATCGAAAGTTTCAGCACCATTATAGTTGAGGAAGTCATAAACTATTCCACTTGCCCCAGCTATTACGAAAAACTTGTATCCCCACTTTTTTGGCTTTGATTGGACATATTGCTTAAGGTGTCCCGCTTTATGGCCTTTGTATGGCACCGTGATCTCATCGATTGATTGCCGCCTTTCATTTTCCAGCCTAGTGCAATTCTTCCTGTGATTTCAGAGAATTCCCTAATTTTTAAATATCTGTCTCCATTCGGTTCTTGATTTTTGTAGAAATGCAAATATTTCCGCTTAATTCATACTTTTTCAATGACATGACATCCGCAATTTTGTCGTAACGTGTGTCAAGAGCCCAATAATCTGTATATGCTGGTGCCTTCGTAATTCCCATAATAAGCTCAATAGCTAAAAACTCAAACGTTTTGAATAGTCACGTTGATGGAATTACCCGTCTTCTGCAGCCCGTAAAGATTAGTAAGTATGGAAAACGATGTGATTCAGTGTCTCGTCAGAAAAAAAATTCTTGAATTACTACAAGGGATAGAAGGCGAGTGCGGCAGAACATCGTCAGGGATCGTTACTTCTCCTTTGAAAGAAGCGATGCTCCATTCCCAGTTTCTATACATAAGGAATGATGCGTTCATGCGACCATACGAGTACTAAAATAATTTAAAAACATTACCTGTTGTTCAAAATTATTTTCTTCTTTCCGTCTGCCGTGTCGAGATTTGGTCATGGTGTCTCTTCCAGGAAATTTTTGATGGCGAGTAGCTTTTAGACCCCGTTCACAAGCTCTATGTTATGCGTCTGTGGAGTGTATGTAACCAAAAAAATTCATTCCCACGAAAAATGAAGCATTTTGTTAGGTTGCTCAGGCTCCACAGACGCGTATCATTTTAGAGATTGTGAACGGGGCCTTATAGCATTTGTCTTGACACTAAGGCCGTTTCCACTCTGGAGATTCCGGTATCCGATTCCCGTATCGAGGATACTAAAAATGCACTACAGTCAAGGCGCTCCTTCACGCTCACGGCGATTTCCATTCAACACACTACAGAAGTGTTGCGCAGCGTCCTCTCCATATACATATGTTTCAATTCAGAAAGGACGGGTGGGAAAACTTTCAACACACCGCATACTTTCAGTATTCGATACCGGAATCTAAAGGCCCGTATACACGTGCAATAAAATTGCGACACTAAGGCCTATGACATACTGGGCGGTTTTTTCCCGCGCCGCTCAGTATGTCACCTAGTTGCGGTTCCCGCGAAGTAGTGAGGAGAGAGAGGAATGACCAATGGAGAAAATTATTTCTCCACGAGTCCTCGTAACACTAAACACTAAATTCGTACCACTAATCACTAAAAAAATAAAAATGAAGTGTTTCTCATTTCACGCGTACGACAAATAATGTGGAAAATATAGGGTAGGTATTCTTGTCAGTTTACCCCTCTTACTTTTGAAATTCGCCAATCAAACCTTAGTATGTCTTCATTAATAATTAAAGCAAAATAAATAAATAAGTAAATAAATAAATATTTAATAAAAATCACAACTTTTCCTCGAACAATTAACAGAAAAAAGAACCCATACACTAAAACCGCGTGCGGGAAACGCCCCAGTATGTCATTGCTCGTAGACGGGCCCTTGCTCTCCTCTAAAAAAGGCACCGCTCGACCGCCGCGGGAAGAAAAAACCCGCTGGCATGTCGCGGGAGAAAAAATACCGCGGCGCGGCAAAAAACCGCAGCTAGGCGCGGTTTCTTCAGTATGTCTTCTCTCATCGAAACTCCACTGTTAGCGGGAAACCGCCCAGTATGTCACAGGCCTTACTGCGAGAGTTGGTCTCAGTTACGTGTAAACACACCTGAAAGTCTCAGAACTTATTGCTACTTTTCAAAAGTGTCTGAGACCAACCCTCGTAAAGTGGTGCAATGATTTGCCGTATTTTACTTTTAGTATTCTCGATTGGGGAATCGGATACCGGAATCTCGAGTGCGAAAGCGCCCTAAGTCCGCTTTATCAATTTTGCTTAAGAAATTTAAAGAACTGGGGGCCTATTCTCTAACAACAAGCAATATTTTTTTCGCCAGCCATGTGTCTATTTCATTCATTTGTTTGAAGAAAGTTAATGAAATAAACATATGACTTCGAAAAAGCTATTGATTCGGAGTTAGAGAATAAGCCCCCTGATTTTGACAAATCGCAGCTGCGAACTATGACGAAACATTTGATCGTGAAACAGACGTAGTTTTTAGCCAGCTTTTTAATCAACTATTGATAAAACGGGCCTAAAGCCCGTATTTATGAACGTTCCTTGAAACTTCCTTGAGTCAAGGAACCGTTGAGACGGTTTTTATTACAATAAAAACATCTCTTCTAACGAGTTTCAAGGGTTTCTCAACGTCAAGGAACGTTCATAAATATGGGCATGTAGAGCCCAGATTTATGTATGTAGTAAAAACACCTCAAATATGCCACATACTGCACTAAAAAACCCCGAAAATATACAATAAAAACACTTGAATATGCAGTTATAAATTGCATTGGAAACATGTATTTTTCACCTAAATCCGTTACTGCGGCTTCCAGCTGTCTCATATTGCGATGGTACGTTGTTCTTGAGAAAAGATAAGGAACAAAGCCTGGAAAAGGAAATCAATAATTCCCAATACAACTTACAAATTTTAGTGTTATTAATACTACAATGAAATCATTGAGATTTATGTCCGAGTGTGCGTCAAAAGACGGGAAAAAACTAGAACCGAAATTTTGAGCAAAATAATAATGGTGAGCACAAGTTGAAAAGCGGAGTTTTTAAAAACACAAAAGTAAGTATAAAAACCGTCATTCACCTCGTTAAAATTAACAATGAGATACAATGAGATCAATGAGATTAGTTTCCGTGAAACTAAAGCGTTTGTCGTTGAAAAGATATTTATACTTTGAGAATGATCTTTCGACGTCAACAGAGGTGATGGGAGCATATTTATATGTACTTAATTTCAGTTAATTCGACTAGGCTATTTCCGTTTAATATGTCGTTGATTTTTTCTAATGTATGAAGAGCAGAATTTTTTCTTAGTACCGTCTTCAATTTTGCTTGAATTATTTCCCCGGTTTTTCGGGGAACTTATTTTTGTGTTTAAATCCTTCACTCAGGGACAAATTTTGATTTTCTAACAATCTAATAGTTTTTATTAAAAATGTAAAGTGACCGTTTATGAATGCAATGTCGTTTTTGAGACTAGTGGTATTAATTACCTCCATGAGTTTTTAACACTCAAGGCATTGTCGCTCTCCGCAATTTTCTCGACGTCTTTGAAACCGGAATGCTTTTCGGCGTAGTTAACTACTGCCTCCAGCCACGTGCCCCAACGAGTTATCACAGGGAGTGGTGGCAATGGTTTTCCTGCCATATTTTCTTTATGCAAGTTGATTATCGAGGGTGATTTGAGAAATAGTTTTTCCCATTTTTGATGAGTTTATTGACGTTGGGATAAATTTCTCTATTTTTTTCGGCCAGACTGTTACATGCATGTGCCGCGTCAGAAAGTAACAGGATTATTTCATCTTCTATCTGGCCAGTAGAGATATTTTTTATCCCATCGTCAATAAACTTACAAATTGTTTCGTGATTGGTTTTCTCCAGTTCCAGTTCCGGATGCGATCAAAAACGGTTTTTTTTATTCCCTTGGTGTCAAAACACCTACAAGTAAATTAGCGACGAAAAAGCCCCTTGCATCGGTTGTTTCATCCACGATTAAATTCAAAAAATTGTTTCCTATCTCAGATTTTATAGGCCCGTATTCGTAGACATTTCTTAAGGCCCGTTCACAAGCTCTATGTTTGCGTTGTGTGGAGTCTATGCAACCAAACATATGTGGAACATTTTTTAGCTTGTCAAAAAAGGTTGTATGAACGGCAAATTTCGCACGACAAAAAAGGGTAATCCCACGGCAAAAAAGGTTGTTTGCTCGTCTAATAGCGCAACGGCTAAAATGGAAAATCCAACGACAAAAAAAGAAACCCTCACAACAAAAAAGTTCATTCGCACGGAGATAAAATGCCTGTCTAATTATCACTGGTCAGCAAAGGGTAGGTAATTCAATGACGAATAAAAAGAAGTGAACTGAAAATTTGTGATTTAAGACCTTGAACATTTTCTGTTCAAAGTACGAGGTCGACCCGCGAAAGCAGCCAAATCTTTAATATACAAAACATTTTCGTTAAACACTTTAGCACTCGTAGGTACGTTGAACATAGTTTTCATTGCAATCCCTCTTCTTCAAATTATTTTTCAGAATTTCTTTTTCGAATTTTAACATGAGATAACGGTGTTGAACTACAACAGGACAGGGGTTTAGATAAAACATGTTGCCGCCCTTCGGGGTTTTATTCTAAAAGTGGAAAAATGCTTTCATCAAATTAAATTCCATTCGATTCAGAATTTACCTGTTGACAAAAAAAATCAGGGAGAAAATCTAGCAATTCTTCAGGAACAGAGAGCTAAATTGACGTGGAATCATCATAAGTTTTCGTGCGAAACAATAATATCAGGCGTTCGGGCCTATAATGTTCTGCCGTCCTTGTTATTTTTCTGACGTGCAAAGAATTAAAAGAAGGGAAATATCCTATTTTGCCGTGCAATCACCTTTTTTGCCAGGGTAGATGATTTTTTGAAGCTGAAAATTTTTTATGGCCGGGCGAAACATTAAAAGACCGTGGAAAAGAATAATTTGCCGTTCGAAAACCCTATTTTGCCGTGCTTACGACCTAAATTGCCGGGCCGATAAACTTATCCCCAAATTTATTCCATCGAAAAATGAAGCATTTTGATACGCTGCATAGACACCACACAACACAAACATAGAGCTTGAAAACGGGCCTTTAAACTTAAATTTACTTAAGTGGGCGTCGTAACAGATGATTTTCGTCTAACAAAAACTGATTTGATTTGTACTAAGGAGAATAAATTCTAACTTGAGTTAGCGACTATGAACACGGCCCATAGTCTTTTTAAAAAGCATAACGGCAAATAGTTTGTTCTCGGGGTACTTTCGTTGGGAATGTCTCTTTTCGTGTATTTCTTTTAAAAGTCTCTAAAAGGTGCTTTTGTCAAATTCCAAAGAGGGCTTCCGGGGGGCGACCAAGGCATTGCATAATTCTCATAATTCTCGCGGGCACGCTTGTTCCCGGCCACAAAGTAATAAGTTGCTGACTTGGAATCGAGGATTTTTTCGCGTTTTTCAAATGGATCTCTAAGATTGAGGACGAATTCTAGCATAAGTATAAACGAAACGTTTAATTAACACTAGTAGATACCTGTTTTCACATGTTGGTCGATCTGGGACTTCCGATCACAAGAGATTTGTTTCCCGCAAGGGTTGCAAAAAACCACTTTTCCGTCCGTACTGAAAACATTACCCTGAAGCAGGATTCACATAGGGCGGAACGAGTGCGGAAAGCGGAAGGTCGGAAGGCAGAAAAACCAGTGGAGGGGCTGGCGGAGTCGGTAAGACAGTTCACATGAAGCGGTCTCCATGGTGGCCGGAATCATAACCTTCCTACTGAAAGCCTCCGTGATCTGAAACCTCTCACATCTTGTTGATAATGTTTTTATTTTCTTCCAAAGTTAAAATTTGCGTTAATATTAGGTAGTGCTCGGGTGTTGAAATGATTGATGGGATGAACATCGTCTACGTAAGTTCTTCCTATCAACACTCCTGTCCCCTGCGCTTGCGCGGAGCTCGACGGAACGCGGAGGCGGTATAAAAATTTCCTCCGCCGACAGTCGCTCTAGCTATTTTTCCTTACCCCCTCCATGTGGAACTCCGGTTTGATAATAACATTTATCTATGGTGAACAGTGGGACCTTACAGTGGTGGGGGTGGTACGCTTACATGGTTGCGGTTCGCTTATTCAGCCTCACTATAATTTTTTTGTACCTCGCAACGCCGCGCCGCGATTCATGAAAGAGCGGCTGAGACCCGGGCGGTGGTGGTTCGGGCGATTCAAGCCACTGTGGTCCACTCTCCACTGAAACCGCGCTCGGCCGAACGGAGCGTAAAAATTAGGGATACCTCCACACTTCATCCATGATAGTCGATCGGAACCGCCCTCCAACACCCCTTCACAATCAAGGTTCCCTCCATGTATTCTAACCTCTATGATTGGAGTCGAGTAAATTGGATTGGAGTAAAGGAACGACTTGGCCTACGGGCCTAGATATTATAATGGAGAATGGGTACAAGGAACGAGAAATTTAACAGGAGTGCGTGGTACCCCTTAAGGGGGCATGCAAGTACTACCCCTCGCCTATTATCCCCTCACCGTTTTACGCGCAAAGTATTTGGAATATTTCATTTTTTATGGTATCATATTAAACCTTGTAGTCTTGAGACTTGCCCAGCAGAGCCCGAATTTCAATTCTGACTTTCCTCGAATTTTAAATTAACTTTATATAAAATGTTATGAATTTAATTTTCGAGGAAAGTAAAAATTGAAATTCGGGCTCCGCTGGGCAAGTCTCAGGACCATAAGGTTTCATATGAGACCATACAAAATGAAACATTCCAAATACTTTGCGCGTAAAACGGTGAGGGGTAGTACCAGTATGTCCCCTTAATAAATTAGTCACTTTCTGGAAAATGAGTATTGGGCAATTGGGCACGTATAAATGAAACTCAAAATGTCGGGAAAAGGATCAATTTGAAGTTGCAAGAAAATAATATAATATTTAATTACCAAATATAGGGTAATTAAATGTATTAATGGGCCGAATTCAGTAAGTACAAATAACCCAGGAATTTCTAAATGACAATGGGTTCAAGCTACTAAAGAAAGACCCAACAGGAACGGCTGTAAGAGAGCACGAGAAATGTTCAAGAGCGAACAATTTTTGTTTACGAACGCTGTAAAAGAAAAAATATATTCAAATATATATGCAACATAATTTTATGCTCTCCCAAAAATGCACAAGAAAACCAGTACCTATAAATCAATATCAAACAATAGTTGACCCTCCCCCCGCCAGACATAATTTAATCTTTCAGGGAATAGTGAATTGGAAAAAAGGCGTATCGACAAAGGGAACAACATTAGGTGGAGTCATCATTGTAAGCAACAGTAAAAGGTCACGTGGTGAGTGGTTCGTGGATTGACTTGTAACGGAATTTTGTAATCTAATTCCGAAATAGGCTTCAGTAAACCTTTTCCAACATGCTCATTTGACTTTAATGAATGAATTAATCCCAGTTGAATGAAGAACAAACCCTAGAATACTAATGTTCGACAATCTGACGACTACCTTTTCTTCTTAACCGTACCCTTCGAAAATTAGTGGGGGGAATTATCTCAAATTTAATGAGTGCTTGAAGAAACTAGTGCTGCACTAGTTAAGCGTGAAGAAAGGTACCGAAGGAGCTGATAGATGAGCAGCATGTCATTTTTTCTTTCATGCTTGATGATCTTGTTCGTCAGGCTGACGAAAGTTTAGTAGTACGCGTAAAAATTTGCTCATCATATTGACGAATGTGTGGTAACATGAGGGGTCTTCCTGTTCGCCTTCTTGGCGAATGTTTAGTAGTAACCACATATTTTTCTGGCAGAAAGTCAATTTGTTAACACTAAACTCATGTACTACGGCAACACTGAAGAACGTGTCTTTCATGTGAGTATAAAAGCAATAATAATTTATAATAGCATTTTCCATTTGCATGAAATTTTGCTCCAGAGTAGTTCACTTCCACCCGTCCTCTCTGAATTAAAACATATGTAAATGGAGAAGACGGGTGGAAATTAATTACTCTGGAGCAGAATTTTATATAAATGGAAAACACTGTAAGGTATATGAGCTCAGCAGGGATATTATACTATACATATAGTTCATTTTTAACTATTTGCAAATATTGTGTATATTCGACATCATTTTTGTTGCTTTTTTGCTGTATTGTTCGGCATACAATTAAAAATTGATGAAGCTGCACAATTTCACATAATTGTATTTCAATATGAAACGATATTATTAAATAATCATCAGAGGAGATCGAATAAAATAATTACTTCGTCAAATTGACTAAGGTTTGGTAATAACCGTATGTTCGGTGTATTGGTATTCTAGGCTAATGTCTCTCCTTCTCGCATCTTTAGTTACTAACGAACTCATCAGAGCAGCTTTGCCCATTAGCAATTAAATTTGATATAGCCTGGCAAACTTTCTTATGAACCAGAGAAGCACAAAATCCCTCAGTTCTACTTTTATCCGTAATATGAAAGTAATGAAATTGCCAATCTTGCCGAGTTCCCCAAAAACTTGTCCAGGCATTATTCACCCCATGCCCCTATACCTCCCATCTTTCAACTAGTATTAAATACTAATTTATAAAAAATGTTGTTTCTATAATAGCCCTATACCCTTCAGGCACCATTGCTCCCCTACTCCAGCAAGAAGTAATGAATTATAATTATGTGATTATGAAGTACTCTCAAAAATCTCAGGGATGGGGAATCGGCAATCTGGTCCCACTATTTAAATTTCAGGACCTTTTGATGCGACAGTTTGAATTACAAGTGCTACAAGCATAAACATTGGGATGCTAATAAGAGTTTGGACTATTTCAAGTTTTTCCAATAAATCTGAGAAACTAGTGGCTCTAACGATTTGTTCACCATATAGTTTTTTAAAGATCATCAGCACTAGCATGCGTTAAGAGGTACAGAATAGTATTTCATCGCTTCATACAGTATTTCTCATTTCATTAGTATTTCTCCATAATTTTATGTCCATGTAATATTTCCATCTCCATTCACGTAGAACCGGGATCGGGCGCGGTCTTAAAACGGCAACGTTGCTATAAAAATCCCGCCCCCGCCGGTCTATCAAATCATATATGGCATAAGGGAATCCACTAATCATGTTCGAAAAAACTTGGACACCAAACAAAAGGTACCCGTCTCGAAGGACGATGCGTTCACTCGGTTGTATGTACTTTAGTTGCCTTAGTTGTTACCCCATGAGATATCCAGTGTGATTGATAAAGCCACCCTCAGCTTCGCATTTTATTCCAATTAAGTTGAAAGCATGTCACCCTCGAAACCGCCGAATCGTTGAGACAGCTGTTGCAGAGGATTAAATAGAGATTCTCGTTTTGTTATCGGTTCCGTTTTTCTTCAATGCGTTTTTTCTTCTCTCTAAATAAAAATATTTTAAATTAGCAGGATTCTGTAACGCCTTAGGCCCGTTTTCACCTACATACGTCTTTAACCACGATCAACAACTAATCATGATTACGATGTAAACAATTCCATCAGAATTCATATGGGTTGCTGTTGACAATTAATCACAATGAATTTCAACCGTGAACAATTTTGTTGGTGAAAATCGGTCTTATTTGTCGTTTAAGACGATAGTCTTTTCAGCCTCTTCTTCGAGATTTTTATAATGGATCAATGAATTAAAATTGGCTGTAGTCAACATAATCCTTTTGAATGGGCTCCGTCAAGTCAAAAATAATGCGAGTAAACATTTCTTTAAGCAAGTTTTTACAACCTTGGTTATTAATTCCCCAGTGCCGTTTGTACGGTAAAGTTTTATTGTTTCAAAAAAGAATTTGTTGGTAGACGAACCATGTTTACCTTTTACGTTCTCTACGCTCTATCATTCACGTAGAAAATTTGAAATATGTTCACATGAAGCTATGTGGAGGTTGAGAGAGAACGTCCCTTTTTACGCTCAGCCTAGCATATACAGCAGACTTATGGTTTCAAGAAAAGGCATTGTACCCATTCTTTATGAAAATAAAGAAGAATAGTGTGGGATGCGTGTGCTTGTTGAATGGGGACAACTCGCAATGGAGAATTTCGACAATAATTCTTTTCACTCATTTACTGTGTACAAAACAAAAATACGAAAAAAAAAAATCATCTTGATAATATAATTATGTTACTTGAGAAATAATAGGGGTATTCACGTCAATAATTTTCGTTCTGCCTGTAGTTTCGTAATTGCGTAGTCAGATGATTGTTACCAGGGAAATCAAGTTTCGAATGAATGAGTTTAAAATGTGCCCCGAACGATTTCCCTAACAACAGACCTTAGCAACAACACAAGTTCATCAAGAATTCAATCATGGAGGTAAATACATGGAGGGAACCTTGATGGGGAAGGGTTGTTGGAGGGGGGTTCATATGGAACACACAGATGAAGTGCGGAGTGCGGGGGAGTCCCTTATTTTTTATAACCCGCACAACGTATAAACTTCCTAAAAAATAAACTTGTAATCTTTTATTTGTAATCATTCCCGTTGGTTTAATTAATTCCGTGATATTCGTGCGTATTCATCTTGAGGAATTTTTAAACTTAAAATTTTGAATCCAAACGGTTCGTCCCACCATGCACAATGAAATTGTTGAGTTCAGTGAATCACTTCGTTTTTCACGCGTCATGAAGAATATGAACTTTAGTTGATGAACCGGTTTTTGCCTTTCTCCCGTCTTGCACCTATGAGGACCGTGCAAAGTTTCTGAACAGAGCGCTCTGTTGGGAACCCAAGCGTTACTGGATATTAAACAAAAACCGTTCCCCCTCGGTATCCTATGGAGTTCATCAGTTAGATTTGAAAAATTGACGATTTTTATTGGTTCTTGAAAGTTTAAGAAGGGCCTCACTTTTCTTGAAGTTCATTCGTGCATTTTAGCTTATTGTGAGTTGTTGGTTTCAATTGCTTTTTGCGCATTTCGATTTATTTTTTTTATTTTTTATTTTATTTTTTAATAGCCTTTATTGAAAGAAACGAACAATAGTTATGAATTCTAATTACCGCAGGCAATACTCATGGTTATTAGACCGTCTGAGGAGTTGAGATTTTAATCACAATAATAAACAGGAGATCTTGCTTTTCAAATATTATTTCTGAAATAGCTGTAGAACTGATAACAGTTCGAATGCATTTTAAGACCATTTCCGGGGTGATATTCTATACAAAGCAAGATCTCCCGTCATTGAAGAATTTCGTAAAGATTAATCTGAGCGGCTCAAATCCTTGATTGGTGCAGAAATAGAGCGGAAATTTAAGGGCCAAATTTAGGCGGTGGCTGAGAACGGGTCGAGGAGACCAACCTGAAACCTCCCCTTAAAGCTTTAAAAAATCTTAAACATTCCGGAGTTAAAATTTCAATGGCACATGCACACTCGCATGGAATGCGCTTGTTTCTGACCGCCAGCTGCTGGATGAAATTGTTTTCAATTCCTTTCTGTTTTTTAACATTTCTATTCGCGATGACTGTCCTGGTACTTCCCGTGATGTACTTCTCCGTTGCGGTTTTGAAAGTGTAGTATTTGAGGGTCGTGATGCTGGGATGAAAAAGGGCCGCTTGCTCGTAGACAGCGGCCACGTGGTTTCGGGCTCGTGCGAGTGTGCTAGCGGAGAAGGTGGACAATGCAAGCATATTTGCGCGGCAGTCATGTTTGTAAATTCCGAAACGGGAGCTTCCAAGACTGGAGTCGCCCAAGAATGGGGAAAACCTAGCATCCGCCTAGCTGGTACGCGTATATTATGTTCAACTCTCATTCTCATACATGTCATACAAAATTCTCATACACGTTCTTTACTACCATATGTAGGTAAAGAAAAATACGCTAAAGGTGCGACCATGAGCTCGATGTTCCCTTGTAAAGTAAGCAGGACTCGAAATATTAAGCCTGCCTCGCTTCCTTCAGCCCTCCGCAACCCCTCAGCTTTTAGCGAGTTGATCACTCAGGATGCCCGGGAGGAAAATGTGAAGATTTGCCAGGATGTACTGGCGGACTTGGTGAGAGAGACTGAGCGTAGGGAGCAAGACAGTGAACTATCAAATTTAGTTTTAGGAATTTTTAATTGTAATAGATATCTAGTTTATAGTCTTTGTATAAATTTAAGTGACGACTTGAGCGCATTCTATGTGAATAGGGTTGATGTAAATCAATCTCAAGCCCTTGACATTTGTTTGCGTACACGAAAGCAGGCAGATACACTCGCTTGGTTTAACGAGAGATCAATGCGAATATCAGCCTCACAGAAAACTCACAAAGCTTTGATCTCGAGGAATTACGCTCGGACTGCTTCCAAATTTGTGGAAGAGAAAGTAGTTTTCCATAAAAATGTGAGAAAGAAGCAATCCGAGCGTATTCCGAGCTCACTGGCCACGATGTCGTCGAATGTGGGCTAGTGAAAAAGCCAAAACAATCATGGCTTTGTGCTAGTCCCGACGGCAACGTGGTTTGCCATGATGGCAATTTAAGAATTTTAGAAGTAAAAAGCCCCATTTCTTGTAGAAATAAACCCATTTACGACAATGGACACTTTAATGTGCCTTATTTGTTTAATGATGGTGAGAGTTTTTATTTGAAAAAGGCCACATTTACTATACTCAAGTACAAGTAATTTTGTATTCCTTGAATTGTGACTTCGTGGATTTTTTTGTTTACTCGCCAAAAGGATCGTTCCTCTTGCCCGTTGGCAGAGACGAGGATTTTTTGAAAAATTCTATACCTAAAATAGAGAATTTTTATTTTCATTTCCATTTGCCCCAAATTATTGCAAAACAAAAAAAAATTGACGAATAAAAATATATTTGCTAAATATGCATTACCAAATTTATTATTAGTTACAATTCCTTTTTATATTTTCATTATTATACGAATTGAATAAAACTAAAAACTATACAAAATCTCTTGACTCTAACCCCATGAAAAATCTATTCACAACTCTCTATTCCCTGATGGTTTTTTCGTTGAATAGAGGGGTAAAAAATTAGCTAAAACACAACAAACATGCACTATGTTGTCCACGTAGGGAAAGAGGTCTTTTGGAATATATTTCAAAATTTTGAAAATTTGTATGCGTCCAATACATCGTTCTACATGTACACGGGCGCTTGCAATCGTGTAAGTTTCAGTGATTTCCTCTGATGTGAATTTTCCATTATGCAAAATTGGAGGCATAACAACTACTTTTTTTGAAAGTAGTATTGATACCAGGGAAACCTTTGTCAGCTAACACGACATCGTTTTCTTCAAGCAGCGAGATGAAACCTGAGTGATTGGTGATGTACGAATCGCTACTTTTACCACCATAACATTTCGACTTGAAAATTATGGCTCCATTTGGTGAAACGGCTACTAAAAATTTCAATGTATGCGCGCTTTTATAGTGAGAATACATTAAAACTCGATGAGAAATGGACGCCGGCGTTTCTGTTTTAATTTCCGTACAATCAATAATAGCTCTAGTATTCGGAAAAAATTTCTTAAATACTTCCGGCATGGAGTTCTGAACCATAAGTTTGCTAGGCCAAAAAATGAAATTTTCTGTCTTTATAGAGAAAACTTCAAGTAGGGTCAGGAAAATTCTTGAAGCTGTTGTTCTGTGAACCCCGAACAGAATGCCTAGAACACCAAAACTAGTACCGTGCTTAAGTTTCATGAAAAATAATAACAAAGCTTGTTTTTTTGGCATACAATAAAATGAATGGTCCGGAAAGATGGACAGAAAAAAGTCGAATGTCTCAAATGAAACGCTTGTGAGTTCCTTTAAGCCGGCTTCGGACTTTATACTGTCAAACCCATGGAAGCCCAAGAATTTCGCCGTAATATGGGATGGACCACATGATTTATCAATTCTGTGCGTGTTCTTAATAATAGTGTTTAAGTTAGCCTGAGTGGCAACGTCATTTCCCATAAAACTGCAACTAAATTCGAAAAATTAATTGTCATATTCCATAGAGCACTGGCACAACACGAATAAATTTAGTGAAGCCATCTCGTTGACAGTGGTGGGTTCATTCTCGGTGGAAATGGCATCGGAACCCACAGCAGCCAATACGGTTGTGAGCCTTTTCCGTTGCCGCTTGAATCTGGTCAAGTCAGCCTCTGAGGCTGGGCGCTTCCTGTACACGCTGGGGAAAATCGTGGGCACATAAGCTGGATGATTTTCTATGTTTGACCACAATCCTCCGACGAAATGGACGCTACAAATCCTCGAATATTTTGTGGACTGCCACAAGCTACCGTCAGGACTAAAAAAAAAATAACATTATAAGTAAAATGCACTATCCCGTGGCATGGTCATAGTGGGCGTGGGGGAAAAAATCTGTAGCGAAAAAGCATAAACTGTCATAATTCATAATAATCTAGAAACGAAGTGAATTTTTCACCCAACACGCCACCGAACTTTGTTTACAGAAATAAAATAAAGAAGAATCTTACTTTTTACGGTTGACCGCCAAAATCCACCGTCTCCGTCGATCTTGTTCATACGGTTTATTTGGAAATTGATAAAAACTAATCGACCCGCTGGTGTTTTCTCGGGTATTGTGACACCCAACAACACAACAAATAACCATTTTTTTGATCAAATAGTATAAATAATAATGAAAACTTCTTCCGAACTTAAATTTCTTTACGTCGAACGCCCGGTAGATAACAGTTTGTTTAATATCCAGTCACGACAAGCTCGCCGTTAGTCTGCGCGGCGATCAGATTGCACGGTCCCTATTCGTGGAGTTCCGAGATCCCGATATGAGGCCTAACATCTCTGATAAGCATAGATCTAGCGTAGTTTTTTATAAACTTATAATCAGTTTGTCGTGAACGTTCGAACAGTCAACATCGTTCGGAGCTCTCAAAACAAAAGTAAAACAAAGGAACAATAACAGTGATTGCATCATATTATTTCATAATGGTGTGATGACCTTATGCGGTGATGGATGAGGAAAGGGACACCGGTCGTTCCCCCGCGGAAACGCACGAGGAAATTGTGCAGAAAACTAAACTCGCGGTTGTGAAACACCGAACTACGTTTCGCATCCAGGACGAAAATATCAACGTTGCATTCAGTGAGTTGTATAATATAATTCTAAGTCTATGCGACCATTTGGGGCAAGCAGAACTTAAAATCAAATCTCAGATTATCAAAGCAAATGAACTTTTGGACGTTAACCCCCTCAATAATGAACGCGTTGAGTACGCTACGGACGAGGAGCAGCTTGAAAGAGAGACGAACTGGTTCCTCCGGACATATCCGATGAGCCCAGAAAGAATAAAAGTAATGATACTGGACCTGCTTCACATGTTCAGCTAGAAAAAAGTAAAAAAGAGGCACCGCCACCCCAGTAACGGTTATTGGTGTTGCTGAGTACAGAACGACACATAATTTCATAAAAAGTGTGGAAACCACAAAAGAGTGTTCCATCAAAGCGTTATCCAACAATGTTTGGAAAATTTTCGCCCAAGATAGCGACTCGTATCTTATATCTTATATACTTACTAAAGCGTGAGACTCCATCTCTCTCGCACCCACGTTAAACCTGATCCCCCTTAGGCGGGGGAATCGTGCTCTTACTAATGGCTTAAGGCAAAAAAAAATTCGAATGGTACACGTATGAGAATAAAAATGAGCGCCCCTTCAGAGTAGTCGCAAGAGGGCTTCATCACTCCTGCTTACCGGAGGATATAGTGAACGACCTTTAGGAAAAGGGGTATAAAATCACAGAGGCTGTTAACCTAAAAAAAAAAAAAAAATCTGGGAAAATGACGACGAGGGCAACCCAATCGCCATCAAGAAGAATCTTCCTCTTTTCGTACTTAGCTTCGATAACATGGAAGAGACTGAAAAGATATACTCCATCCAGTCGATTCTTAATATAAAAGTTAAGATCGAACCTTTGAGAAGAACTACAAATCTCATTCCGCAGTGTAAGAACTGCCAGGGGTTCAACCATACACGAACCTACTGCCAGCGAGAAGCGAGGTGTGTTAAGTGTGCTGGGAAGCATGACGCCCAAAAATGCCCCCTCACGAAGGGCCCAGCAAAATGCGTCAACTCCGGAGACGCCCACCCAGCGAGCTATCGTGGATGTGAGATAGCCAAAGAGTTGCAGCGTATGAAAGAAAAAGCCAATAACTCCAAGACCGGAGGGGCTGGGAAAAGGCAAGCAGCAAAGATCATTCAGAAAGTCCAACCAGATGCTAGGGAAACAATTGTTCCGACTAAAAAACAAACGTCCTATGCTGGGGTAGTTAGCTGCAAGGGGAAAGAGATGAGGAAGACCTGCCGACGCTGCCTCCATCAGCGTCTTCGCAATATATAAGACCGGTAACGTTTAATGAGCTTGAATATGCAATAAACAATCTAAAAACAAATAAAGCTCCGGGGTATGACCTCATAACTGGGAATGTCGTCAAACTACTCCCGGAAGTAGGAATGCGTATGTTACTCTACCTCATAAACGCATCGCTGAGACTCAAATACTTACCTCGTTGCTGGAAAGTGGCAGAAGTGATCATGATCCTGAAACCTGGTAAGGAATCATGCGAGAAAACGTCGTACCGTCCTATATCATTGTTACCAGTGATCTCCAAACTCTTCGAGAGGTTACTCGTGAAGAGATTAAAAGCCACAGTCAAAGACAAGGAGCTTATCCCCAATCACCAGTTCGGGTTCAGGGAAAAGCACTCCACTATTGATCAAGTGCATCGCATCACTCGGGTGATTGAGAACTCTTTAGAGAGGAAGCAAGTCTGCGCGAGCGTGTTCCTTGATGTTTCCCAAGCATTTGATAAAGTCTGGCATCAGGGTCTGCTGTACAAACTTAGAAGAAACTTGCCGGACCAATACTTCCACATTCTCAAGTCGTACCTCTCAGAAAGACACTTCAGGGTGAAGCACGAAGGAGCGTATTCATCATTAAAGAGGATAAATGCTGGTGTTCCCCAAGGAAGTGTACTTGGGCCGCTGCTGTATCTCCTCTATACGAACGACGTCCCTAGCAGTGGGGACACAACAATTGCAACGTTTGCAGACGACACAGCCCTACTGGCGGTTGCAGAGTCTGTTGAAGAAGCAACATCACAACTACAGCACACAGTAAATAATGTATGTCAATGGGCCAAAAAATGGCGACTAAAACTGAACGAACTCAAGTCCTCACACATCTACTTCACAAACAAGAAAATAATCAATATACCAATAATTATCAACGGACAACAGGTACCCATAGTAAACACCGCTAAATACCTGGGTATGACACTCGACACTAAGCTTAAATGGAAAGAGCACGTTAAGAAGAAAAATGAAGAACTAAAACTGAAGTTTAGAAGACTGTTTTGGTTACTTGGTAGGCACTCTGAGCTCTCCATCCATAACCAATTGCTAATATATAGACAAGTGCTGAAGCCAGTATGGACGTATGGAATTCAGCTCTGGGGTTGTACAAAAAAGACCAATATTAAGGTCATACAAACATTCCAGAACAAGGTACTGAGGAGCATTGTCAATGCACCCTGGTATGTTCGCAATGATGACCTCCACCGAGACCTCAAGGTGGAAACCGTAAAATAAGTAATTGAGCAGCATGCGCTCAAACACCAACACCGTCTTCGGGAGCATATGAACCCGGAAGCACTTCGCCTCCTGGACAACGGTGACGTCGTCAGGCGGCTACAGCGGACAAAACCCATGGACCTTGTGGTGTCGCGGGAGTGACAGTGAGGTGCGTGCGTGCTCGTAGGAGGAAGGCCACTGGGCCATGAACTCCAATAATGTTGTAAATTGTGTATAAGTAAATTAACTTGATGGGCTCAGGCTCAGTTGTTATAATACAGATACCTATTAATAAAGATATCTATAAACTTATAATGATTATAAAACTACCAAGAACTTCGCCGTCGCTTCCCGCCCGTTGGAACGGTACTCGGGCGCATACGCTGACATCCGAACAGCAATACTGCATCCGCTCGTGCTCTGGATCCGAGTTTCGTCTCGAGCCATAACTACACAAGGAGAGGGACAGGGTGATTGTTTATCAGGGGACGACCTGCCCCCTCCAGTCCGCTCTGAGCAATCCAGGTTTATATATCGTTGGGTGAAGCCTGATAACAGATGGTGTGTAGTAATGGCGTCCGGCTTCACGAAAAATGCGTTTCACTCCCTCCACTTGTTCCTACCTCCATGAAGAATTCATTGCACTGAACTCATCAGGGAAGGAGCATGGCAATAGCGGCAGTCAATGAGGAACAAACATGATTTTTTTTTTTTTTTTTGTGATGTTTGGGCAACTATAAACTCGTAAAACCATGTACTTAAATATTTATTGATCAAACTACATCAGTAAAAAATAATAAAACATAGTGGATTCGAACAGTCCGGGACGCCTGAGCCGGGGTGGTAAAGCAAGTGAAGTGACAAGTGAGTGGAGTGGGTTTGTTGTTGTTCTTCACTTTTTCATAAAATGTCTTCAACTTATAAATGCTGCATGGTACCGATGTGTACCAATACAACTGTCTCCGCACCAAATAAAATATTTATTAATGTTCCCAAAGTGGAGACAATAAGGAAGAAGTGGTTCAAAGCTGTTCGGCGAGATTTAAAGGACAGGCCACTCTAAATGAAATCAACATTGCATTGCTGCGAAGATCATTTCAATGTAAGTATACTTCAGTTATTTTATTTCATCTTATGTTCGTCCTCACATAACATAAGAAATGAATGAAAAACCACTTGACTAGTATATTTGCCATTCACAAATGGGTGCAAAAGTATCAATCTCAGACTCTTAAAGCCTTTCATAATGGACAAACTGTAAACATGTAATTATTGAATACTCAATACAGGAGGGCACATTATTCCGGAAGTGATAGATGGGGGGGAGGGTGTCCACCACAATTAAAAAATCTGAGCTTATTTTGTTATTAACAGTTTTTTGCCCGTTCGAGGGGCCCTTTATTGTACTATAGTCAACGTAACTTCATGTTACGGGCTGGAGAGGAAGTAGGTAGGTAGTTGTCAAAAATATGCGTGTTTTAATATGGTTTTTGTATCTTTTGTTTAGATGGAAGAGGACTTCGAAAACATTACATTTTTTCGTCTGAGGGGTGGGAATTCACGACTCAGAACAAAGCCAGGAGTCATACCAACTAAATTCGATTGCCAGACAAATAGACTTCTAACTGGTAGTACGATTTATTTAATATTTTGTTAAAGAAAAATAATTTGAAGTTTAATTCAGAAAAGAAAATCTCAAGAGTATAGGTCGTCAGCAAACTCCAAAGAAAAGGCTTGGTTAATGAGATGATGGCTGAGGGCGAAGAAGTTTCTTCTTTTCAATCTGGTATGTTTTAAAATGAGCTCTTCGACGTAAATATCGTGTAATCGACGTGTAATATATTTATTCTTGTATTTTTCCGCCTAGAAATAGTTCATCAGCCACTGTCTGAGGACATTGAAGTTCCTGAAATATTCGTGCCCTCGTCTGGTATGCTCATTCCTCTATACAAGCTCTAAACTCTATACACGTGGCTTTTTCAACTTCTAGGTGAAAACAATATGGTGGACCAAAGCGTACAAGTAGCACCAGCTCGCTGCAGCATAGGTCTGCAAATTAGGTGCGGTTATAGTAATAGCAATAAATCCGTTCATGTGAGGCCCAGCACGGATTCGAAATCTACTCAAGCTAGTGGAGGGACGTCATCTCCTCTCAAAAAGAAACGCCAATTATTGGAGACATCACTTCCTCAGAAAAAACGTAAACCTGAACAAGTCTCCGTTGATGAGGACCTGAACGGATCAGAAGATACGTCTGTAATTTCATCGGGAGGATCGTCATACGTGGTGACGCCTCAAACGTCTTCTCTGTCATCATCCGTACTCAGTACAGATGAGTTGTGGCTGAAAGAGAACGTTTGCAAAATCGAAATGCTTAAAATTGAGAGAAAACCTAAAACTTATCTAGGTTTGAGTGAACCTTGCTTTAATTTGGTAAAGATCGTTTCTGCTAAAATTAGTATGGATGAACGAGATATATTGCTTTCTTTAAAGAAACTTCGCTGCAACGACTCTTTTTTAAGACTGAGTGATGATTTCGGCGTTTCAGAAACTCACGCTTCGAGAATATTTAGGAAAGCGTTTCCTTTAGTCGCAGCTCTGTTCCATAAATTGGTTTATTGGCCGAAAAAAAAGTTTGTTCTGATGAATTTACCAGTCCCGTTTCGCAAAAATTATTTCAAGGTTGTGTCAATTATTGATTGCCTTGAGATACAAATCGAAAAACCGTCGGATCCTTTGAAGCAGGCCATGACGTGGTCAGAGTACTACAAGTGTAATACAATGAAATACTTGATATCATGCACCCATCATGGCTTTGTTAATTTTGTTTCCAGAGGTTACGGGGGTAGAATTTCTGACAAAGAAATAACGATAGCAAGCGGATATTTCAATTATTTGTCAAAAGGTGACCACGTTATGGCTGACAGGGGCTTCAAAGGAATTAGTTCTGAACTCGAAAAGTTTGGTGTCACTTTAGTTCGGCCACCCAGTGTGTCCATTTCAGAGAAGCCAACAAAGGAGGAAGTTCTCTTATTCAGGAAAAATGCTAGCCTTCGCATTCACGTCGAACGAGTGATTGGTAGGCTGAGAGAGTTTCGTTTGCTGCAACCTCATTCTACAGTCGATTCCAAACTGACGGCCTATTTGGATGTAGCGGTTTCCTGCGCATGTGGCATTATGAATACCTAAAATGTAATTATTGCTTAACTTCTTTGTAGGATAGCGGATAGAAATGTTTTTAATAGCCTTGAAAACAAAAATATACATTGCGTAAAAAATCAAGTTTTTTTGTTTTCTGAAGTTTGGTTGGAAATCTGAAGAAAGTACTTGTACATATACAAATTTTTCCCAAAAAACAATGCTTCTTTGAATTGAATCTGTGAGAAGAGCGTCATTTCTTCTTATCCAGAAGCACTTAATGTGCTGGGTGACCTCAAAGTCGGGATCCACCAAAACGAAGCCCCTTGTTCACATTGGCGAAAAGCATTTGGCACTGAATTTGCGCCACGTATTTCGGCGCTATTTTGCCGTCGCTCGTGACGTAAGAGCTCTTCGTCTTTGCGGATGTTGGGGACTTCACTTCAACGATGAAATCGGGACCAAGAGCGTCGGGGGACGCTCCAAATAACGGATATTGACTGTGAAGAAACAGTCCACTCTCTCTCAATTTGACGTTGTGGAGCTTGGAGACTGCCTTGATGACGTCTTTTTCGATTTGTTTTCCCCTTTTCATTACTTTCGTTTTGAAAGTCGTTTTCGCCAAAATGCGATCGACCAAAGAGCCGTCAGTACTGCAATGAGCAGCCTCATACAAAATTGAAGCGGTGATCCCGCCATAACGCAGATGAAACCACGCTGTTGATTCGGCTTGTCTCCTAAAAAAATATATACATAAGTTCATGCTATTATACCATCTATCATGTACAGAAAGCTAACCTCGTCTCAGCTTCTATTTTTTGTCACACTTGCGGGGTCAAAAATGAACCGACGTAATGTGCGAATTCAGATACTGATGGCACTCGCTTTGACAAAATCTCAAGCAATTTGGAATTTGCGCTATCTTGATTTTTTGTGAATTAATCTCGCAGTGTTAATGAAAACCATAATAAAATTCGATGGAGTGCTTTACGATAACATTTCTCATTCAATTGAGTTCCGCCAATACCCTCCCCCCCCCCTACAACGAGGATTTCGTGTGAAAAACCGCCCCCTCCGTACAGGATGGCTGGATCCGCCTCTGAATTCAGGAGGAGATGCATACTATACTGAAGTATGTTGTAGTACAAGTATTTGCGACCATGTCACCCTATGAGCATAGGGTCGCTAATGCTTTCCTTGTGAGTTACACGTACAATTGTGTTTTTTTCAACGACTGCCTACTTTTTCTCCAAAAACTCAATTTCACGGCCCACCGACCGGCGACCGGGCCCCCGACCGGGTGTTGACCAGCTACTGAAAACAGCCCTCTCCTCGGTTATTGAAAAAAGAGTTCAGTTCAATCCCATAGTTCGAACTTCCACCCGGAATCAATTTTCGTTCCTCGGGGATTAGACAACAACATAAGACAATTTGCAATTTCCTTCGGAAACGACAGAACTCGAATCCACTCGAACAGAAATCGATGCCACTCAAACCCGACCGATGCCTGCAACCTGCCCGGAGGAGGAAGAAAGAATTGTCAATCGAACGGAAGGGAGAAATGAACAAATCCTTCGGCGCTCATCGAGGGTTCGGAGGCGCCCGAGATACCTAGAGTACATTTCACGAAATACGAATTTCGTTAATTTCAATAAATTAGCGATTATTCAGCAAGAATGGCTATAAAAATGTAAAGCAACAAAGTGAAATGTTAATCAATGCCGAATAATAGCTAAATAACTAAAAACGTCGAAACTTGTAGTAGTGTAATGCACTTAACCCGCCAGCCAGCTGCCGGAGCGACATATTTTGATACTTTGGTAGGCAGCCCAAAAACCACGTTTTTCTGCACATTTTTGCCAGTAGCTCGGGAACTCGTAATCCAATTTTTTTCTGTAAAAAACGATCTGAAAGCTGATTGAATTTTATATCAGGCCTATTATATGAAATTTCATTTGAAGATTACCGTAAGACAGGGCCATAACGTCAAACAATTTGCAATTTGCTGAAAAAAAACAAAAAAAAAAACGGCTTTGATCATATTTCGGCCTATAACTCAAAACTATCCATCCGATTAAACTTTAAAGGATCTCATGTGAAAGCTCGTTAAATTCCCTATTACATATAAGTCATGTACGGCGTTTTTATAAAGACCCGATTAGTAGTAATAAAATGCAGAGAGAAATCCGAAAAATGATTAATTTACAATAACTCCTTTCTTCAGCCAAACGTTTTTGCCTAAAACTTTCGAACGAAGCCTTTGAGGAAAAGTGCATTTTTTTTTAGTGAAAGCTGGTGACATTTACAGTCAGAAACCATATTTGCGAGATTTTTCAAGGCCCGGAAAATATTCTGTACAGAGCGATGGAAATCTGTTTTGTTTCAAAAAAAAAGTTGATACGCCCACCAGTTATGGACATAGATTACATCACTCAACTGAGAGTTGAACTATTTTTATTTTGTCGCACATTTTGCCAAAAGCTGTTAAAAATGACCATTCAAAAAAATCAATACCGTTGAAAAGGCTGGGTCAATAATTGTGACAAAAGAAAAAATGATTCGATGCAGAACTAGATGCTCTTCAAAAAAGAACAGGGTACAATTTTCTGTAGAATGTGACATTGAGGAGTTGCAAGCAAATAACTGAAAAAATGTGTCAAAAAATAGCAGTTTTTCGCGATTTGCTCTAAACGCACAAGGACATTTTGTTGGATCTCTTCAGATTCGTGTTTCTTACCCCAAAAAACATAGAATAAAGTTGAAAAATCAAAGACGAGATTTTTTCCCACGTATGGTTTTCTTTGTACACGATTTGACTGGACGATATGCCACCCGAAATAATTTATTAAAGGATATGGTTCCGGCACATTTCTTATGCTTTCAGGTGTGCTAAATGCGAATTCCAGCTTTGCCCAACCCAAACCAACGTGAACTCCGTCAATTTCAGCTTATGACGCGTATTACATCGAAAAACCCCCTGAATAAGGGAGTTTTGCAGTTTTTTCGGATGTATGCTATAGCGTCTCTCTTAGGGTTCGGGGGCTTGAAATTCAGTTTAAGCACACCTGAAGACGTAAGGAATGTGCGGGAATCATATTGAAAAAAATATATTACGCGTAGAATGGCAAAAGACCAAAACAAAACACGAATTTTAAAAGTCTAATCAAATTTAGTCTTGTTGCCGGGGTCGTAACGTTGGACAAATAAGTTGAAATTGGGATTAAGCACACCTAAAATATTAGAATCAGTCATAAAACTTAGTCCCAGAGTTTTTTCCTCCCAGAACTACCTGCTTCCTGGACTACAAGAAATATTAACCTTTTCAAAAAGAAATAGTTATAAAACGTTTGTTAATACACGTAGTTATTTTCCCAGCGTTTGTTTGTGAGAGGGAAATAAATCGGGTAAATCTATTTACCATCAACATTAACAATATAAACGTCTTGTTGCAGGAATTACTCATTCAAGTAGAGTGCTGGAAGAGAAAGGAGAGTTTATAATCGTGGACGAGGTGAGAAGAAAATCTGATTACGTTTTTTGTGAATATTTTCCACTGTCGATTTCATGAATGATTATAAAATTAGCCACATTTTCACCAACAAAATTGATCTCGTTTAAAGTTGATCGTGATTAGTTGCCAATAGTGACCCATATGAATTTTGATACAAGTGTTTACATTGCTAATCGTGATTAGTTTTTGATCTCGGTTTAAGAAGCTGGTGAAATCGGGCCTTAGTATGTAGTTAGTTAATGACAATGAAACACCAATAAATTTGAAAACAGTTCTCAGTAGGATTTGGGTCCATCTAAAATTTTACTGGTGGTTATTCGAAAAACAGTCTTGAAGAAATCAGGGTCAGGGGGGGGACTGCCTTATTCACGAAGTATAGGCAATAAGTTGCCTATTTCTGACATTATTATAACAAGTAGGCAATAAGTTGCCTATTTCTTGAATTAGGCAAGGCTAGAGCCGAATACACGAAATAGGCAACATTTGCCCAATTCTGTCACATAGCTTCGTTTATCTTCTCTCGGAGGATGGTGAGAAGCTCCTTAGTAGCTCTATTGTAAAAGGATTTATGGAGAGGAAATATGGTTTGTTGCCCAAGTTTCCGTCACTTTCTTCAATTTCGTGTAACCGCGTTTTATGTTGGGAGATTCCTAACCTTCTGACATGGCGAGTCGGTTTTTTAGCACAGCTAGCAATGTGCTTTGGCAATTCGAATATTCCTACTCGATTCGGCGGCTTCAATGTCGATATCTCGATTAGTTTTAAGGGGTGATCATAGATTAGTTAGGTCTCCTAGCGTTCTCAAATAAGATTCCCAGTAGGTACACGACTTGAGGTTGAGGATTGATGAAAAAGATGCGCTCAGTCCAGCCTAACGTGGGAGGACGATTTTATTTTTGTTTAATTTCCACACCACTGGAGAAAACGCCTACCCACGTTATTCCTGGGGGCCATCCCGCCCGCTCAGTCACACTGCTTCGCGTTCGGACTTCATTTTCAGTACGTGTTTTGTAGAGAGAAAGTGTTGAGCGGACAATTAGAAGGTTTATTCAGCGGTCGCAGATGTCGCAAATTCGCAAGCGCTGGCTTGTGTTTGATGAAAATGCTAAGTAGGTGCGTACCAATCACGAGTTGCAAAAGGATTTCACCTTCGTGCTCTGAATATCGTGAATTTCGTATTGAGGCCAAAAGTGCTCCTTCCTCCGCACTTTATAAATATTCAAATTGGGAATTAATACCCGGATAGCCCTGGAATTTTAAAGGGCAAGCAAAAGAAAGACTAAACGAGAAAATTAACTGGGAAGATTCCCCTAAATTATGTTTACCTTGACTATTCTATGTTTCCTGTGCACTGAAGACAAATGAAAATACTTTCATTCCTCATCTCTATGCAAATACTGCGAGGACGAATAAATAAGATGCGGTGTGTTTTCTTGTAGAAACTAAGAAATGCTGAGGGGCATGACAACTTTAGCCAACATGCAATATAGTTCCGCCCGACTGTTATATCGAAAGAAAACTTGGGGACCGCATGCAGAGCAAGCTTGCAAGCTTATACCTTGGGGAGAAACATTATTTATTCTAACGAATTTCTAGGATAAAAAAAAATGAAATGAAATGCACTAAAAGAAGGTGACACCTGGAGAAAAATTGGTTTATATCCAAAATAGTAAGTAGGTATTGACTCATGCCAAATGCAAAATTGTTGGATTAGTTCTTGTGATTCATCTTTTTATTTTCTTGAAATAGAAACGTCGTCTCCGGTCTTCAAAGATCAAATTCTTCATTTCCATTTATCACTATTTACTGTATCGTTCTGATATGAACGCCGCCTTAAAGCCGCGTACACACTTGCAACAAATCACCGTTCCGTTCCTCGGAGCGGAGCTAAGGCCGAACTTAATGGGCGAACATTGCTCCGCTCCGTTCACCGTTCCCTAACATTCAATCGCTCGGTGAAATGAACCGTTATTTTCTTGCTAGTCAATTCTTGACGGCTCGACGTGTTTTTGTCCCTTCGTTTTAGTTTTATCGTACAACACGTTAATACGATTGGCATTAAAAGTAATAGCTTTTTCCACTTGCATAAAATTCGCCTCTGGAGCCGAGCATTTCCACTCGTCTTGTCGGAATTATATCATAATATGGTAACGGATGGAAATGATCGGCTCCAGAGCTGAATTTTAAAACGTGAGTTTTTTAGAGGTTTCAACAGCAATTCCTTCATAAATATTGTTAGAATTGAGATATCGAGAAAAATAAAAATGCGTTTGTTGGGTCAGAGTCGTGACTAGTGTTATCCAGAAGGACAAAAGTCAAAATTGGCCATGTGCAAGCTTGGTCAAAATTGAACCTCGACGAATTCCATCAATATTGGCTGTAACCGGCTACCCAAGGAACTTCCTGCTCCATGTCATTCTTGAATTTCTGCAAGTTTTATCAGAATCAGACCTGTATTGACCAATATACAGGGTGCGGCAGATAATGTGGACCACCCATTTTTCTCCGCTATTATTGATGATATTGGAATGGTGCTCGGAGTTATGTCCCCTTGATCTTAGGTGAGGATTTCATATTTCATAAAGTTAGGTCAAATTTGGGCCCTACCGGGGCTCAATAAAAATTTTTGGGCTACAGATATGAAATCCTCACCTAAGATCAAGGGGACATAACTCCGAGCACCATTCCAATATCATCAATAATAGCGAGAGAAAAATGGGTGGTCCACATTATCTGCCGCACCCCGTATTCAAGGATAAACAAAATATTTTTCGTATTAAAAAAAAAAAAAAATACATTTGTTTTGTAAAGTTTGAAATGGCCCAGAAATTGGGAAAAAGGTCCGAAAAAATAAGTGCACATTTTTTCTATTTCTTCTACATGCCCAGAATGCGATTTCAGCGTGAAAACTGCTGCGAAAAATTTAGCAATTTTTTCCGCGATCCCCCCTCCCAAAAATCTTAAAAATTCGGGTTTTCAAGAAAAATTGCCCAAAACCGCCAGTTAATATTTTATAGGTCTAAAAACTTAACACATTGAGGCCGGTATTTATGAACGTTCCTTGAAGCTTCCTTGAGTCAAGGCGTCCTTGAGAAGCCTTAATTCAAAAGTTTTCGTATTTATGAAACTTCCTCGAGTTGAAGGCTACCTTGACTTCAAGGAAGCCTTGGAAAAAATCGTTCCTTCAACCAAGGTAGAGTTAGCTGAAAATTGTCTTTGTCTTTCCTTTTATGGATAGGTTATAAGGATTGTTAGCGAATTTAGATGAAGTGAAGGTTATAACAAAAATTTATTTAATGGAAACAGTTCAATATTCTACTACTTAGCTGTAAACAGCCTAAAGTAATAAACGCGTGCACGCCGAATTATTTCAACTATTTGTATATAGACTTTATATCGATATAACTATTGTATGTGTTTATCAAAACTAGGTGAAGTTAGAGTTTATGATAGATGAATCGAAAAACGCGAAGGATTTTTTAAAAAGACAATGTGAGTGCGATTATTTTTAATGTTTATGCATCCGCAATGACGATAAAACCGGAAGATATGACGATGCCGGGGACGATCCGTGCAGAATACGGGCGCTTTAATTATTTTAAATTGAACGACCCACCTCGATAATTGTGGAGTATCGTTCGTTGAATATTGGTTTTCTGATCACCAAGCCAATGACTGGTCACCCCTGCTCCCAGGATCGGTGGTAAAACGAGAGTCCTCCGTGAATTGGATGGACGTAAGTCGAAGTCCTCAATTAAAAGAGGAAAGAAAGGCTGTCCGCAAAGCATAGATGGTAAGTATTGGTTTCTTCTGGTATTATATTGGAAGAAGACTGTTCGATATACTCTTACCGTTGCGAAACGCCTATTTTTGTAGGTTAGGATCCTGGCGTGGTGGCGTCCGGATGTCGGTTACACGACGATAGACAACAACGGTTAATTTCCGACGATAACGCTGAGTTGGAAGCTCGAACTGTTTAAGGCTGGGCGTTATTAAAACCTGTATATGATTTCGTTGGATGATGAGGGATGAACTCTTCGTACCCGGGTGACTCTTTCCAAGGCGTACGGCTTGCCGATCGAACGGAGAATGAGTTTCAAGTTTGCTACAGCTGTTGATAATTCGTTCGGCTCCTCACTGTTGCCAGCTCCTTTTGGAAATTATGTTTGGACTTTGGTGTATTGTTCCAATTTTGGCGGTGTCTTCTTAGCTATCACTTGTCACAACACTCCGCGCTTGTTTACCCTTGGATATCTTAAGTCATTTCTTTATACAAGGCTAGGTGAGCCCGTTAGATTTACATTATTTTGTCAATTACGAATATTTTATGTTTAAACTGAAATTTATTTGTTATTTACAGGGATTTTGATTTGAGGGGAGAGCTAAAATTCTATGTCCATCAATTCCCCAAGGGATGATCCGCACGCACCGACTATGCGCTCCGCTCGTCCCCTGGTCACCCTGATCTATTCCTCATTATTCATTATTATTACTTTTGATAATCATTTGTTCATTTATATTGTATCTCTTTCATTACATTACAGTACCTTGTGATCTGCCTTGAGGCTTCCTTCACTCCATTAGGTCGGTCGTCCACTGGAAGCGTTTTCGAGCGGCGCTACGACGCGCGACAAAGGCTGAAATTGAATATGACATCGTCCATTGCAGGCTTAGCTGCAGTGAATTCAATTTAAGCCTTTTTGTATGTACACGCGTTGTAGCGCCGCCCGAGAACGCTTCCAGTAAACGACCGGCCATATCTGCCATATCATATGGCGCACTAAATGAAACGGCACTTTTCATAGGTTGAATAGGAGTTTAGGGAAAAACTCGGTAGCAAATCGTTCCTTTTTAGTGTCTTGAAGGCGTCCTAGGTAAAGGAAGCCTTGAGCAAGTGAAGGAGCGTTTTTAAATACGAATAATGGTCAAGGCGTCCTTCTCAACAAAGGGCGCCTTTCTCGAGGACACCTTGACTTCAAGTCGAGGAACTGTTGAAGGAACGTTCATAAATACGGGCCTCAATCTTGATGCCCTCTGAACACGTGTACTAACATACGAAGCTCAATGTGCCCTGGAAGTTTACCTGAAGTGAGAAAGAAGTTCTCTTACGCACATATTGGAAGCAGTCAGGTAAAAATTTTGGGAGTACCCGAAAACAGTTCCAAAGTCGACGATATTTTAAGGTGCTGCTCCGGTGTGCGTAAGTATGTTTTACACGAGTTTTCCTCTCAAATTTCCAGTAGAAACTTGGAGGTTTGGGGCGGGCAAAGTCTCGCTATTTTTAAAGGGTTTTTGCTTGTAACTTCAAAACCTATGTTCATTCTAGGAAAAAATCTTCTTCGTAAAACGTCCTAAAGCATTTTCCCTAAAGAATTCACTGATGAAAAATAATTATTCTCCTAACAGTTTCCGAGATACCGCCCTTTAAATTTATACTGCAGTAGTCAGGATCTACACTTCTTGAGTTCGGGACACACAATTCCAAAGTTGATGACATTTTGGGGTGATATTTTGCGGTGCGTATGGCTGTTGTACACGAGTTCTTCACCAAAATTGTTGGTGGAAACTTCAGTTTTCTGACTTATACGTTACAAAAGTTTGGTTCGCTTTTTTGTGTGGTAATCTCGACTCATTACAAACTCCTCTACCCCATTCACAGTAAGAATAATAGCGAAGGGTTGTACACGAATTCTATGTTGGAAATGTATTTATTAAATATTTATTTACCACAGAAATTATTTGGTAACACTTCGTTGCAAGGGAATCAATCACAGAGAAATCATTTGCGTGAATAAAGGCTTTACCACAAGTTCCTCTCCGGGTGACAGGATTCCAACATGTTGGAAGTGAAAAATGTAGGGAAACAAGAAGTATTTTCAAGATCCGATTATTGTGGCTGAGAAAGATTGACGTCCACTCTTCATTAACATGTCTGATTACCACTAATTGTCGTTAAATCTCACAAATCACGAAAAATAAGAAATTGAACCCATAATGTATTTTTTAATGTTGCTAAGCGATAATGTTTGTTGTGAGTCGAAACTGGTAACCGTGACGTCAAACTTTTGCGGCGTATTTATGGGGTTTTGTCTGTAACTAAAAAACAGAGCGTTAAATTGATAAGTGCATCAAAGTTGTTCAATTTGTGTTTTGGATATACCCTACCTATTTGTTTTCAAAATTCGTAAGCAACTATCAAAAGAGTTTCTCTATAGCCAAGTCATATAAAAAACCAAGTCCTCAGACTCGAGGAAAAAAATGTTTTTTATTTTGGGTTGGGATTTTTGCTCCCGTTAAGAATAAAAAAGGAGAAACCCTGCCAAATACAAAAATTATTTTATTTATTTTCGGTTTGAAGTTGTACCATGATATCTATCTTGATACCATATGTTTTTTTTCAACACTTGGCTTTTGTATAATTTTTGAATTTAGCGGGTGATCTACTTTCATAGTAGAGCAGCGCAACGTATCGGGAGCAAAAATCCCAACCCACGAACCGCTTCATTTTTTTAACATACAAATAATACAAAGTTTAATGACTTGGTTTTCCATATGACTTTGCTCTATAGGGTTTCAGAACTGAACAAAAAATAAAGGGCGTGATAATATGTCATCGAGTAAGTTATTGTTTTCATAATTGATTCTTCTTACGTTAATTTAGTAATTTACGTTAGGGTTTCATGGCGATACCGTATCATGGCGATGCCCTAAAGCTGGTCACAATCGGCCGGATTTTTATAGAGCTGAATACGAACATGATCATCTGCTGTCATTAATGTCCCAAAAACGGGTTTTGCTGGTCACTGTGGGTAAATCCCCAGGCAGACGATCATATTCGTATCATTCTCGTAAAGAGAATGTTTATTGTAACTTGATTTCATTAGAAAGTTTAGAACTGAACTGGTATTTTGTTTTCATGTGGCGGGGTATTAGGCCGGTCATTCTAGACCCAAAAAAAGGAAAAATTGCAAAAAATCCAGTATGTTGTTAGGGGAGGTACCGCTAGTGTAAATCCAAGTTTGCTGCTTCGAAAACCTTGTGCTAACTTCAGGGCGCTCGAAAAACCTCGAAATTTTCGGACTTGTTTCGGATTTTGGCTTGTATCTCCCTAAAAATGCATCCTACGAAAAATGCCACTATTATACTTATGAAAGTACACCAAATGTGTTAAATTTTGAGCCCATGCGGAGCTCTACAGCTCTAGTAGTTCACCAGTTTTCTTGAACCCGTGACGGACTTGATCCGTGTGAATGGCTACAAACCTTTCACGGGGTTCGTTTCCCCTATCGGGCGCGTCCCCCGGGTTGCGGATGGGGGACCCCACCATTGGGCCGACCCGCTCCCTGATACGGTGCGATGGTGGGTTGGGTCGGAATAAGGCGCACCGTGTGCGGTTGGGAGTCCGTTATCGGACACACCCATTGGACATGGGGGCCGAATACGACCCCGTGGACAAACAACGGGTTAGGGGCTGTCCTGAGTCCGGGACAGAAGGGGGTGGCGTCTCCTACCTCCTCTAACTATCCCCCACCCCCCAAGGCAAGGTGTTTGGTCCTTACCTAAGGTCTGCATGGCACAGGGGGCAAAGTGTGCTTTGAACGGACCCCCAGGGCACCGGCCGATCCCCTGGTGTAATAGGCTTACCCAGGCCTCGGCGCTTACGGCATGCAGGGCTCTGCCGGCGGTGGATTTATATTACCCTGGCTTCTGGCAGGACCTTCAAGGGCTCACCCAGAAGTTTATCAGGGCTCAGAGAACCTTCCGTGAACGCCGCAGTCACCGGCTGCTCCGTCCATGGATACCACCGAGGTCAAACACGACATTGATGGGACCAGGGACGTACCTGTGGAGGGCAGTTCTAAGGAGCATACCCGCCGTGGGGAGTTTTTAAAAAACATACCCTCGGCGGGCCGTTCTAAAGAACACACCCCGGTGCAGGGGCTTATCTCTTCGAGTGCAACGCACTCGGCGCGCGCTAGCTCATCATTCTTGTCACTCTCGTGCTCAAGGGTCCAGTTAGCGATTATCTCTTATCGCTTCTAAGAAGCGTCGACCTCTAACCTTATTAAGAGGAGAGAGCTATCTTCGCAGGATCAGCATTTTCGGGCTTCACACGCCTGATATTTATGTTCCGGCCAGCGAGACACTAGCTGAGGACCTCCTCAACCTCATACGGTGAGAGGGACTCTAGACTAGATCAACCGATCCAAGAGCGGCACAGTAATCCACTTAGGATTACGTGCCTGGGGCGTGTGCCATGCCCCTGCTCTTGGATAGTGGAGGAAAAAAAAAAAAAAAGTTATCTTGAAAAAACGAAAATAAGACAAATCATTTTTTTCAATTTTAAGAGTCCTACTATTTTAGCTTAAAATTGCAATAGGGATGAAATAGATTTAATATCACTCATTTGCTGCTCCGGTCATGTAGGTTACGCTCACCAACAGCCAATCACAAGCCCTTCCCTCTCTAAAGGACCACATATGGCGGGTAATGTCAGTGAGTTAAACCAAACTCTGTTGGAATTTTTTGACAAAATTTCCAGATGTAAGTTAATCCCAGGTTCCATTAGAATGTGGTTCAACTATAATAAGCATATAAGTTTAATAAGTATATAAGATTGCCTTTGCCGTGGGAAAAATATTGTACATACTTAACACGACGAAAGTGAATTGTTCTACTCTTCTTTTTTAGTAGGCTCGGCCTCCGTCTCGCCTGCCAAACCAAAGACTCGCAGGAAAAACCTCACTCCCTCGTCTAGTTACATCACTCTCTCTGGTTGATGTTAAGTATGGAGTCGACGCTGTTCAAATTTAAGAGACATAATAATTGATCGGCCAAGCGAAAAATAGCGTTCGCAACTCGTGAGGAGTGTCTTTACGCGCACGTTGTTAGTCGGGGTTGCCTCGTTCGCCAAACACAACTCGCGCGTAAAGTGACGCTTTCCTCACTCGTTGTGAAATATGCTATTTCCGACGGAGGGGTGCCCGTAATGTCGTAATCCGTATCCGCTGCAGTAAGATTGTAAGAACTACCCACTAGCAAGGGGAAGACGCCGAATCACCTGCCGTTTTTGCGCCCACTGTATTCTATTTTATCCTCTTCTTGTTTCATGCTCTATTCTGATTTTCCAATTCCTACTTGAATTTGAACCCGTTTGACCCGTTTGAACCCTTAAGTGGCGTCAAGCAGCTTCAAGATCAAGAACCAAGAAGCTTCGTCCTCAAAGAAACCGAATTCTTCCGGGGGTAGCTCTTCCTCGGCTAGCAGCTTCATACCCAAGACAATTCCTCAGTCAACCGAGCCGCATCACTCAGGCACAATTACATAAACTCATCGTGGACTTCTTCGTTGAAGCTAAATTACCTTACTCGACAGTGGTAGTGGATAAAGAGTCGTACATAAATCTTGTTAGTTGTGTTGTTGAAAACGTGCTCCGGAAACAACGTTGCACTGCGAGCGCTCTTTGAAAAAAGACATCGATAACCGCTTTACACAGCTGAAAGAAAATCTTACAACCAATATGAAAAATGCTGAATTTTTCTGTACTACCGCGGATAATTTGAAGGAGTTACCTTGCGACCCGAAAAGCTTCGAAAGACAATCGGGGACATTGGCTCGTCGGCGTGTAGAAGGACGCCATTCATATGATGTTCTCGCTTCTCATGTATGTGATATCTTCCAGGAATACGGCATTGCAAACATAGTAACATCGACAGTGACTGATAACGGGAGCAATTTTTCCAAAGCATTTAGGTACGTCTCATGAAACGCGTCTTATAGCCAATTAATACGCCTGAGTAGAGAGCACGATGCAGTATCTCTAAGCAAAAATTGTACCTCTTCGAATAATTTGAAAATTCAAAATTTAATTTCAGAGAAATCTGTAAAGATGAGATGGAGGCTTACGAAACGGAACCCGAACAAAACCAGAAGAAGCGCTTAGCACTTCTGTTAAATAATGCAGGTCTGTCAAATAATGCAGATTGGCCCTTTCAACGCTCGCAGGTGCCGATATAAGTATGAATATACTATATGTACGTGCACATCACCCTCATACATATATGTATATACATAGTATGTATCTGGCATCCCACTTACGTTAAACCAGTAGACCTTGACTCGTGAGTAATTTCAAGTAAGGTAACTATTGACGACTTTCATAAAACATAAATGCCCAAGCGCACTCATCGGCTAGGTTGTGAAACGACAGAGTGGGGCAGGTTTGTTGGCAACATTGGTGACTCGCCTTTCACTAGCGTCTAGAGACCGAGGTCGTGTAGATGCTCAGCACTCTCTAGCGTCCTCTGTGGGAACTCAATTTGAAATGATTGATAACTGCCGTGCCGGTGTAAACAAAGAAGTTTACCGGTAGTATACGTTATTCAAGCGTGTTTTAAATACTCCGTTAGTCCGTTTTGCTATTAATATAGGTGATCGTGAATCCCTGCTTTTCTGCTCTTTGTATGTCTTCATCTTCTACTTTCCCATCCCTTGTTTACCTAGCAGGCTACTGTGCTTTGAAAATCATGCAAACCTTGAAAAACTGTTCTCTTTGCAAAAATATCTACACCCTTGGTACTAACCTACCACCAGTATAAAATCAATCATTTTCCCTAATTTCAAGGCTCTCAAGAGGTGGCTTACAGTACCCTTGTCAGCTAGTGATTGATGTGGTATTGTATGGGTACATAATATTTGAGAAAATTTTGTGGTCCGATTATGAAACGGATTTCCTCAAATCCACAAACCAGAGACAGTTACTAATAAATACTACATTAAATGCGCTGTACTTTGGTGATCTCATTCCCAGTCACGAATGTGAGAAAAAGCGCTCTAGCCTTTTGTGTGTGAGATTAGCTGCAAAAACTATATCAAACATTCTTTTAAGTAGTTATTGTAAAAGAATGAATGACGTTAAAAAAACGAAGCAGACGAAACCGTCCCGAAAATTGTCTACTTTAAGCAAATAGCAGTTAAGTATACTATTATATGTATGTATGTATTATAAGCCAAACCATTTCAAAAGTATTAATAAACGGTCATTACTATGTACATAGTTGTTTTTCATTTCATATCGGAACTTACCTACTTAGTAATATCCAGGCATTTTCCTAATAGTTCGTTGTTTTTTCAGTAACTTAATCTCTTTGACTATATGGGGCATCAAACAATTTATTTATGAAACCTTAAATGAACACAGTCGACAGAGAATCACGTTTTTCTACGCAAAAATTGCGTACAGGCTATGGGCGAGAGGGCGGCCGATGGACGACGTGTGATGACTCATCGGCCTTTCTCCTAGGTAGTTGTTAGACCTTCTCTCTCGGTGACACCGCCTAAACCCCAGTGTTCGGTTGATTCGACCAATACATAATTGACTCGGTTTGAAATTGCGGGCTTGTGGACGATATACGTACGTAAGCAAGCGAATTTTTTACCGAGTTTTCGGAAGAATTTATTTCCTTTATTCAGGTGCGTTTACACCGGTGTCCCGCGACATGGAAAACGCTATTAGAAACGACAATAATAAAATTGTCCTCCGGAAACCATTAATTGCCCCTCTTCCCCACAACATCAGTTCTGTAAAATAACTAATGACAACATAATCGCGCCCCAATAAAAAGATAAGGGGGAGTTGCACATGTGTTTTCTCGACCCCCCTCCAATCAAACCTCGCCTACCTCGCGTTACGGAAATTACCGCCGTATTTCTGCACCAATCGTGGACTTCAAGGGCTCATTTAAATCTTCAGGAAATTCCGCACAAGCGTACGATCTTCCTTTTTCATATTTCATCCCTAAAATAACTGTAAAACGCACACAAACTTTTACCTTGAAAATTCACACTCTTTCGACGACTTATTTAGGAAAGTAAGATCGTACGCTTGTGCAGAATTTCCTGAAGATTCAAATGAGCCCTTGAAGTCCACGATTGGTGCAGAAATACGGCGGTAATTTCCGTAACGCGGAGTAGATGGGGTATGATTGGAGGGGGGTCGAGGAAACACATGTACAACTCCCTCTTAATAACTTTTAATTAGTTTAATAGAGTCATATGCATCATTAACTAACGTAAATGACCTTCTGTAAAGCGGTTGGAACTTCAATGTAGAATCAATGTTCAACTTAAAACTGGCGGCAGTGCGGCAACTAGGAGAAACAGAGCGCTAGCAGCCTCTACACGACCTCGGTCTCTATAGTACGCGACACGAAATAAGGCGGGTGTGACTCATCGACTAAAAAACCAGCGTTGCGCATTATAGTCCCAAAGATGCGATGAAAAGCTCAAGTCTACACCCATAGCTGGCAACGTTGCGCTCCCATCGTTGTCACTTTGGAGAGCTGTGATCCGGTGAGCGTTCGTAAAACCCCACCCCACATCACCACCCACAACGCACGGAGTGGCAACAGGGCATGGGAGGGCCGATGAGTCACACCCGCCTTATTTCGTGTCGCGTACTTTAGACGCTAGTTCGTCTTTCCGAATGAAAAAACTAATCAATTGGTGGAAAATTAACAAACCACGAAGAAAAACTGACGTAAACCCAGTCCGGATGGCAACCCACTCTCTGGGAAATCTACTCCACTACGAGGTTCCGATGAGTGCGCTGGTGCATTTATGAAAGTCGTCAATACAACGAGTGAACGCATCCTTCATTTTGGGGCAAACTGAAAAAAATTGGGCGTGGGTTGGGTACGCGGAATTGGAAATACCACGAAGAATACCACGAGGCTTTTGAATAAGTGAGCTCAAAATATCCACTAGTGGGCGGGGTCTATTTATAGCGATTTCCATTCAACACACAACTCAAGAGTAGTTCCGTGTCCTCTCCAAAAAAATATACGTTTCAATTCAGAGAGGACGGGTGGAAAAACTTACACTGCACGAGGGCATTGCATTGAATGGAAAACGCCATTATGCCCCTACTGAATTATATTAGTCAACTGGGTTTACTTCAAAGTTATAAATGTACGAGAATTTATTATGAAGCTTTTCTACCCCAATGCCTGGAGTAGCAAAGATTCTCTATCTTAAAGCCGGATACACACATGCGGTACTTGCCAAGTAACGAGCAAAACATTTTTCAAATTGTCAGCTGGTTGGTTTCTAGGTAATTGCTAGAAATTGATTGAATAATTTGTTCGTTACCTGGCAAGTACCGCATGTGTGTATCCGGCTTAAAGGCCCGTATTCATGGACGTCACTCAAGCTGAGTATTAGCTTCAACGGCTTCAAATCGGTCCTTATTATTAGTGAGTCATCTGTTTTGCAAATAAGCAAATACTCAGCTCAAGTGACGACTATGAATATGGTCCTGAGTCAAGAAAGCCGAAATGTGTAGATTGGTACATATTTTCTTTTTCAAGTTGTAACTAAGACGGCTGAAATCACATTGAAAATGCAAATAGGGACACAACAAGGATCAAAAACGTGTTCGTTCCCGGAAGTTAACAGATCAACTTTCCCGTTGTTGTAGCTCACTTTCCACACGGTTCACGACATTTTTGAACGGCACTGTGTGACCAAATCTCTCGACGGGAACACCTTTGGCCGATATGACGAATTTCGTGCCACTGAATTTAATTCCTCGTTCGAACGTACTCTTTAACTGGGAGAGCATCCAGTGAAACATCGGATGACCATCGGGAGGATTTACTTTAACTGGTAGAAACAAGTGGAAATTGGTATTCCTGGTTGCGCTCTCGGAGAAACACACAAGGTCGGTGTCGTCTGCGGCAGTGCTTGGGTCTTGATCAGTGTCGGGGCAGGGGAAGATGAGTATCCTAAAACCGCTTTTTCCATATTTCTTGTCCAACTCGAGTAATTCGTTGTAATGCGCTATTGTGAAGCTACACTTCTTCTCGAGTATTTCGATGAGAAGAACTTCGTTTCTGTACCGCTCCATTTGGACATCCGCGCCGGTGCAGTCTTTGACAGTAAACACATAAATATTTTCTAGCTTTTTCCCCGAAGCCATGGAATTACATTAACTTAATTGAACATTCCTATCAATTTACGACGTCATGTGATTTTTAATGAGGAACCATTTCGATAAAGTAGGACTGCCGAGGTAGAAAAAATGGTTCGAAGTCGGAGACTGTTGAGGGTCTGAAAGGATAATGGATTCACCCGTAGCCTCTCGAAGAGCGAAGTGATTGGAGCATTGAGTGCCAAGCACTGAGTTTACTAGTGCGGATACTAAATTGAGCGAAATTTCAAGTTTCCCTGCTGAATATCCACGAAATTGCAAGTATTGGGTCGTGATTCTTGCGAAAATGCAGGCAGGTTTCGGGTCTTAATGGGGAACTTGCATGAATACCCGATTTGGGAGAAAAGTATGCCGGTGAATTGGTCCAACGACAGAAGGATATCAAACATAGTTAGCCTGATTTGTGTGTTTGGCTGTTCGGTGATTTTTTAATAAATTCCAAAGTTCTTCAGGAGGGGATGGATGGTGCGTGGGGAAATGACGCCAATCGTCACTTGTGAAGCATTTGAGGGAACTCCAAAATTGTTTGTTCACAAATAACAAGAAAAATTTCCCCCTGGAAATTTGTCTTACTCCCCCCCCCCCCAGTTCATTTCATTGAATATCCTTTGACGTTATCAAACTTCCACTCAAAATTTTTAAAAATTGCCTTTAAAAAACCCTTGATTGATTTCAATGTTTAATGTGAGCAATGACCCACCCCCTCAGCACTGACAAAATTGCAACATTTCGCTTAAACAGTGGGTGAAAATTCGTTACATTTCAAGTTTCACGTCTTAATTTCAGTGAAATTGCCAGTTTAGGGTCCCAATCCGAGTGAAATTGCCAGATCGGGGGGTGGGGGACCACGTATCAATCAGCTCATCAACCACGTATCAAACAGCTCCAAAAGTCTGAAGAATACGCGCTGAATACCCGCGTGATTGCAAGTTTTGGGTAATTTTTTAAAGAGCTTGATGGAACCAGTGATCCCCTCTCCTCACTCCTTCATTATCCGACGCGTTCACTGTTGAAACGATCACATTCGAGGGCTCAAGGGAATGCGAAAAGCTGCCCACCCTTCTATCTTGAGCTAGTCACCCCCATGTTTCGACTTATTCGAAAAATAGGATACTGCTGCGTATGCAACATTTCCAGAAGATTGGAACTGGGCCTTTAAATCCAGGATTGATGCAGAAATAAGACAAGAAAATTCATGTTGCGTTGTATGCGATAGATTATTGGATTAATTCGAGTCGAAAACTAGACGACCGGTGTGTTGACGGCCTTTAAAGGAAAAAAAACGCTGCAAATTTTACACATGGGTTTATTGTTCATGAATTTAGGCAAATCCGGCTTGAAATTACATGAAAACCGACACCCCACACCCCTATGATTTCAAAACCTTTGAAAACCCCCATTTTGGATCCGCTTTTGGCCCATAAAAACCCAGGGAGTTAGTCGATCAAACTGATCAGCTGTTAGGACCAACTAGATCCCAAGTGGAGTTTATGTGCGAAAGAACGAGTTCTTTCGAGCAATCCTTGGGGAAGACATGGCCCGTGCGGCGGACGGACATTGCAGAAATCGAATCTAAAGTACGCGACACGAAATAAGGCGGGTGTGACTCATAGGCCCTCCCATGCCCTGTTGCCACTCCGTGCGTTGTGGGTGGTGATGTGGGGTGGGGTTTTACGAACGCTCACCGGCTCACAGCTCTCCAAAGTGACAACGATGAGAGCGCAACGTTGCCAGCTATGGGTGAAGACTTGAGCTTTTCATTGCATCTTTGGGACTATAATGCGCAACGTTGGTTTTTTAGTCGATGAGTCACACCCGCCTTATTTTGTGTCGCGTACTTTAGACATGTTAAAACGTACACAGAAAAAGTTTGAGGGTGGGTTGTAAAAATGTTTTTCTGGCCGAAAACATAGGTGTATTATTCAGAATGAATACTAAACCAAAAGGAAGCCCCCCCTTCCCAAGAAGAAATAATTTTCCCGTGTAAAAAAGGACTGCTAAATACTTACCACTCAACGATTTTTCCTTTGGGCCGGTGCACGGGCGGTAAGGGCACGCAATCGGACACAGTGGATTTTTATTTGTTTGAAAAAAAAAAAAACTGTGATTTTATCTTTAAAAACCGAGTGTTCTCCGCTTTTAGCCACGCAAAAGGATCAATTTTGGCAGAAACCTCAAAACTTCGGCTGAAGGTTTTGGATCTTAGAATATGGAAGAGAGTACCCTGTCGCTCAGAACCAGAATCAATGGGAACCGTGGGTCGTCTTCTCCAGATAATACTCTCTCCGTACTGCACGGTGGTACTCCACACAAAGCATCCCGATAAGGAACTCACAGCAGTTACGAAATACAAATTACTGATTTCCACGTATTTGGCCTTTGGGAGATCATATACAAATTATACTTTGCAAACCTATTCGAATTCCCTTCGTATTCCTATAGGTACATTTTGAGGCAAATAATCATTGGAGAAAACGGTCCGAAAAAATATTGCTATGAAAGAGAAAGGGAATGAAAACATTGAATTATATTCTAACAATAGTAGAAGATAATTCACAGCCATTGACGTTCAACTCCGTGTACAAGGAAATAAACATTTTCATCAATAAACTCCTCTGTCATTTCCACTAATTTACGGTCTGTTAACCTTGAAAATGTGCTTCTAATCTTATTTTTGTTTTTTCAGACATTTGACTGGCAGGTGAGCCACGCGCTGCAAAGTCAAGAACAGCTACAAATCGATCTATACCTCAGGAATAAGTACCTAAGCGACAAAATAGTGGGCTCTTACTGTCTCATACTTCAAACTTTGATTCACGAAAAGCGTCTGTCTATATCCGACTCATTGCTGGACCAGACAAATAGACCAATACCCGTAATATTACATGCGAATTTCATCAAGGCTTAGGATGTTAATTCAAACTTAGCATAGGCTACTCTCACGTTTGAAATTTCTTATACTCCGATGGATTGTTCTGACTGGTCTTTAAACGCTGATCAACAAATGCTAAACGACATTGAACAGAATATCGCTAATATTGAAAGAAGTATGAGAAGGAGAGGTTCTTGGAACAGTCACGAGCCGTCTCCAGAGCAGTCGCCCAGGTTTTACTTTCTCGTGCGAGCGATGTAAATTTTTTCAATACTTCTGGTTAATTTTTTCAACAGCAAAGTTTCAACATTGAAAACAAGCGTGAAAACTCTCATGAGGTTCGGCCGACATAGGCACAAAAACAGGAGAGTCATGGAGGCTCAAACTAGTCAAGACGCCGAAGTCTGCGAGCCTTTAATTCAACCAACCAACAGTCGCGCAGGCAGTCATCTAAGAAGTTCGTCCGTTTCTTCGGTGTCGTCCAACGACTCGCAAACGTCCCTGACTCAATCAATTCCAGCGAAAAAGTGAATATTTCATTTTCTCCTCCTTATCCCTCCTTTATTTTCTTCTCGTTGTTTTGTTTTTTTGTTTCATTAGAATCATTAAGCACGAACCTGCATTGAACGTCTGGCAGAGTGCTTTGAAATCCCAAGATTTTCAAGTGTGCGTCACAATTATTGAAGCACGGCAGTTAGCCGGATTAAATATGGATCCAGTTGTCTGCGTTCAAGTGGGTGACACTAAAAAGTACACGAGCGTCAAGGAGAGCACTAACTGTCCCTATTATAATGAGGTATGTCTCGCGCAGGCAACAATGCAGACATAAGGATATTGTGAAATTAGCTTGATTATTAATTATGTGGAACCGGTTTGAATAATTTCGATTCGTGTTGCAGTATTTTGTCTTCGATTTTCACATGCCTGCTGTTATGCTTTTCGACAAAATAATAACCTTAACTGTAAGTACATATCTTGATTATAAATTAGTTTTTGAGACAACGAATGCAATCTTTTCGCGGCATATTATATCAATTAGTGATCATTGATAGTTGTGCCTCAGTCCGAATGTTTGCCCAAATTTAGCATCCCGAGGCCAAGAATTATTATACGGTCATTTCATTTTCCTTGATGTACCATCCTCATTCATTTTGATCCAATGAGCATAAAAATAAAACAAAAAGTTAATTTACGCTGATAACCATATCAAAAATTGAAAGAGTTCGTTGTGGAATCAATTTTTTAAAGGGAACTCTTGAGTGGACCCCAAAGGGATGTGGTACTTTCTTTTTGTCCTGTGTTATAGGTTTTACACTCTAGGAAGTTACTCAGAACAGGGACGGTGGTTGGCTCATTCAAGATTGATCTTCGCACCGTTTATGATACCGAGGGTAGTCAATGCTCGAAACAAAATTCGGGTTTTCTTACCCACTTGCGAACTGTATGTTGTGACGCTTTCAGATAGTTATGTTACATTTGAGTGCTAAACGGCTATTTACAGAATGTTTGAAATTATATTAAAATGCACAGGATATAACTATCTGAACCAACCGAATTAATTTGAATCGTAATTAAAAGCTATAACTTCACTCAGATGAAGGGATTTCGTATTCTAATTTTGCACACCTGTATTCGTATCTTCCTTTCGTAAAGCGTATTACGTCTTTTTACTGTTATTTAATTTCTCTCTTGTCATTGCGTCTTTCGTTCATTACCGCCTTTGCCTTCCGTTTTTGTTTTTCTTTTTTCCTCTGGGTGAAGGTCATGCAATCCAGGAATATTTTAAGGACTGACAAAATGTTGGGCAGTTTCAAACTCGATGTGGCAACTGTTTGGCAGCAGCCAGGTAGTTAGACATATCCCTTATTGAAATTAAACTGTTAATGAACCCAAACAAATTTTGTAGGTTTTTATTAGCAAATCCCCTGGTTGATCCATCCTTTATTTCTCCCTAAAGTAAATAGAAAAATGGCTGCGCAGCACAATTATGCATTCTGTATTTTCCTGTACCTTCACACCAACTATTTTCAATTTAATTCGATTTCATAAAAAAGAGTGTTTGAAAGGTTTCCTGATTTAGAACTGTTAGTAAAAAAAAAAATAAAAAAGTTACAAATTAATAAGTAAGGTTATTAAGAAACCGTCAAGACACATCTTTTTTCTTTATCAAAACGAAAAAATCATGACACAAAGCTGCCTAACATGAAAACAATTTTTTATTCTCATACTGCATGTTGTTTGCAAAGTGCACTGAGTCCTTCATGATCCAAAGTAGAGTCTAAGCAAGAAGGGGTGGAGGCCGCGGTGTTCTGAAAACTTGCTGTACAGTTATAAGTGTATACCGGTATCGTGTATTAAGGTGCGTTACGATGCTACTACTGGTGATCAGGAGGTGGGACTCGATCTAGAAAAAGGAACTCCAACTAAATCGTAGGAGGGACCCTGGACAGCAGGAGACTCCAGTATGTCCTATTCGGTCAGTCTCTACCTACTATTGGCACCTTGTCCTCCGGGAGAACTCGGGATGGGAAAGAGAGGAATTTTACACATGGGTTGCTTACTCATTAGTCATTACTTGCCGAAACTTTATAGGGAACATTTGCTTTAGGGTGGTTATCGACTGCGTCACATTACAACCGCACTGCCGTGCTTAGCGAAAAACTCGTATCTGTGTTTCGCTTACTTTTCAGGAGGAGCGTCTGAAACTTCTAGGCTTGCTTCTCTTATAGCTTACGTCATTGTCGTACATTTCCAATGAGACTTTGCAAAATGCTAGAAGATGGGGTTTTCCATCATATTTGTTCGCCAGAATGCCAGTAAAATTATTTTTGTTGACAGGAATCACAATAATTATTTTCGCGTCTGAAACTTTTACTCACGCGAGCACTGAATACTTAGCGTAAATGCCGTATCTGAGTTTTTCTTAGAGGTTTTTCGTAAGAGGCGTACATACGAATTGTCGCCAAGTAAAATCTTCCTCTCGACAGAAGAGATACTACTTTCACTATTGCATTTACGCACCGACAATTACTTAGGTTGAATGAGCATTTTAGCCCTTGTTATTACCGTCAATATCAAGAAAAGAAAAGAAAACATTGACTATCGATTCAACTGATTTAACTTGACCGATGTTTCTGTAAAATTCAACTGCTAGATGCGTATAAAAAATACATGTGATTTTTAGTTATCAAGTGATTGTCGAATTCACGTGTTTCCACTACCGGTCTGTAGTCTAGTAAACGAATGCTTCTTGGAAAGGCGTAGATTGAACCAGCTGGTAACTCTAAAGTTGTGATTGGGATTTGTTCGGAGGGGTCTGGAGATGGTGTACTCAAAAGTCCCCGCCTCTAGCCCACGAGCTAGCTGCTGGACGAAGCAAAACGTACATAATTTATCACTTCATTACCTGTAGTTCGTAAACTGTAGGTCCCACCCAAACACTCTTGAGATAACAAAACAAAGTTGACAAAATTCCTCAAAAATTAGTCTTCGACAAGATTTTTGTAGCTTCAACCGCTTAAGAGATAATACCGTTAAAAGTGACACTATTCTCGAACCCCTTCACTGCTTTTTGTGAACAAGGCGTTGTAGCGTCCTCGCCGTTGACGTTACGACATTGATGCGTAGCAAAGAAGTTAATCATCATGAAATTCTCTTTACAAAAAACAAAAATGATACTCGCTTATCTCCGATAGGTGTCGAGATACACGAAGTAGGAGAAAATTCCCTAACAATAAAAACTGTATTCTTATGGGATGGTCCTGTTAATTTGATGAAAACGGCTATTAGATAAACTAGTTTTGTTAACTTATCACAGGTAATTTGAAAAATAGCTTGAACTAATGTGTCTTTAACCGTTTTAAGGCTCATTTTACGTCAAAGTTAGCTGTAGATGAGGATATTCGGTCTGTCCGTTCCGAGAACTGTAATGATCGCGGGGACATGGAAACAAGCGTTCTCATAGCGAAAATTGCTCATGAAAAGGTCCCAGGCAACTAAGAAATTCCTTTTTTCCCCTCGGTTTACAGAAGCAAGCCGGAAAACGTACTGCAGAACTTTTACTTGCGTGGTGGACAACGTGATTTACCTGCAATGCGACTTCATTCACGGTTAGGTTTTCGGCCGTTCACAACTGCCGTATGGTAAATTGCTTCCATTTCTTTCTTATAGGCATCGGCTTGCATGGGAACCGAGAGAAGTCTGTGAGCCAAAGCCCGGAAGGCTGCCATTTTATGACGTGGGTGGTGATTGGAGCTCGAACTAATAACTATGTCCGTCGCCGTCGGTTTTCTATAAATTGAGTAGGTAATGTTACTCCCATGCCGCTGAAGCGTTAGGTCGAGGAAATTGAGCTTCCCGTCTGTCTTCTTCTCCATAGTGAAATTAATCCCCGAGACGCGCTCATTCAAATACCCGAAAAACTCCTTTAATTCACTCTCCGACCCGTTCCAAATCACCAGCGTGTCATCCACGTACCGCGTCCAAAGGCCAATGTGTTTCTTAAACGGATTGGCGTCTGATGCAATGAACTTGAAATAGTTAAACAGAAGGTTAGATCATCTAGGGTTAATCCTTTGTTAGGGGAGGAGCTGGTCGGCCTTTTTGAGGTCTGCTTGGAACAAAGTTATTTGCACTTCAGGGATAAATTTTATAAACAAAGCGAGGGCTTAGCTATGGGTTCGCTATTGTCCCCTCTTTCGGCTGAACTGTTCATGGGCGATTTTGAGGACAAGTTCATTGCATCAGACGCCAATCCGTTTAAGAAACACATTGGCCTTTGGACGCGGTACGTGGATGACACGCTGGTGATTTGGAACGGGTCGGAGAGTGAATTAGAGGAGTTTTTCGGGTATTTGAATGAGCGCGTCTCGGGGATTAATTTCACTATGGAGAAGGAGACAGACGGGAAGCTCAATTTCCTCGACCTAACGCTTCAGCGGCATGGGAGTAACATTACCTACTCAATTTATAGAAAACCGACGGCGACGGACATAGTTATTAGTTCGAGCTCCAATCACCACCCACGTCATAAAATGGCAGCCTTCCGGGCTTTGGCTCACAGACTTCTCTCGGTTCCCATGCAAGCCGGTGCCTATAAGAAAGAAATGGAAGCAATTTACCATACGGCAGTTGTGAACGGCTATTCGACCACTGAAGTGGACAGACTCGTCACCCGTGCAAAAAAGAAGAGGCTGCTGTCCAGTATTTTTCCATCGGCTGCGCGGCTACCAACGACGAAGCGCTGGGTGCCGCTACCCTATGATGGTGCGTTGACTCCCGGACTAGAAAGAGCTCTCTCGCGACATGGATACCGTGTTGCGTGTAAAAGCAGTGGTAGCCTCAGGTCCGCACTTTCGAAAGGGAAGGACAGTACCGATATCGTCGACCGCAGCGGCGTTTACAGACTCATGTGTGAAGGTTGTCAGGCCACGAACATAGGTAGGACTGTGAGGAAGTTTAGGACACGCTGGAAGGAACATCTTAGGCGAGAAGACTCTTCGTTTCGTGGGCACATTGCAGGTTGTTCGGGAGGGGGGTGGAGCACGTGGCTCAGCCTCTCGCTTTTGAAAATCGGGTCAGAGAGCTTAATGCCCTGGAATCAATATGCATTGCAAAAGAATTTGGGCATTCACAATGTTTAAATGATCGGTTGGAAGGCAGCTCCTCCCTTCTCCTTCAATGTCTTCCGCATCTCTCTGTAGAGTCAATTAAAAGTTTCCCTCTAGTCAGTAGTCTGTGATCTTCACTCGCTCGCTTTAGGTATGTTATAGATTGTGCCTTGTTTTTTTAGTCTTATCGTAATGTTCTGTTGGTTTTTTATTTTTATTTTTGTTTTTGTTTTTTCATTATTTAGTTCTGATTGTTGTTAGTAGTATCATAAGGCCATCGTTATTGTTTTAGTGAAGTCTTGTGACGGGGTGATTTTACGCATCTAGCAAAAAAGTGTCCGAAGATGGTCTAGATTCGACCGAAACCATGGTCACACTGAAATAAAGAAGACTTTAAACGTGGAGAGATTATCCCTATCTCAGAATAATTAAGAAAACCAGTCGTATCTAGCCTTTTGGAAGGGGAAAAGTCGTAACTACAAAATCCTCAGCGGTCTAGTCGTATCTGCTGGCAGATACGGCTAGAGCGCTAAGTAAGTGTCAGATACGACTGCCATGCTAAGTATTTTCTCTCGAAACAAGAAAACAGAAGAATCGTGCTGGCCGTTTGAGGCATTTGTACTGTAGATACGACTCTGAAACTTGAAAATTCGAAAGAAACCACCTTATAAAACCCCTAGATGCATGTATCACGAAATGGCCAAAAATGCAGTTACGACTTTTTCGCTAAGCACGGCAGCGCACCACAGTTCAACTGCGACACAATCATCTGCGCCACAAGGTGGTAACGTTATCACGTTCAAGTGTGACAAGTGTGAGTATAACACAGTGTGAAATATTGATGACAACAAACGTCGGTAGTCATCAATATTTCAATAGAGTTTGGTACGACAACGATGTCTTGTAGCACTAACGTTCGCACTCCTGAGATGTCATAAATCATAATCTGTAGCCACTGCAAACAAGTGTACAGTCACACACGCCTGTAATGAAGGCGCGGGGAATTAAAAATTTAAATTTTTGGCGCAGTTGAACATGATTACGCGCCTGATATGGCCGGCATCGTAATGAAAGACCTCCTTCGTAACGTACTTCCGAAACTGGGTGAAAAGGTGGCAATGGTGAAAAATACGTCGATGACCTTTGGCTTGTGGTGGACCCAGAAGCGATCGACGAAATATTGGAAGAATTCAATAGTTACCATCCGATGACTCAGTTCACCGTGGAGAGGGAGTCTCTCGTCGAAGGAGTATATGGAGTTCCATTCCTGGACACACTAGTCTCGAGGACCGAGAAAAATGAGATTCAGCATAATTGGTACACGAAAACCATCGCATCGGGACGGATTCTGAACTACCATAGTTGCCATCCTAAGGGTCAAAAGACCAACGTGGCACGCAACTTGCTGGAGAGGGTGCATAGGATTTGCCATCCTGCCTTTTTTGACGAATCACTCCGCAAGGCGTCGCGGATCCTGCTCGAAAATGGATATCCCAAAGAGCTTATAAAGGGAATTATCGAAAATATCGGGAAGCGCACGCACTCAGGAAGATGGAAACCAGCTGGTAACAGTCCAGGAGAGGGGTCCTACTAGGTTCTTCAGTCTCACCTGTGTGAAAGGGGTCTCCGAGGCGGTGGCGAAGGCGATCCGAAGAACCAAAGAGGTGGTACGGTTCGGGATGAAACCGTCGAACAGGGTGGGGCGGCTCTACACTAAAGGGAAGGACCTGACGCCAACTTTGAGCAACACGCACGTTGTCTATGAAATTCCTTGTTCCGGACCTTCTTGCGGGGCCTCATACATAGGGCAAAGTCGGCAGTATTTGAGAAAGAGATTGGCGCAGCATCAGAGGTCGTTGTCGAACCAAGAGCAGGTCAGTTCGGGTTTAGTAGCGCACGCCCGATTCACAGGCCATGGATTTGACTTTGACAAAACAAAAATTTTGGCTAAGGAATCTGGCCTGCCTAGACGCCTCATCAATGAATCGTTACAGGTGAAACTGGCTAAAAAACCAGTTAATCTCGTGAAGGACACGCAGGAATTCTCGTCGGCTTTCAATCATGTGATTGGGACTCTGAAGTGGAACCAAAGGATTGGGTGTTGTCGCCCCACTATGACTTCTTCCTCCTCCGTTTAGCATATCCCCGATATGCCGGGCTTGAAATGTCTCGGGAGTGGTCTGTTGGCTTTATTTTGTATTTTGTCTCGCTCTATTTTCCTTCTGGATTTAGTTTGTATCTTGTTTTTGCTGACAATGTAAGTAGTGTTTTTTTTTTTTTTTTGTTTTGTCTTCCTATTTATTTTATTGTGGTTCTGCATTTCTGATTAGGGACGAGAAGAAGTCTGTTTTGCGAGTTTTTTGACGGTAGCGGTGTGACGCTTATTTATTTTTCTTCTCTGTTGAAAGGCAAAAATGATCATGAGGATCGGTAGTTAGTTGTACCGGATAAAGGGTTCATTGGTTTTACTGTTTGTTGTTTTTCAGACTGAAGAGGGGTGCTAGGCACCTGAAAACGTTATCATGTATTAAAGAACGAAACAAAAACTTCATCTTAATTTATCCTTGGCCGAATTCCGACATAAATAAATCAGTATCAGCTCAGCGGCCGACAAAGCTCTTCTAAGAAGGAACATGATAACGTTATGAGTCAGTTATCAAGGTGTGGCAGACTTGAGTGCGGCGTAGTTGATCTCATAGATAAAGGAAGTATACGATACATGGGGTGGAAACTCTATTGTTCATAATTGAGACAGAGTTTTTAGTCGGCTTTACGCTTGGAGCGCTACCTTTTCGAAATTTAGTTAGAAGGCCAGCCGCTCATGAACCTAGCGCTTAGAAACCCTCGTCGGTCAGAGCCTTTCAGTATGCTATGTGCCTCGTGCTTGGTTAGCTGTTTTGGTTCCTTTGTTCAAATCCTTGTTTTTTCGTTTTTCTCTTTCATTCCTGCCTTTTTTCCTGTCTATATTTCAACCGTTATTTTCAGAACTTCTCCTTCGCCTTGATTTTTTTTTTGTTGTTTTCTTCCAGAACGCATTCCTTTTTTTTACTTTTCAAGCGTTTTAAGAACGAACCTCTGTCCCTACCTTAAAGGTATTTCTGAGTTATTCAGGAATATATTTTCCTTTGAAGCCTTGTTCCTACATCCACACATAGTAACAACGCCTGGTGGGAAGCACAAGTGCTGTGTACCCGGCTGTGAGGACAGAACATTGCCCCAAAATTACTTGCCCTCCAATCGTGATTTGGCTCGGAAGTGGTTGGAGAGCATTGGGGATAAAAGTCTAATGGGTCTGTGAACTGCACCCATCTGTTCGGATTGTAGTATAATAACAAAAATACAAGGTTTAGCATTGTTCATGAATACTCCTATTTGTGAAATTTTGTCAATAAAATAACAACCATAAATATTGGATCAGTTTTTTCTTTAAGAACCAATAGGAATATTAGTCTGTTCCAGTAAGGTGTTTGGAAACATGTTTGGAGCAAATTTGCCATGGGGCCAGCCAATAAAATATTGGCTGGTCCTATAGCAAATCTACTCCGAATATTTTCCCAACACCTCACTGGAACAGACCTATTAATAAAGTACGTGAAAGAGAAAAACTACCGCTATCTACCGGCGATTTCGGTGAAAATAGTTTGGCGGCTTTACGCCAGGGAGCGCAAAAGACTGTCTTACCCCCACCACCGCCAGTTTCCCATCTATAGTATACTTCCTTTATCTATGTATAGTATACTTCCTTTATCTATGATACTAATATTTTATTGGCTGGCAATATTTTATTAGCTGGAACAGACTAATATTCCTATTGGTTCAAAAAGGAACAACTGATCCAATATTTATGGTTGTTATTTTATTGACAAAATTTCACAAATAGGAGTATTCATGAACAATGCTAAACCTTGTATTGTTAACCAGGCATTGTTACTATGTGTGGATGTAGGAACAAGGCTTCAAAGGAAAATATATTCCTGAATAACTCAGATATACCTTTAAGGTAGGAACCTTAGAACCTTAAGGTAGGCCCGTTCTTAGAACGCTTGAAAAGTAAAAAAAGGAATGCGTTCTGGAAGAGACCAAAAAAAAAAACAACAAACAAACAATAAAAACAATCAAGGCGAGGGAATCGTTCTGAAAAGAACGGTTGAAATGTAGACAGGAAAAAAGGCAGGAATGAAAGAGAAAAATGGAAAAACAAGGAGTTGAAGAAAGGAACCAAAACAACTAACCAAGCACGAGGCACAGAGCACACTGAAACTGAAAGGCTCTGACCGACGAGGATTTCTAAGCGCTAGGTTCATGAGCGGCTGGCCTTCTAACTACATTTCGAAAAGGTAGCGCTCCAAGCGTAAAGCCGACTAAGAACTCTGTCTCAGTTATGAACAATGGAGTTTCCAGCCCATGGTTGATCTGTGGCGGACTTGGAACAAGCTACACATGGACGACGCACCCCCAGTTCATCTTTCCTTATACGGTACAGGAAACCTCATGAATAGGAAGAAAGGTGTTTTTGATTAGGCCCTCTGACCCCCCCCCCCACCTTTTCTAATGGAGTCGCGCATCGTGTTGGGGCGGCCGGCGTGGCTCCTTAGCGTTGGGGACGCTGCGTTAGGGGTCCCGTGTATTTGGGAGCTATCGGGACCTCTTTCTATATTTTGCCGCTACAATGTCCTCTCGCCCTAACATTTTCATGTCTTTGGTTGGTGTGGCGTTTGGTCTCGGTTCACCTTGCAGTTTTAACGTGCGACTGAGTTGTGTGCCCCACTGGTCGTTGTTCCGAAAAAAACAACAAAGTAGGTAAGGATTTGTGTCGACTACACAAAACTAAATGAATACATAATCCGGGAAAGGCTCATTCTGCCAACGACAGAAGAGACTCTGGCCAAGATGGGAGAGGCGCGCGTGTTCTCTAAGCTAGAAGCAAGAGCTGGTTTCTGGCAGATACCCTTATCTGAAGAAACCAAACACTTCACGGCTTTCATTACACCATTCGGTAGATTCCTTTTTAATCGCTTACCTTTCGGAGTGAGCTCAGCACCAGAACATTACCAGCGGCAAATCATCGATGTCCTAGAAGGTGTCAAACAATGCGCTAGCCTCATGGACGACATACTAATTTGAGGGAAAGACGAAAAAGAACACGACGAAGCTCTAAGAGAAGTTTTGGCCCGCTTCAGTAAAGCCAATATCACTCTAAACTTCGGAAAATGCGATTTCCGGGCGAAAGAAATACTTTTCTTAGGACACATACTCAATGAAAATGGTCTTTCTCCAGACCCTAGCAAAACACATAGCTATAAGGGAAGTCAAGCCTCCAAAAAATGCGAATGACCTAAAGCGGTTCCTTGGAATGTATTACTATCTTACGAGGTTCATAAAAATAGTTCCGACCTATGCAGACCTCTACAGGACCTCCTGAAAAAGAAAAATATATTCTACAGGGACATTTAAGACCAAGCGTTCAACAAGATGAAGGAAGTGATTTCTGAGGCGCCAGTTCTACGATCCAAACGCCGAGACCCGAGTTTGTACTGATTCGTCATCTTTCGCTCAAGGCGCGGTCCTCGAACAGAAGAAAAAGAATCAAGATAATTTTCGTCCTGTGATGTACATATCTAGAGCTCTTACGCCAACGGAAATCAACTTTACAGGAGAACAAAAAATCATTTCAAAAATCCCTATTTTTTTTTACATTAATTTCAAATTGTTGGCAATTCTCCCATAAAAAATTATATTGATTATCTTGAAAACAAAATTTATGACAATCAAGTTAAGGATCTAACGAAAAATTTGATACCAAAACCGATTTTTCGCCAAATTGTCACTTACGAGGAATCACGCCTTAGCCGACGATATGGATATTGACTGTACACATTCAGATCAACATTTCTGGTAGTTTGTGTTTACACCAAGGAAATTTGTGTCTGACACTAAATTTCAAGCAATAAGTGTAGCGCGACACTTCAGTCTAAACCAGGGGGGGGGGGACACTCATGGCGGGTCGGGAAGAATCATTTGGGGGGAAGTTCCCCGTTAGACTCGTAACAACGTAACACAAGGTGACTAAACTTTACTATAGGTGCCGCAGATTTCCCCCTGCCCATCGGACAGGAGGGGTGGAGACTGACGTCACCAGCAGTCCTTTGCTCCCGATTGCTCACCCTAGAGCAGCAGAGTAAGTTAATTTTGAAATTGAAGTTTATGATTTCTCAAAAATCACAACCCAATATTAATTAATAATGTACTGGGTCCAGCGCAAAGGCGGTTGGGACTGCTCGTGACGTAGGTGAAGGACAGTGAACTGCGGCACCTATAGAAAATTTAGTCACCTTGAACGTAACATATTATTCAAAATAACTAAACAGAGAAAGTGATCATATGGTGGCAGCATTGTTAATAAAAACACATTTTTTTTTTTTGCTGCTGTTTTAAATAGACATCGACCATTTATTTTAAAAAAGTACTTGGAGACTTTTTACGAGATTTTTTTTGTTTCTGGACTATTTCCTCGCTTTTTCTTGCCATTTTGTGGCTAAGAAAATCGCGTATTCAAGGTTACTATGCACAGAGGCCTAAGTGCTGGGAATTTAAAATGCAAAAATTAAGAAAACCCCGAAATTAGGGGAAGGGGGAGTTTAATGCCAAGAAGGCAAGAAGGGAGGGGTTTCCTAACATAACCTGACACAATGATAACAGCCCCCCGCGAGAAGAAACCTATCCACTTGGCGTCACATACCCCCAACAGTTATTGAGAGTGTCCCTTCTGTACGTTAGTACAGTAATTATTCTATGGTCTAAACGCACCTTAAGGTCTCATATGGTTTTGTTTTTAAAAAAGAAATGAGTTTTAAGCCAAGGTAAATAGACTAAAGAGGTATGCTCTTAATTTTCAACCAATTATTATTGAATGTGCCATGACGTCATGGGATGACAAATTTTTAAAAAATTAACAGGTGGGACTTTTTCCAATAAAACAAAATTATCTACATTTCGGGGGCAACTTTTTAAATCGGGAGAACTACGCATTATTGCCTGCAGGACAATGTTCCTGTGAAAGAAGTGATTGCAGGGCCCCTAAGTGTAATGGTTGGAGCAAAGAAAACTGCTGCAGGTGCAGGGTATCATCTCAGTTGTGAAACTTTTAGAAATTCTTTTAAGATAGAGCTAAGTTCAGCAATTTTCTCGTAAAAAAAATGAGTTTTCGTGACACTCATCAGCCACCATTCCAATTAACAATAATATAAGCACCCCGAAACACTTGGCTTCGTATCCCCGGCTTGGGTTCTCGGTGGTGTTTGTACAACAAACCGCACATCGACCAATACGCTCGTATGGTGAGGGTGTGAATCGCCCTACTCCATCCTGAGTATGCGACCAGGGGCCTTAGTATGAACGGTCGGGGAAAAAGCCGCATGCGGGATCCAAGGACGCCGAATAAGAAATAACATTATCCCGCCAAAGCAATCACGTCTAGCGGCATTTTCGCACGAGTTTGTACTAAGGCCCCTGATGAGGCAAACAAATTCCTCGATATCGATAGTGATTGAATACGGCTAGGTTCGAGGCCGGGATTCTGGTCGAAGGTCACGATTAATACTAAAATACTTCTATTTTTATACATGACAGGGAACACTTAAACTTCAGCTATATTGTCCAACCTATCTGAGAAATGCTCGTGAGCGTGATTGTCCCGTGCAGCAGGAAAGCCCTTCCTTGCTACCTCATCAAGCTTACTGGGCGTTTCTCACTGATTCACATAATAAACTCGGCCGTCACTGCTCCGAGTGCTGTCTGTACTGAATACACGGGGCTTCACGTGGTACATGTCAATTAACTGGGCCTTAAAACGGTGCATAAGGTCTAAGGAACAACTCTGCCAAATTATATCGCTTTTAAAAAAAATTCCAGTCATTTATTTTGGCTTTTCATTTATTTTTTGCTTCATCTACAAAGAAATTCCAAGGGAGGAACCGTGGGAGGGGAAGCTTCATATGTGAAGTTTGGTCCCTCATTATTTTTTTCACTCCCGTGACGTCAATTTTGACAAAAATTTCCTTAGTTACGAGCATACCTCTGTAAGTCTATTTACCTTGGTTTTAAGCAGCGAGCACAGATAAATAATAGAAGGAGCGTAAACAAGAAACAAAAAAAGGGGCACACTCATGGAGGTAGGAACAAGTGGAGAGAGAGAAAGGCTTTTTTAATGTAGAAACATGTGAAGCCTGTTTTTCCACCATTACACACCCACTGTTATCATTCTCCTGGAGAGGACGGGAGGGGAATTTATTACTTTTTCACTGATCAAGTATCAAATTGTCAATGTTTTTGTTCGTTGAGGCCTGATAACAGATGGTGTGTAGTAATGGCGACCGGCTTCACGAAAAATGCGTTTCACTCCCTCCACTTGTTCTTACCTCCATGGGCACACTTCCCTTTCTCTAGGAGGCCAAACAATGGGGTGAGAAAACTATTGGAAACAGTCGTACAAGTCAAAACATTGAAGTTTGGCAACGAATTTAAATAAAAAACTGCTGCGTTTGCTGAACGATAAAACGGAATTAGCTGAAAGTTTCATCTGCGAAGGATTAGCTTCAAATTAGTGAAAACAAACTTATGGGAAACCTCATCCAACAATTTTTTTTTCTCCGTAAACTAGGCACTAAGAGAGGGGGAAATGAGACATATCTTGCATCACATTTTCTCTTATCTGTGTTCGCTGGTTTTAAGTAGTTGGATTAAAATAAATAGACAGTTTCTCAATCGCTCGCTTTATAAGCATTTCCTACACCTACCACATGTCTGGAGACCACTGATTGCAAACTTGAAAAGAAGATAACCAGAAGACGTTCTCTGTTGCCATCAACAACAAATTTTCTAGTCAACAAGAAGAAATTGACACCCCCTCCATTCGTCACACATGTCTATGATTTCAAATTAAGAAAAAACCCAAAAAGTTCTCTGACGATGCCTTCTGCACAAGAAGGCGAAAGCTCAGGAAACGAAAGAACGAAAAAAGCCAAAACCAAAAAAAAAAAATATTAACCAAGTTGTATGGCTTATAAACTAATAATTTTAATGAATCAAAATGTAAAATCTAAAAATACATAGGTATTAAATATTTGAGTATATCGAACTACAATTTCTTTATTATTAATCGCACTTTCACGTAGCAGAGGACCTACAGCACCCAAAAATATTAATTTTGAACACTTTCGGGGTTAATTCACAAATATGTTGTTGTTCAGTTCCTCACAAATCTGTAGGTATTAATTTATAATCAGTTGAACCGGCTTTCAGTGTTACCTACACATTTGGTGCTAACGATACATATTCCCTGTATTGGTTCGTCTTTCTGTAGTTGTGTTCCTACGTGAAATGTACCATTTTCAGTAAATGTCCTTTAAACATAAAGTCGTTTCGCATGCCGTCCCGACTAACTAATAACCGCATAGAAGCTGCTGGCAAACTGATGCTTGGAATAAAATAAAACTCAAGAGTTCGCATACATTTAATTGAACTACTGTGGCATTCACCCCTTCAAATAAATTTCGTTTACAAAGGCTATTGTGCTCAAAATTAGGCCCCGCGCACACTAGGAGAAAAATGACGCCGACGCGAGAGTCGGCGTCTTTTTTCTCGGGGAAGAGACGACTTTCGCGTACGCGTCCAATGTGAAAGGCCCCATAGAGTTCTATGTGTTTTTACTGCACGAGTCGGAACGCTGACGCTCGCGTCGGCGTCTTTTTTCTCCTAGTGTGCGCGGGGCCTTATGCGTTTCCCGTAATTAAGGAGTCATACGTAATCCGGCGTTCCAAACACCTTTGTGAAAAACTCTCTGAGCAAAATTCTTAGACGTACTTAGTAAGCCACAAACCTGCTTTCACCGCTGTAGAGGAAAACATTTTCGCACGTTTTTTAGAGGGAATAGTTTAGCATTGGGGCTCACGAATTCGGGTTGTTCGCTTCAACTTTTCCATAATACTTCTCAATTCTTTTAATTTTTAAACTGCAATTTCGCTTTTCATACTATTTCATGAAGCATTTCTTATGTATTCACGACATTGCATGTTTATGTCAGGCTTTATTCTTCTACATTGTACATGGATCATTGTTTACTGAAAGGTAATTTACTTGATTGATATTTCGCAGAACACCAATTTTATCACAAATGGGCCTTATTGACTGACCCTGACGACATCGCCGGAGGTCCCAAGGGGTATCTTAAGTGTGATATAAGCGTAATTGGAAAAGGAGATACTGTGCGTATACCTTCGAAAAGTGAGAAAGACGATGACAATATTGAAGCGTAAGGAACCGTAATTTTTCTTCTCGGAGCAGCGTAAAATATTGCCTTTTTTTTCTGTTTCTTTTTTAAAGGAACCTACTACTCCCTGCCGGCGTCCCAATAGAAAGGCAACGAGCAAGATTCATAGTTCGAGTGTACCGAGCCGACGGCCTCCCGAAAATGAACTCGTCGATAGTAGCTAATGTGAAAAAAGCTTTCACGGGGGAAGCCCGCGACCTTGTAGACCCTTACGTGCAAGTCTCATTTGCTGGATTGACGGTTAGCATTTAAGTGTTTGTGTTCCGGAAAAATTTAAAATAAACATAAGAACTCTTGAAGGGAAAAACGACCGTTAAAAAAGGTAGTTACGCTCCGGTTTGGAATGAGCAAATTGTTTTCACCGAAATGTTTCCTCCTCTTTGCCAACGAATAAAAATACAAATCAGGGACAGTGATCCCGTGAACTCTGTGATAGCCACACATTTCGTTGACTTGAAAACAATATCCAACGACGGAGAAAAAGGTGAGTTGGCCCAGCTTCCTTTCTTACTAGAAAATTTCCTTTAAATCTGCTTAATATTATTTTTTTAAAGGGTTTCTGCCGACTTTGGGCCCAAGTTTTATTCATATGTACGGTTCAACTAGGGACTACTCTCTAATAGACCAACACTCAGGTTTGAACACTGGGCTAGGCGAAGGCGTCTCTTATCGAGCTCGCCTGCTTTTGGCGATTCGCACGGAAATTTCCGACGCTGTCGATATAACACCTTCGCAAGTGACCATCGAGCCTATTTCTCCAATCAACGAGGTCAACATTCTTCGTACGAATGCTATTTTGTTACTAATATTTTTATCCTTCCTTAAAGGGTGCCTACGGCAAAGTGGAAGAGTTTTTCCTTTTTGCCACAATTTTAGAAGCTACCATGATTGATAAAAAACTGGGGGAGAAACCAATGCTTTTTGAACTGAGTATCGGAAATGCTGGGAATACGATGGATGGACATAATCAAACTGTTCAAGACTCGCCAGAAAGTGGAGAAGATGACGCAGTTTTGGGTGATTATTCAAAAATTACGGGGTCTAAAATTGGTTGCCAAACATTGGTTGCGTTGCAAAACTCGGGGCTCGTGTTTAAACGCTGAAGTGTAGAATTAAGTGCTTACTGGAGTTTTGCAACGGTGATTTGTGAGTTTTCAACTCCCCGTTATCATAGTCGGAAGGTTAGTAACTTCCTTTCCTTCATTAATATTTTATTTTTAGGCTTTTGACTTATTATTGCAATAAGCCAAAACCCTAAAAATAAAATATTAATCAAGTTGAGTGGCTTAAAAACTAATAATATTCCTTTCCTTCATTTTGTTGTCAACCGTCGTTGAACTTTTATGGCATTTTTGAAAAAAAGAGGGCAGAAAGGTTTCATCGCGATGAAAAAGGCTATCGAAACACCTCGGAACATGTTTTGTTGGATTATTAAACACTTACTCCGCGCTGAGCTAGATTGACAGTTTTGCAACGGCAAAAGACTAAGTGCTCATTAAGCGCTGAACAAGTCTGAAGTTTTGCAACCCGTCCATTTACTTAAAAAAAAAAAAAAATGGAATTCACACTATGTATCAGGAAAAACATAGCCAAAGAAGAATCGTGTTCTTCAGATTTTACAGTAAGAGATAGCTGGGGATTTCCTAGAAAAGCGGTGCCGTAGAATCGCGGTATAAAACGTCCCCTTTTAAAATATCAAGACAGTAGTTGCCTAGAGAGCGGTAAACATATCTATAGTGGCACAGCTCCAAAAATGAGACGCACGTTCATTTCGATGATTAACTGTTCATCAACGGTTTTTGACGGTGACGGTGGACGTTTTCAATGAACGTGAAAACTGCCTGAACGGCGACCTAAATTGGCCTGGATGGCGACAATATTTTAATTGATACTGTCCGGATTAACGACGCTCTTTCAATGTTGAAAGTAGGTACATACTGCCGAATAGTTGAACTAAACGGGGGAAAAAGTATATCGTAAGTAATGAATGCCCGTCTCATTCGAAGTCGTGACGCTGTCTTATTGCCACTCTCTAGGCAACTAATGGCTTGATTTAGAAGAAGACGTTTTCCACCGCAATATTACGGCACCACTTTTCCAGGAAATCATACCTTAAAGGCTTCGCTACACAAAACGCGAACTGCCGCGTGGACTGGTCCGCTCGCCGTAAAACCATGACAACGTGGGTGGGGTATACCCCGTTACCATAGTTTTTCTGCATGCGGACACGTCCTCGAGGCAGTTCGCATTCGGTGTGGCGAGCCTTAAAGTTTTCGCCGCACAGAACGCGGACTGGTCCGGTCGCTAAAAAACCATGACAACGTGGGCGAGGTATGCTTCACTCACGTTGTCATGGTTTTTTGGCGAGCGGGCTAGTCGGGGGGGAGGGGGTCCGCGTCCGGTGTCCGCATTATCGCGTTCTGTGTGACAAGGCCTTAAGAGTCATAAAGTTGTCCTTACAACAAGCCCATCCTAGCAAGATTTTTGGCAATCAAAAACGACGTATTACTAATCGACGAGAGAAGGTGGTGTTGCTAGCGCCAAAGATTGTTATCAATTTTTTCGCAGAGTCAGTGAAAGCTGATGACCACAACTGGTCGAGCACTACCCCAAAAATAAAGCCCATGTCCCACGATCGTCTCTACTATTTTCTTCCTTTCTGGGATGACAAGCCTTGTATGCATTTGAGAGCACCGTGGCCGGATTTACGACGTCGAATGTACAACAGCAACATGCTGGCAAAAATCGTTGAAACTTTGGTAATCTACTTATAAATAATTTTCCTTCAGTTTTGGTTTAACGGATTTTTCTCTTCTCCAGGAGGACGGTCTGAGTGAGGTGGCAACTTGTGAGTCTCTCGATTTGGGTGACGGACAACCCGAAGCTAAATTACGATCAGTTCTGGAGGATCTGTGCACAAATTGTCACCGGTACGTGACAATCACTACCGGAGCTGGTGCTCTTGGCTTTACAAGACTGGACAAAAATAGATTAAAACATTGCATGTCGACGTTAGTAAGTAGTCACAAAAACAAAGTGATTGAAATCAAACAAGTGGTCAACTTTTTTTTTTCTATTTTATCACAGGAAAGAATCGGAAGCATGGCTAGGAATCTGAAGGCGGTTGTGACACGAAATTCTTTCAAGGAGAGATACAAATCTGCTCAATCCTATTTACAAAAGCTTAAAGTTATTGTTGAAGACGTAAGCAGCCTATTTAAAATCTTCGTCCTGCAATTCGTTTATCATTACTTAATTCCGAACTCACAGCCCCAACACTCTCTTCCGGACGTTTTTATTTGGCTTGTTAGCAACGGAAAAAGAACGGCTTACCAAAGGATACCGGCCAGAGAACTTATTTTCTCACCAATCGAAGAAGAATCAGGTCTTCACTGCGGCAAAGTTCACTCACTATTTTTGAAGGTTTTATTTTTGTTTGTAAATGAACAATTAATATAATATTTTAAAACTACTTCGCCACTCTTATTTGCTCGTTTAGCTACCGGGTAAAAAAGGCGTTGGAGCCGGTGGATGGATCGTTCCTATCAAGTTACAAATTTATCTTTGGCTCGGTTTGCTCAAGCATAAAAAAAACTTTGTCAGTGGTCTAACCAAAGGATATCAGATCACGCATGAAATTAAAAACGCCGACCGTCCTCACGCAATGCCACCCTCGAGTATTCATTACTTGGAGAAATACGTGAGCACCCGATTAATAAAATTTTCTTTTCCATTGTTTTATTCATGTTGGTCAGAACTTCATTTCAATAATGGCAATATTAATTATTTCAGTGTTTCCAAATGAGAGCTTACATGTACCAGGCGAGATCATTAATTGGCTCTGACGCCTCTGGATTATCTGACCCGTTTGCAAGAGTCGTAATTGGAGAGTACAGCAAGACAACTCAGGTTGAAATGAAGGGGAAAAAAGCTTGGATCCAAATTGTTTAAAATTAAAATTACGTGTCAAGGTAATCGATGAAACATTGAGCCCCACCTGGGATGAGCTTCTAGTGTTTGACGAGATCCTTGTATACGGCACAAAAGACGAAATAAAATACGACCCGCCCACGATTATCATAGAAATTTTCGATCAGGACAAAATGGTAAATTCAACTGTGGAGAAATCGACTTAATGATATCGATATTTGACAATAATTGTTGCGGAATAGGGCAAATCTGAGTTTATTGGCCGTGCCATAGCCAAACCACACGTGAAGCTTCGCGAGGAGCCTTACGCTAAGCCCTCATTTCCGCCCAGCCTTGAGTGGTTTGACATTTATAGAGGGCAGGAAAGAGCTGGCGAGCTGTTAGCCACTTTTGAAATGCTTCAAGTTGGTTCCCTTCATCATGAAATTACGAGAAAATTATTGACTTCAAGATAATTTGTAACTCTCACTATTAATTCATTTCAAGCTAGCGGCAGGCGAGGAGCTTCCCGATTTACCAATGCCAAAAGCTCTGCCTAGCATCGGAAATGCCGGTACTGCGATCACAGGCCCTGTGTTACCAGTCCCACGGGGGATAAGGCCAACTTTAGCGAACTACAGGTTCACATATTGTAGTCCAAGAGCCCATTGCCACGCAAAAATATGCTTTGTTATTGGAAGACGTGTTTTGAAGCCTGCGGAGGATTCTGCCGTTATCGAGTACAAATAATGATTACGTGTGCCAACCCAGAAATACAAAGATTGGTGGGCATGGGAGCAACGTGGCATAAATTGCCACGAATGAATTTGAAATCGGTGGTATGAAACGGGATATTTTTACGTACAAAAAATGATTGTTGGGCTTGATCAGCAGCCATTTCAAATCGAAAAGAGGTTTCAACCGACGAGGTCAGTTAAAATATAATGCACACCAAACCCGTAACACACGAAACTCGGGAAAAGGTAAAAAACAAAACATTTTTCTGGGGCAGCCGAAAAGAGTTAATTTTATCTCTATGCAAGTACTCGCACTGTGTTCAGAAATACCTACAAACAAAATATAATTTCACCCCATATTCTAATGTAAAAATAGTAGCATAAATTAAAATTCGATGATGAAACCAAAAGTGAATTTTTCACGTAAATGAAATGTACTAAATTAGAAACGCCACTTATCCATAGTAGTTATAGCCGTTCTCCTCAAAAATACCTTCTAGTGTAACCCTGTGCGAGCTTTACGGTTAAAACCTTGCATTCCGGCATTTTCCGTATAGGCAATAATAATGCACTCATTATTCGTACTCAAGAACTCTGTGGGGGGGGGGGGGGCTGCGGAACCCTGATGGGGCTAGGAATCTATAAAAATAACGTCGTCTGATAACTCACGTTTTCGACCATCGGGCTCTTGGGCCATTACTGTAATGTAATTTATAACGCAGTTCACCAACATATTTGTATCCAGGTTAGAGGTCTTGTTTTGGGGGCTGAGGGACCTAAAACGAATCCATTTACTGACAGTGGACAAACCAAGGGTAGACATCGAATGTGCAGGTCATATTCTCAACTCATCAGTAATCCACAATGCCAAAAAGAATCCGAACTTCTCCACGCCTGTAAAATATTTAGAATTGGTAAATGTTCGGAGGAAAACGATCATGCACATTGTGACATAATGTGGATTGTTCTTAAAAAGGAGTTACCTGAACAAGAATTGTATCAACCTCCCTTGACAATAAGAGCTGTGGACTGTCGAAGTTTCGGTCGATTCACCCTTGTCGGTACCCACATGATAAATTCTGTTCAAAAGTACACGTACGTGCCTCAAACTAAAAAGCAAATAGAGATGGAGGAGCGACGAATCGCTCAACAGTTACTCGGGCAAGGTAACGAAACTTCTGCGATTATCCCATGTGGCTGGCTTTAAAATTATGTGATTTTGAGTAGCTGATGAAGATGCTGTTGTACATTTCATGCCAAATTCACCAAATTTAGCAAACGGAACTATCTATTCAAAAGAAAATGAACCACTTTTGCCTAAGGATAGCACAACAATAATAATCAATTACGTACGCATCGTCACTCGTCCTAACTCACTTCGTCGTTACCTGAATATGCTCTTTTTCCAGGGAACTCAACCGATTACCAAAAAAGTCGAAAGAACGGAAACAGGTAAGAAAAGGAAAAAGAGCGTCCCTATTTTGAACGAGGAAGACGGCGAGAGCAGAGACTGGTGGAGTAAATACTTCGCAAGCGTCGAAGCTCTGATACAGGTGAAATGCAATGGAACTTTCAAAAGTCACTAAAAATATTGAAATATTATATTTAAAGGAAGGAAAAGATGCACGAAAAGACCTTGTTCTCCAAAACGGGCCACTTCCTTTTACTCCGGAAACCTCACAGTTCGATGCAAAAGGAAAAGGCAAAATAGGCACGGCTTCACGCCTAGTAGCCAAACTGAGTCCCAAATCAAACGCTCCAAGACCTCCAAATACATCAAAACTCAAAGTATGCTGATTACGAGTTCTAGTGCAACTACTATTATTTACTAGTATTCATATTTAACTTGTTATTTACTTCGGTAATCGTCCACATTCTATGCCCTATTGTATTTAAGGAGATTCGGACTCAATAACAAATCATGTTTCTCTGGCATTAACACCCAGATAACTATGAGTTTGCGCTCAAAAAAGTCGAGGACATGCTGAAAAATGAGTTGTTTGCTTTTTAATAGTACGCACAACTACAATATCCAATTCACAATACAAATATCCGATTCAAATAAACCGCTACAATGCCATTTTACACGCATTGATAAATCGTTACAATTCAATTCTTAGCATTTAAAAACGTCTTCTAGCGAAGCTAAAATGTTTGTTATTCATCTCCTCTTAGATTTACACAAGTGAACTAGAGTCTCAGTCAGAGTTTGAAGGATTCAACGAATGGTTGAGTAGTTTTGAGCTTTACCGAGGTAAAAAAACTGGAGACGATTCTGAAGATGAGAATAGAGTCGTGGGAATATTCAAGGTTATCGCTTTGTGCGGTTTAATAATATACTGCTTTAGAGCCGGATTAACATGCCTTTTTGGGAAATGTAGGGTGCTATGAAAATTTACCGATGGCCTTTGCCTAAAGACACGGTTGACCACACAGTCATGGGATTCGACCCGCAATACGGATTCTTCCAAGGTCTTCCTTCCAACGAGCCGATCCACGTTCTAGTTCGGGTATACATAGTGAAAGGGACTGATCTTCATCCGATGGATTTGAATGGAAAGGCAGATCCCTATGTGGTTCTTCAGCTGGGTTCTAAAAGAATCGCAGACAAGGAAAACTACATATCGAAGCAGCTGAATCCCGTGTTTGGGAAGTAAGCCACGAAATCATCTCCAATGACATGACTCTGTTATGTACAACCGAATTTTCGCAGGTGTTTCGAGATCGAAGCGACTTTTCCTCAGGACTCAATGCTAACTGTACAAGTCCTTGACTGGGATCTTGTAGGAGCTGATGACTTAATCGGTGAAACCAAAATAGACCTAGAAAATAGATTTTACAGCAGGCACAGGGCGACATGTGGTCTTCCTACCTCTTACGACGTGTAAGAATGCTTGAGTTTCTTTATGCGAGCCTGCTCAAGTTTTTTTCCTGGTAGGGGTGGCTACAATCAGTGGCGGGAACCCATCAAACCGACTCAAATATTAGCCAGACTGTGCAAGGATGGAAAAATTGATCCACCAGTTTACCTGACCGACAGAGTTAAAGTTGGTGGGAAAACTTTTTGTTTTCAGTCTGAGCCCGATTTAAGTGGAGCCAGTTCGAAATGTACGTATTGCAGCCAGATGACACGCAAACAAATATTATCCCTCTGATATATTCATCACTTTCAGCAAATGAAGAGGAAATGGCTTTGGGCGTACTCCATCACTGGAATGAAGTTCCCCGCATTGGCTGTCACCTAGTGCCCGAGCACGTGGAAACTAGGCCTCTTTACAATCCTGATAAACCAGGAATTGAACAAGTATGTTTTTTCAACAATAAATGCATGTTTACAAGAGTAAAAATTAAATAAATCTCTCGTAGGGGAAAATAGAAATGTGGGTGGACATGTTTCCCATGGATATGCCGGCTCCTGGACCACCATTGGATATATCACCTCGAAAACCAAAGCCCTACGAGCTGCGAGTCATCATTTGGAATACTGACGAAGTTGTTTTGGAAGATGACGCGTTTTTCACGGGGGAGAAAATGTCCGATATATATGTGAAAGGGTAAGTACCATCCGGCCGTTCATCCGTTCATTAGTAGGTACCGCGAATAATACTCAAAAATTTCCAGATGGCTGAAAGGTCCGGAAGACTGTCAGAGCACTGACATTCACTACAGGTCCCTGACAGGCGAAGGAAATTTCAACTGGCGATTCGTTTTCCCTTTTCAATACCTAGTCGCAGAGCAAAAAATTGTCATCTCACGAAAAGAATCCCTTTTTAGCTGGGATGAAACCGAAAGTAAAATCCCTGCACGCCTTGAACTTCAGGTTTGGGATGCTGATCACTTTTCGTCCGATGATTTCTTAGGTTTGAAAATAATTTCAAGTGGTTAACGTGTACAGGGGCGGACTGGGGTATCGTGGCGCAGGGGGGGGCCTTGATTAAGGGGTCGCCGGTTGCATGAGCTTCAGTTTGCGATTGATAACGCAGTAGCGTAGAGTTTGGGGGCCATATATATAGGTTGCGGAATATATAGCCATAAATTGGCGATTTTTCTCAATTTTAACCTCAAAGTTGCCTTCAGAAGCCGCGAATTGTCGCTTTTTCTTATTTTTAGCAGCGTAGTAGCGTTTCTAACCCGGGAATTAGCAAATTTTCACAAGCCACGAATTGGCGTTTTTAGCAATTTTAGCTGCAAATCGGCTTATTTTTTTTATTTTTAGTCGCAAATTACCATTTTTTTACATTTTAGCACCGCGCAATTTTTTGTTACTTTTAGCTATTGTTGAGCTTCTTCTTCTCATTTCAAGCCGCGAATCATAGGTGTTTTTTAGCTTTTTTAGCCATGAATTTGCCGTTTTTCTCAATTTTAGCCACTTTGCCTTCACTGAAGGCGAGAATTTAAGTTGAAAATGTTTGTCCGCGAATTGGCGATTTTCCTTAAGTTTAGCCGCAAACTGGCACTTTTTCTCAATTATAGCAGCGCAGTAGCGCTTTTAGCCTGTGAATTCGCGAATTTTCTCAATTTTAGCCACGAATTGGCGTTTTGCGCAATTTTAGCCGCATATTAGCCATTTTTTCCATTTTATGTATTGAAGTTAGAAATTTTACCACAATTTTGTCCGCGAATTGGTAAGCACAGATATTCGTTTTTATTCTATTATTCATAATAATCTGACGATCTGAGAGGGGCACCACGACCAAGGGGCGCGGGGGTGGTTTGGACACCCACCCCTCCCGGGCCAGTCCGCCACTGAACGTGTAGAACAGTTGACAGGACATTTATTTTCTTATTCACAGGAGCTATAACTCTCGACCTCAACACTTTCCCTAGGGGTGCTAAATCCGCTAAGCTGTGCACGCTGGACATGCTCAAAACTGACGGGTCAGTGCCCACGGTGAATATTTTCAAGGCCAAACGAGTCAAAGGATGGTGGCCATTTTATGTAAAGAAAGAAAACGAAGAAATGGAATTGACGGTTTGTACAATTTTTTTTTTTTTTTTTCGGTTTACTGGCAGAGTTGGATGCAATGAACCCGCTTTGTCAGGCAATTATGAAAAGACACGTAACCCGTATTCATCCCAACCGTATTTTCATCCGTTTTTCATAGGGCAAAGTGGAGGCCGAAATCCACCTTTTGACTCAAGAAGAAGCAGAAAAAAATCCCGCTGGTCTGGGAAGGAATGAGCCTGACCCACTCGATAAGCCAAAGTAAGTCGTCCTTACAAATCAATCTTTCTAAACCCTCGAGCATATTTTGTTTGTTCCGTTAGCCGACCGGACGCATCTTTCATGTGGTTCCTCAATCCCCTCAAATCCATCAGATACATCGTGTGGCACAACTATAAATGGAAAATTTTAAAATTCGTGGTTGTAATGGCTATTTTAATAATGTTTTTCCTTTTCTTCTACGCCATTCCTGGTTACTCTGTCAAGAAAATAATTGGTGCCTAATTCTCTTTTTTGATTTCTTGGACAAATAATTCACAACAATTATGTGGCAATATTATGTTATGAACGAGCATCTCCCTTCTTTTCTTTCACTTCTTTTATTAAAGGACCCAAATTCAAATGGCTGTGTTTCCACTTATAGGAGAAAGTGGCGGAAACGAACGGATAAATAGACTGCTTGCTGAAATTACGTATGTCTAAACGCACAGAGCTCCGAAAGCACGCTCCAAACTCGACTGAAACTTGTGGCTTGTGTGAATGACGTGGTTGGCCGTGGTGGAGGAATAGGGGTGGAAATAAATAGGGGATTAAATTTAAAAGGGAAAAATCGCCAAAATTCATACGTTTATCCTGACGCACCAAAGTTCGGTTTAGAAATGTAATGCTACAAACTCCATAAATTACCAAACGATATTTACCAAACAAATTGAAAGGGGGGGGGGAGATAATTTGTTTATTCCAGTGCTTGCTAAAGTTGAAAAAAATATGAGAATTTGGGAAGTTAATAGTTATATTGTACACGTAGACATGAAAGGCGTACTATTCCGGGCCGGGAAAGAAAGTGGCCAGTCGAGGCTATAGCCAATTTTCGACGCCCAGAACACGCCTTTCTGCCGAGGTGCACTCATGATTTTTTTCGCGCGACTAGCATATTAAGTGCCGCTTTATACGCGTCCTTGTAGAACATTAAGTTGAGGATTATGCACGAGTGCATAAAATCTAATGCACTAGTGCAATTAACATTTCGGGTCTGGATGTTGGTTACACTGGGAGCAGGTCGTTCGAGGTAGGGGCATTCGATCATGGACAAGTTCGTCATGCATTACCTGACCTATTCGGTTTGTTTTATCAAAGCAAGTTGCATTTTTTTGCACTGGAACTTGATTGCTAAAGTCGGAGGGATGCAAACTTCAAATATCAGGACACCGTTCGAAAGTACATAGAACGGGGTAGTTTTCTACAACTTTACCCGTCGATGCGCGTACTAGCAGCTGATTGATACTGATGTGAAATTCATCAGGTATTCGAAAAAATTACTTTTTTCACTTTTCACATGGCTGAAATAGTCACGCCCAAGTGACATTTTTTGATTTTCACGGTGGTTTCAGGAACAGGATTTTGTCCTCTTTCCGAATCCACCGTTAGTTTTTGTCTAACCACCTACGGTGAGCCCTGAACACGACAATTACCGTAAAAAGTAATGCAACTAGAAAAAAACAGGAAAATGCTCATATCTCGTAACCATAGCATTTTCGGCTATGCGTGTATATGACGTTTTTTGTACGTCCAGGTACGCACTATCACCTGTGTAAGTTTGTCACATTCCTCCTGAATCACCCTGTATAATGTACTATTATCCTACGCAAGAAGGGGAAAAAATTAAGTATAAAGCTGGAAGTGGGAATAAAAGAATAACGATTGACAAAATAAAAATAAAAGTGCGTTTAGACAAATGATAACGCCTCTGTGAGTGGGAAGGACATCGGTCGGTGTGGAGGAGTGAGGAGACAGGAGAGGTGCGTTGCGTGACAGGAATGAGAAACAAAATGTGATATTGTAGACCATAAACTTTATTGAACCATACAGCCATGGTGTTTTTTAATGAATGCATTTCGGGCCAATTGCCGGTGCCCCTCATCAGCATTATCGCTTCACCTCTAAGGCCAAACACCTTGGTGGTGGTGAAGCGATAATGCTGATGAGGGGGACCTGGAATGGGCCCGAAATTCATTCATTAAGAAACACCATGGCTGTATGGTTCAAAAAAGTTTAGGGTCTACAAGTTGAAACAACTGCAAAAAAAATTTGAACAAATTCTGAAATTCAAAATGTGATATCCATCCGAAGCGCATCTTGGTGGCAAATTTTGGCCAAAACTTTGATGCAATGAAACTCGTATTTGATGAGTTTCGTATGAAACTCGTATTTGTTCTATTTATGACCTCCGAATAAATTATTCGGGCGGGACGGGTAGGGAAATTCAAAATTTGCCGTCTGCTTTCCACTACAGAACGATTTTTGAGAAATTAAATGTATGACTCCCTCTAGGAGGAAATATTGTGATCGTTTCTCGCCAAATTGAGGGAAGTTCTATTATGACCCTCGAAGAAATTATTTGGGCGGGACGGGTGGGGGAACTTCAAATTTATTTGGCGTCGCTCCAATACTGATTTTTGCGAATAAAACTTTGACGCCCTCTAGTAGGCAAATATGCAATAGGTAGCTTCTCGCCTAATTGAGGAAAGTTCTATTTTATGACCTTCGAATAAATGATTACGGCGGGATAGGTGGGGAAATTGTTCCAGGCTTGTCTCTCCCGTTATGGTAGTGTGAAAGAAGTCGTTCATGATTCGACGGAAAGTATAATAATTATCATATGCGTACATGCGATGTGACTACATTTCTTTTATAAATACATTTTACACTTTAGTACATTTCTTCAATTGGGATCCTTGGGTGGATTCGAATTTAAAAATGAAAAGTAAACTAGTTTGCGCAATATTGTACGTGTATGGGCTGCTTAAGGAAAGGTTTTGCACAATATAGCATGACCCAACCCAGTTGTTCCCAACAGAATCATTGAAAAATTGTTATTATGGCGTATTAGTGTTGGTTTGTTGAGTTTCGGGATGTAAATGTAAATGTTGTAATTGGATTAAAGACACTCAGAGCCTGAATAGATATATCTTATAATTAAATAAACAAGAAGAACAATTGATAAAAGAACAGGTCATCACGAAGGGAGCGTACCTTAAAAGCGAGCATAGGAGCGACCAGGCATGTGTGTACGGCGATCAGAGTTGAGTCCAATATCTGTAAATAACGAACAAAACGTAGAACTAAGCATAACATAAGTGAGACAAAATTCAATGTAAACAAGTACACGACGATTAGCAAGTGATAGTGAACGTCACACCTCCAAAACCAAGTGAAGGGCAAAGGGCAACGGGATAAACAATTTACCTGGATAAGCGAAACTGGCAACATTTAGTCCGTGGCAACAAAGAGTTCACACCTGCCAGCAGTGGAAACGTCATCATTTTTTCTTCCTGTGTCTGGTCGTCGAGTGAAAACTTTCAAAAGACGTTCAAGAGAAGTTGTGAAAACGCCACGAAAAGACAGTACACGCTCGTCGAAGCTCAATCGAAGGCGAAAACGACATTATAATCTACAAGAAGGCGTTTTAACGGTAATCAAGTACAAAACTTCACTATTCAAAGAGATATTGTTACCCAACTTTTGCCTGCCTGTAACAGCCTTCTTTGTACGAGCCTGATTAGACGCCACCTCAGGATCTGCGCTGTTTTCGTCCTGTGAAACCACACAATAACACAATAATTTATTCCAGCATTGATGCGGACAATACCAGCGAAGCGGAGGGTGTCAACGTTCAAATTCGACCGTCTCCTGTCAAAAAGAAAAAAAAACTAACGACGAAAGTCTTATAGCCATCTTGAAACAAAGTGTTGAATTGAGGGAAGAACGCGAAAAAAACAATGAAACAGACGCTGACCGACTATTTATGCTTTCGCTGGTGGAAGATTTCAGAAAAATTCCTTATTACCGCAAGTTGTCAACGAAAATGGAATTGATGGAGGTAATAAGGAACGCCCAGAGTCCTCATGTGGAAACCCAACGATCAGAATTAGTTACACCTCGCCAATTCCCCTATTCAGATCCAGCCACTGACTACCGGAGAAGGTCAAGTTATTGGACAGCAGCCTCGGGTAGTGTTCCCCCACCACCCTTCTATGGACGCCCAATCGTGCACAATCAATTACCACACCAGGAATTTGTTGCAACAAATAATCGACTGGGGATATCAGGGCACGACAATCGTCACCACGATTATTCGCCGGAAAACGATGGCACAACGAGGGGGCAACTACAAGCATTGTCACCAACGGATACGTTATCATCGGACGCTACCCAAACCTCCGAGGTTCTTGATTTGTTTGCGCATTGCTAGCATTTTTTTTTTTTTAAATAAACATGCCTAATATCAAATAAACAGTTATTTTCTGTGAACTCACCTTAAAGTAATTACTAATTTTTCCTCGCTCTTGTTTTCGGAGACGCTCGCATTCGAGTATCGGTCCCCATGATTGTGAATTTGATGGTTTTTAATAGGTTGTCGAATGATTTCACTGACATTCCTGTATAGTTGAAAAATTTATCTGAATGTACTCTTAGGTCTCGGAAGTATGCTTGAAATTGACCCTTGGAGTGTCGCTCCGTAAGTAAAGGATGAATCCAATATTTTCTCTCCATTTTCCTTTTTTTGCGAGACAAAGCGTAAACAATTATTACTTCTTCCACTTCCATCTCGGGAACGACTGACTAGAATCAGGCTGCTCAATTGGCTGCTCTATTTGGCTGCCCACACTTTGGCTGCTTTGTGCGCGGGCACCCTTAGTCAAGGTAAATAGACTACAGAGGTATGCCCTCAATTTTCAACCAATGATTATTGTTTGTGCCATGACGTCATGGGATGACAATTTTTTAAAAAATTAACAGGTGGGACTTTTTTCAATAAAACAAAATGGTCAACATTTCTGGGGCCTTATTCTCTCACGAAATAGAAACGTTGCTTAGGAAGAAACATTGAAATCTCATTCATGAAATTAAGAAAACTGAACGGGAACATATGATTTTTGAAAAAAGCAATGATGAAAAAAGTTAGTGAATCAGGCCCCTGGGGCCACTTTTGAAATCGGGAGAATTTCGCATTATTGCCTGGAGGACAATGTTTCTGTGAAAGAAATGATTGCGGGACCCCTATAAGTGTAACGGTTGGAGCAAAGAAAACTGCTGTAAGTGCAGGGTAATCTCACAATCAGTTGTGAATTTTTTAGTAATTATTTCAAGATAGAGCTAAGTTCAGCAATTTTCCCGTTAAACAATGAGTTTTCGTGACGAATCATCATGGTAGAAACCTCGCCAGAAACAATAATATAAGGCTGCTAGCTGTGCCCCGAAACACTTGCCATCGTTTAAGGGTTCTCGGCGATGGTTGCACAACAAACCGCACATCGACCAATACGCTCGTATGGTGGGGGTGTGAATCGCCCAACTCCATCCTGGGTATGCGGCCAGGGGCCTTACGGCCGAGGAAAAAGCCGCATGCGGGATCCAAGGACGCCAAATAAGAAATAACATTATCCCGCCAAAGCAATCACGCCTAGCGGCATTTTCGCACGAGTTTGTACTAAGGCACCAGATGAGGCAAACAAATTCCTCGATATCTACAGTGATTGAATACGGCTAGGTTCGAGGCCGGGATTCTGGTCGAAGGACACCATTAATACTAAAATACTTCTATTTTTATACATGACAGGGAACACTTAAACTTCAGCTTTATTGTCCAACCTATCTGAAAAATGCTCGTGAGCGTGATTTTCCCGTGCAGCAGGAAAGCCCTTCCTTGCTACCTCATCAAGCTTACTGGGCGTTTCTCACTGATTCACATGATAAACTCGCCCGTCACTGCGCCGAGTGCTGTCTGTACTGAATACAGGGGCTTCACGTGGTACGTGTAAATTAATTGAGCCTTAAAACAGTACATAAGGTCTAAGGAACAACTCCGCCAAGTTATATAGCTTTTACAAATTTTTCCAGGCACTTTTTGGGGGCTTTTCATTCATTCTTGGACTACGAAGAAATTCCAAGGGAGAAACCATAGTAGAGGAAGCTTCATATGTGAAGTTTGGTCCCTCATTATTTTTTTTACCACCGCGACCAACGTAATAATTATAAAACTTGACCGAAATACTCGTTCATAAAGTCACGTTTTTCACTGGGGCTTTGCAGGATATAAATAAGAAGATAGAAAGCGGAAGTGAATATAAGCCAAGTTTTTCAAATGATGTTTCGGAATCGGAAGATGAATTCGAAGGAATCTTCAAAGCCGTGAAAAACTCATGGTTATGCACACTTCGAGGCAAAGAGTCAACCGCTGACAGATGTTTCAAATCGCCCCTAGAAACCAACATTCCTGAACCAGCATCAGCGCTACCCCACTGTGGTACTGCAGACAAATTGAGTTTGAAGGAAACGCCCAATGACCAATTGGAAAAAAGTACCTGGCGCTAGTTAGTCCAGTCAATTGGAGCTCTGGAAAGCCTGTTTCAGGAAAACATATAGAATTTTTTTACAAAACGGATTTATATGTTTTTGGGGGTGCTGAATCCGAATACGAACTTTGCGAACAAAAAATCGGTCGGCTTCATGTTGAAAATCGCCACAACACGGTCGGCAACATGTCGACAAAACGTCGAAATGTTTTGACTTTTTGCACTCAATCGCTTATATCTCTGAGCCAGGGACTTTACGATGATGACTCTCCTTAGCATTCTTGAAGTAGATTACATTAGTGACAATTTAAGCCTAATTAAAGCTCCATACGACCAATAGTTCCTGAGATGTGAACCCTCAAAAAGTGCGCGGGAAACCCAGTTTCTCCTCCGAAGTATCGTGAGAGTGAGTGCGTTGTGCAGTGTGCACACAAGGCGTGTCATTTTAAGGGGGGGTTTCAGAAAATCAAGAGGCCACAGTTGACGGTGGCGCTCTGCGGCTTTCATCTGAAGTAAATGGGTAATGTATGAAAACGATGACTTGGGAAAGGGGTCGAAGGGGGCTTCTCTTCTCTCCGCCATCTTTTTTTTTCTTGTTCCCTTCTTGATCCCCGAAGGAGGCGCGAAAAGTTCCACCTGCTAAGCTTCTCGAAAACCTTCCTGGAACGCTCCGTTCAAATGGATTTTTATTTTGAGTACGCTTACAACGGTAGGCTTGGAAAAAGAAGTGCAATTTTTCAAACACACAATGCATGTATGCGCCCTGTAATCACATAATAGCTCCACAAGCCTCTAAAAGTGTACACCGAAAATACTCGACTTTTGTGAGGTAGAAATATAACTTATTTGACACAACCTTTTTCCCTCAATACGACATACCAAAATTTTACTATCATAGGAATCAATTATACAATGAGGGATGCGATGGGACGTGGGGGAAATAGAACCAGAGAAACTGTATTCAAGTTTTGATTGAAGCTATTAGTTCAGTCAATAGGAGTCAATAGTGGTTGAATTAGTCAACTTTCAAATTGTAAACCAAGTTTAAAATTATCTACTGCCTAATTATGCCCTCTGGCCTCTTGGTTGAGGACCTGTGTGATGCTGTTGCAAAGAGCTGGAAGTATACAAGGATTTAAAAGAATTATGTAACCGTGGGATTTTCTTCTTTCAAAAATTGTGAGAGAGTAATCGATAGGGATAATAGAAGGACGAAAAAGTTATACTACTTGGAATGCACAAAGCTAATTATGTTTTATATGAACGAAACAACTCGTAAAAAATTTAAAAATGTATATTCACAAATTATTCAAAAGAACCTGTTACACCATTCTTTCTGGTAACGATCAAATTTCAGTACCTACTCACACGAATTTTGCCTTCAAGCTTGGCTGCCGTACACTGAGAACACCCTCTATTCAAAACTCGTTGTGTCTCATAACCTTCAATTTTGTCAAAACTAGCATATTTTATTTCGAAGTCCGAGAATTCTCCTCAGCTACTTGCGCAGTTTCCTCTGTACATTACAATTTTTTTATTATTAATGCCACTTGGTTATATTACTACTGTTAGATAATCTTTTAACTACTACTGCTTTCACCAACTCATTTAAGTGGGGGGGGGGGGTTCCTCGACCCCTTCTCGGTCTTCCCTCGTCAAAACTTCGCACCTAAATTTTGGCTCCATTTTTGCATCAATCTTCGGTTTCAAAGTCTCACATTAATCTTCAGGATGTGCCACAGTTACGAGAGATCTTGCTTTTTCGAATTTCGCCCCGGAAATAACCCTAAAACATGTTTGAAGTGTTTTAGGGTTATTCCAGGGATGAAATTTGAACAAGCAAGATCTCCAGTCATTGTAGAACATCCTGAAGATTAAAACCGATGATTGGTGCAAAATTTGAGCCAAAATTTAGGGGTGACTGAGAACGGGTCGAGGAAACCCGTCTGAAACCCCCCTCAACTCCCATCGTATGCTAATGAATAAAATCAAGTGTTTCGTGACCATTAGTATAATTAATCACAATTAATTTCGTTGGTGAACAGGCAAGTAAAATGCAGAAAATGAAATACGCCACTTTTGGTCCTTTGATCTTCTGCAACTATGTAGAATTGTAAAACAATAGTCAATGAAGATAATAAACATTTCGTATGTTGTCCTTCAGAAATCTGAACTAAGCACGGGCTCGGGGCTTTTTTAAGAACGCAATACTTCTATTCCCCACGGGAACATGAAAGTGAAACACCATAATATGCGCAGGTATACATATATTGCATATACCTACCTATTGCATATATATTGCAGCATATTTCATTTTTCTCAGAGATATCGGTACGAAAGATTTGCTCGTTAGAGGGCAGCAAACGATGAACGTTCAACATTGATCGCCTGATCTCATATGTCAGAATTATCTATTTCTTTGCGGGCCAAGGTCACTAATGATTATTATTGTAAAGGCCAAAAATGGCGTATTTCATTATTCCGGCGCAGCATAATGTACAATTCTTCACCTTGGTTAGGCTCTAGTATTGGCATGGATCTAGTTTTCCGTGATCAATCAATTCCGGTAGAACGCAGTTAATGTAGAATTCTGCCAATTTAACCTTCGCCGATTCCCAAAAAGACGGGTCACGTTGTATTCTTAAAGTGGCAATACAAGGCTCCTGCTCAGTGTATATCGTGAATATGCAGTACTCTTTTTTGGCAATAGCCATTTGCCCTTGGATCTATAGGTGAATGAGGTGTGTGTTATAATTTACTTTGTGTACATTTTTATCACGAGCAACATTAGAAACACACAATCACTTCCACACATGCACCACAACTTTGAACACCACAGATCAAAACAGAGAGCATACTGCTCGTGAAATTCGAAATTTAGCATTGTGAGGTGTATAGCTTGGTCCGTATATACGACTAATAGACGGTAGTCTTTTTTCGTTATAGCCATTTGCCCCTGGATCTGAGGGAAATATTCAAAATTTGCATAAAATGCTAGGGTGCAGCAATTAAAAGTTGTCAGAAAAATTAGGGTTTTTTTTTCACAGTTTTGAGACTGTAGCCCAACTATCGTATTTAAAGGGCCCAAATATTCCAAACAACGATTTACTTTTGGACACACTGTTTGACTAAAAAACTGTTGCTCAGAAAGTGGTGAAGCTAGGGGAAGGGGGCTGAGGAAACCCATCTTACTCCTCTTCCATCCTGATTGAACCTCAACTTGGACTATGAAAATACCTGATAATAGTAATTACTATTCTCCTTCAGCTCGTTATTTATTGTCATGTACGGCAGGCGACTTGGAGCATCCTCTGGAACTACTAAATTCCTCGTCGAGTATGGGCATTTGATCTCGACTATCCCGTCAGAGCACAAAAGTCCGTCCGGGCTAGCACTCAAATGGAGTGGAGTGCCACCTCATTTGATACGGAGGGCCTGTTTTATGACTTTTCGCAGTCACTATCACTGTCCTTTTCCACCCGTCCATTCCATCAACATATGATGTAATTTAGAGCGGACGGGGAAAAAGACAGTGATAGTGACAGTGAAATTTTATAGAACAGGCCCTCAGCTCAAAGCTGAGCTTTTTTCCGATCACATGTGAAGGCGGCTTTAGAAATGAATTTAAATTTTAAAAATTAAAACATTGATTTAAATAATAAATTTCAAAAATTAAATTTACTTGAAAATGTTACTTCGAAGTCACACCCGTGAAATGGTCCGTTTAATATTTCACCGAAATTCCCGAAATTTCTCCGGTTTCAGAGAATTCAAGGATGATTCCGATGCCTCGCAGGGTCAGAAAGTTGAACTCGTCTTATCCACAACACCCCAGACAACACGCCAAAAAAGTACACCCTAGTTATTGCAGCCGGTCCCCTCCCCCTACTTTTACAAATTTATAATTTACTAGGCTTTACGCCCCATATTGACCTATAGACAAAATTTAAATGCATGCACTCAAAAACACCCTATAATTGAGTTCAATTAAAACTTAACTTGTGTGTTCTTTTGCAAGGAGTTTTAGCGAAGTTTAATTACAATTTCGAAATAATAGCGTTAGAAAAGTAAATACTCACCTTCTAAGATTGCCTATGCTTAGAGATTGCGTGTACCGAGGATTTGATTGATCCCGCCGCAGACTGATGCACAAATTTAGACTTCAGTAAAGGAAATTCGAATTAACACTACTTCAATCACCCCCAACACTAAAATGAATTTGACTATTCACAACGTGAATTTCACTATTCACAAACTTACTTGTATACGAGTCTCAATGATGCCCAAGTCGAATGGTTAGAGGCTGCATGCTGCAGAGTAAGGGACGTAGAGAATTGGGAGAGAAATTATTGCAGCATCAGCTATACTCCTTTCTTTCGCACTTTTTTTAGAAGCTGCCGCTTCGTTCCCCCTTTTTTGGGAAGTCTTCCTTTTTCAATATTTCTCACTGTTTTTCTAGACCTACTAGTTTGACATACATGTCAAACTACACGAGCGAGTACACTCATTCGTTTTAGTTTTTAATTATTTCTCACCGTCTCTCTCATTCTCTCTCTCGTTCTTCTCTCTCATTGAAGGTTTTCCCTCATTGAAGGAAACCCTCATTGAAGGAGGTTTTCCCTGATTGAGGTTTTTTCTCATTGAAGGTGTATCCCAATTATAAGGGTTGGAAACCCTTATAATATTGAGAATAGTAATAATAATATTGAGATAATATTGAATAGAATAATATAATATTGAGAAAGAAATTGAATGAACCAACTCTGATATAGGGTGTTCAAGAAATAGAGGGCAATATTTCACCCGGTGATTCTGCACCACAAATGGGTCAAAATGACCCCTATTGACCATAGTCTGATTCTCATTATTTTCCGAGATATTCAGGATACAAGTACTTTTTGATTCTGCCTTGTTTTTTTTTGGAAAAGTGGCCGTTGCATGGTAACCGGTAGCTCTAAGGTCAAATCTGACAGCACCATTGGAAAGAGCGGACCTTTTTCTATTAGAATTTAGGCTTTCAATTCCATTTTAATCCACACGTGCTCAGATATTCGGCCACAAAGTCAAACTTGTTCAAAATTCAACCTCTTTTCACGACATTTTGAAGCTGGACTGTTCCTCAACAGGTGCTTTCCGAGATGACCTTTTTTCAGAAAAGTTGGCGCATAGTGTCACCATGAAAATCGTATTTTTTAATTGCCTTCTTAGAGGGACATTTTCTAGATATTTCAAATTTGGACAGAAAAGACACGAGACACCTATTCATTTCTTACGTTGTTTACTTGACATTAAGGCCCGTATTTATGAACGTTACTTGAAGCTTCCTCGAGTCAAGGAACCATTGAGAACAGTTTTGATCACAATAAAAACATCTGTTCTAATGAATTTCAAGGGTTCCTTAATGTCAAGGAACGTTCATAAATACGGACATAAATCTCAAAATTGGTTATGAAAAATTGGAAAAAATTGAAAAAATGTAAAAAAAAAAAAAAAAAAAGAAGGTGAAGTGTACAAAAGAAAACAATAAGATCCAAAAAATCAGAGAACTAATGCTACTACTACTACTACTACTACTACTACTACTACTACTACTAATAATAATAATAATAATAATAATAATAATAATAATAATAATAATAAAATAAATAGCTAAAAAAGGAAAATAAGCAAGGATAATTTCAAAGATCCTCCTTCAATTTCAAAGATTTCCTTGCGCGAGTCCATAGATGTAATGCATGTCACGCAGCTCATCATTTGAAAACGTGTTCATTTCAATAAATTTATGAGAATGACAATGACGATGAAGAAACCTTGAGCTTTTTTGTGAGACGGCTTTTATTCGACAATGTCAGGCTTGTACACATGGAAAAATGAAATGATCACCAATCTTCTCGATCCTATTCTCAAACTGACCCATACCGATTTCTGTGAATGAAAACCTCGTGTTGTCCTATGCCCGTCTACGATCGAGTAGCTGCATATTAAAGGATCTTTGAAATTATCCTTGCTTATTTTCCTTTTTTAGCTATTTATTTTATAATTATTATTATTATTAGTAGTAGTAGTATTAGTTCTCTGATTTTTTAGATCTTATTGTTTTCTTTTGTACACTTCACCTTCTTTTTTTTTTTACATTTTTTCCAATTTTTCATAACCAATTTTGAGATTTAATGTCAAGTAAACAACGTAAGAAATGAATAGGTGTCTCGTGTCTTTTCTGTCCAAATTTGAAATATCTAGAAAAATGTCCCTCTAAGAAGGCAATTAAAAAAAACGATTTTCATGGTGACACTATGCGCCAACTTTTCTGAAAAAAGGTCATCTCGGAAATCACCTGTTGAGGAACAGTCCAGCTTCAAAATGTCGTGAAAAGAGGTTGAATTTTGAACAAGTTTGACTTTGTGGCCGAATATCTGAGCAGTGGTGCTGTCAGATTTGACCTTAGAGCTACCGGTTACCATGCAACGGCCACTTTTCCAAAAAAAACAAGGCAGAACCAAAAAGTACTTAAATCCTGAATATCTCGGAAAATATATAGAATCGGACTATGGTCAATAGGGGTCATTTTGATCCATTTGAGGTGCAGAATCACCGGGTGAAATATTGCCCTCTATTTCTTGAACACCCTGTATATGTCGTATCCACGTCGAGTAATTGTCCATTTCACGAAGTGGCTCCACTTGCCGTAACTTCAAAAAATTTACTACATCTGGACAAAAAAATTGTCCATTTCTTGAAAAGGAAATCGTGTTTGTCCAGTTGCTGAAATCAAGCTTCCATACTGCAAAAGGATGCAACAACATTATCCTTTTCGTGAAATGGATGAGTGAGGAATCTCAGGTGCTGAAACAATTTTTTTTTATTTAAAAAGGTTATTTTACTGAGCACTCAAAAACCCGCTAAAAAATGACGTTGTGCATCCTCTTGCAGTAAGAAAGCTTAATTTCAACAACTGGACAAACGCGATTTCCTTTTCAAGAAATGGCCTTTTTTTTGTCCAGATGACTGAATTTTTTGAAATTACGGAAAGTGGAGCCACTTCGTGAAACGGACATCCATTTCATGAAATGGACAATTTCGCCAAGTGGATGCGACATATACATATTTATTGACACGATTGACTCTCTGACGAAGCGTTGAACTAAGCAATGCGAATACAATAATCTTCAAAAAAGTCGGCGGGTGCTGGACTACTGGATACCGTCTAACCGTCTTGTTGAAAAAAAAAAAAACACACGCGAAGAAGAAGAAGAAGAAGAAGAAGAAGAAGAAGAAGAGAGAAAGAAAACAGATTAGGCCACGCTCTTTCCATCGTCTACATTACCGACCGAGCGTAAAGGACATTCTTGCGGATTCCGCTTGAACTACCTAGTCAGAAATTGTTCTGTTTTTTAAATAAATTAAGGTGGCGATTCGCCCTTAAATTTTAGCGAATTGGAGCTTCCAATCGATTCCGGGTTTGCGTATATTAATTGAAGAAATGTGCCGCAGTGACGGACAGAAAGTTTTTTTTGATTAGTATAATTTTTAAAAAATTGAAAATTTAATTAAAACAAAAAAAAATTTAAAAATAAAAACTTTATGTCCGTCACTATTACTAGCCTTTAAATGAATTTTAAAAAAAGAATTACTGAAAAATTCCAAAAAATGACGGAGAAAAATCGGGGCCAATTCCTGGCCGTCCTGAAACTCCCCCTTAAGACTCCCTGTCACTTTCGAGATGTCTAGTAGGATAGGTTAGGTATAGTACCTATTTTATTCATTATTTAGTGACACAGTCTCATATGTTTCAGTACAACTGAAAAATCTCTCCTTCCAGCTGTATTTAGGGTAATTTTGGTGACAAACTCCAAAGGTCGATTCAGACTATTCGGACGTGACGTAGGAACACGCTGTCCCACGTGTGATAAAAATTCTAGAAAACGCTTTTATTTGTTTACGCTCACATTGCTCTGATTAATGTGAACGTAAACAAACAAAATTATTTTCTGGAATTTTGTATCACACGTGGGAATGCGCGTTCCCACGTCACGTCCGAATAGTTTGAATCGACCTTAAAAGAGCTCACTTTTTATTCTGAAACGCTCGCGTCCACAGAAGAAATGTTCATTAGCCTTCTCAAAGGAGGTGGGAAGTTGCGTGTCATAGTGTTTTTTATATTTTCGCTAAACTATCCATAGAAAATTTCGTGAGATAAGTTCATAATGCAAGGTGTCCAGTTTGGCTAATCGTTCTTAAAATGGGTGCGTTTATAATCCCCCTCTAACATTTTTCAATGTGAATCCTTGATTTCGATCAAACCGGTTTGCCTTAGAAAAAGTTAGGTATGCCTATTAAATTTTGCATAGTCGTTCACGTGGCTTCCGCTATACCATGCGATCGAAGAAAAACGCGCATGGGAACTTGTTGCGGCTTTTTTTGTGGTCCTCAAACTCTAAGCCTAAAAGAACGATTAGTCTACATCGATGGTTTCAGAGATATTTCAGCAAATCGAACAAGAGGGCCCTCAAATCCAAAGTCCAGCTCATACTGCCAATACCCGACGTGGAATCTTCAGGATTTTTTTAGAAAATGGAAGGAGGTGGGTCTGAAAGAGATTGCACCAAACATACATCAGTTTTTCCAGCTTCAGGCTCTAGCCAATTTTCCGTCAGCGGCAGAAAATGGTCAATTTTAGACGGGTCTTATCTCATGAAATATTAGTCGTACTAAGCTACAATTGGGCTTAAATTGTCACAATTGTTGTTAAATTTTCACAAATTTAGTCTTTTCCAAAAAAGCAAAGGAGCGCTGTCATTGAAAAGCACATAGTTGCAGAGATATAATCATTTGAGTAGAAAAAGTGAGAAAATTTGCAGTTTTTTGGCGGTTTTCTACGTGAAGCCGACCGATTTTTTGTTAGCAAAGTTCAGATTCGGATTTAGCACTCCAAGAAACATATTATATCCGTTGCCAATATTACTTCTACACGTTTTTCCCGGCAAAATCCCCTATTGACTGGACTATAGTCATTCTTCCTTGAACTGTGATATTATCCCCCAGTTTCCTGGATCAAAAATAGATTTATCTTCGAACTCCGAGTTGCTCGAAGTTTTTGCTCAGCAATGCAATCTACAAATATGTTGGGTTTGGAGGCATCTTCCCACGACCCATTCCTTGGTGACGTTACGCGTAGTCCTAGTCATTTCCCCGCCCCGATCTCGAAATAGTTGTTGCTCAACAATCCGGCGCTCCACAAGTAGACATTGTGGACGCCGATTTTGTATTAATAGATAGAGAGGAAGAGATCCTGTTGATGAATGATGCACCCGACATATAATATCCCCACATGTGGTATCCATTGGCACTCCTGGGGAGGAGATCGGAAATTGCCCTCTTCAAGATATGCCTGTTAATACCATCCCCCAAGTTGAAGCTGAGGCAGTGACCGAGGAGCAACGCCCCAACATCATTCTTCGACGCATAGCTGAAGGAGAACCCCCTGAGGAGGCGTTCCCTGAGGTGGGAAAAGAAGACAAGAGAATATCAGCTAAGTTGAAGAGAATGAAAGGTGACTGTTACGTTGGATTCAGGAGAAAATCTTCTGGAGGCTCTTCTGGAAAAGGTCAATATAAAAGCAAGAATAAGTTTAAAGTTGTTCAAGATGTTACAAGAGATGCACGGAAAATGGGGCCAACCCCCATAGAAATAAGGCGTGTGAAAAATACAAGACCACGAGAAAGTGCTCATCTATTACCAAAGAGAACAGATTACGAATTTTTAAGGACTTTTGGAGTTGGGAGTGGGAAACAAAAAGATCTCTCGTACGCACAGTGGTGGAAATTAAAACACCTCGTTGGGTCACCAAGTCAAACTCCTACAGGAAAATCTCCTTTTACTATAACCTGATGATTGATGGGATCAAGTACCCTGTGTGCAAAAGTATGTTTCTATCGACATTGGGATTTACCAAAGAAGAAATGCGCTACTGGCTGAGCAGCAGGAGGAATAGCTTGATTAAAAGTGACACTGCTCTAGAGGACGCAGAACAAATCCGAGGCAGAAGCGAGGACCACAGAAGCAAAAAAAACGTGCCTTGAAAGTTCGCCAAACGTTTAACCTTTACGTTAAATCGTTTGCTGAACTTGGTTTCACGTTGAAACGAACGTTCGAATTACGTCCAAAGTTCGCACTTGGCAAACCATGATAGGTTTGGATTATAACGTTAACCTGCCATTCATCGAACGTTGTATGAACTTTCTTCGAACCATAGCTGAAGCAGATGAATAGTGTTTTTAGAACGTTACATCAACGTTCTTTGAACTCTGTAAAAACGTTGTTCTATGTTCACCACAAGAATTCATGATATTTAGAACTTTTATTGAACGGAAAAATGAAAAAATCATCGGTTCTCCGCTCACGCGCGAAAGGTGCGGTGCGGTGGAGTGCGAACTTAACTCATTAGTATTACCAATTCTAAAAATGGCTCAGTCTTCAATGAACTTCACGACTAAAACCTTAAACAGAACCATATTTATAGTTCACACTAGCGCAAAATTTCAAAAACTTGGTACATCCAACTTGGACAACTTGGACACCACGTTGTAATCATCGGTACCACCAATCATAGCAAGGGTATCAACCAGCGAGATCAGTTAAATAATAGAGGGAGCGTAAACAAAAAAAAGCTTTGTGCTTACAGCAGCCTGTCGGGTAAAGTGCATTTCATTTATGCGGTCATCCACCATTATCCGGTCATCGTATAAGTTTGAATGAGATCATCATATTATAAATGAAATTCAGGCCGCGATAGAAATTCAAAATCAATTTTATAAAAATCAATACATGCACAGAAAAACCAGGCTGAATTTTTTATGTAAAATGTGCTTAAGGCCATCGTCAATGTTACTTCGACACATGCGAAAAACAAAGTGTCCCCCTAACTATCACAGCTACCCCGTAGCTTTTTCAAGAAACCCCTAGTAAATTCTAACTTACTGGTAGTAAAATTTCCCTGAGCGCCGTACGAAAATTTAAACCATTCACTGATTATTCCAACAGGAAAGTATAGAGATCTCCTTCCAATGGAAAAGTTGTGGGTTGACTTTTCGATGATTGATATACGACTTTGTTTTTAGTACTGTGGCCGAAAAATTGTACCTCCTGCTCTGACGAGATGTGCTCTGGTTACACTTGCAACAAAACACAGCATGACGTGGTTCCACAAATTATTGGTGTGGCAAATGTAAAAAAAAAAGCGGTCTCCAGACCAGAATGAATTTGAGGCGTTGTCTTCACGAACGCTTAAAGGGTTGCCACCGTAAAAATTGATGCTGCTCACTTGATTTGAAAACCCTATGTTACCACAGTAAAAATTGAAGTGCCCTACCTCATTGTTTTCTGAGATTCTGGGTACACGGTACTGCGGTACAGTGACAGTGGCAATACTGCCAGTCTCCCACTCCTGTTCGAAGGGTCAGGAGTCGTTGTGGGGTTGTGCGAGCAAGTTTAGGTCGGCCACGCGTGCATTCATTCAATTCAATAGCTCGCTCGACGACCAGGAAACACGCGCCACCCGTTTTTTCAAAAGCCTAGGTAAACTTGAACCGTAGAAGTATACATGTACCCTATCAAGTTACGCATTATCTTAGAGCATATCTTCACTTTAACGTTTCATTTTTCTTTGTAGAAAACACTTCATGTTGATGTTGCAATGGATTTCCTCGGCCTCCCTGAGTCTTGGGAGTCGGACTACCGCGACTACGCAGAGGAGCTTATTGGTAAGTGAGGCTTTCAATACTATTTTATTCCTTCTTTCCCGTGATAAACACTACTAACGGCCTCAGCACATAACGCGGACTGGTCCGCGCGCGAAAGTAAGTAAGTGGCGTGGCCTTAATGTGGGCGCTTTTATGACTTGATTCTTGTTCGGTGAGGGTTTATCAGTAGGCAGGAGGCACGCTTTTTGAAAAAATAGTAGTGTTGTTTGATTGAGCATCCCAAATCCTGCAGAAAACTTTGCATCATGGCTCTTGGGAATAAAGTGATCACGGCTGTTCTCCATTATTATTATTAATTTATTTACTTCATTTATTTTATTTTTGTCGATCCAGGGTTGCAAAAATAGATGTATATGGAAGAATAAGAACGTCGAGATCCCTCATGATGGTTTTAAAAGACAACAGAAAGCCGATTTGGACAGAAAAGCCAAACGTAAACAGTGAGCAGATATACATTTAACTCCGTAATTTATTTATTACTTGTAACTTGAAACTTTATTTTGTATGAATTATAAATTCATATTTCTAATAAAACTTGTTATCAATTTCGATTGCTGTGTTTATCTTATGTGTTGAACCTCAAAATTATGATCTGCCACCAACGCGTTATTTACAGCGTCCACCGTACATTTTACTGTGGCCTATTTCTCCGCTCTGTACGTGGTACAAGGTACAAACATTCAAACATTCATTTTACTGTGGTATGCTACGAACTGATACTTCGTTACTAAAGTCAGATTTACCGTGGCAACCATCACATTCTATCGTCGGCTTTGCTTGGGCCCAATGAAAATTTACCGTAGGGAATAAGGAAAGATTTTTGACGTTGAACACAGTATTGTTTACTTAAAAAATCTTACGTCCCTGGCGTACTGTGTCCCCACAGTAAATTTTATCTGAAAAAGTTTTTCAGTGTGTCCATCATGTCCTCCTGTCGCACTCTTGCTGGAAATAAAATGACGGAGAGAAAAAATGCGTACAACATATCACGCCGAATTTTTGGGACTAACGAACAATTGACAAGGGCTCCCGTGGGAGTGAATTTTAAATTGTGTGTAGTCTAGCCCCCTGCGCCAGTGGGGAATTTCTCGGAAGGTGAAATTCCAGCCTTTGACATTTTCTTGTAAATTTGATTTTGAATTTCTATCGCGGCCTGAATTTCATTTATAATATGATCTCATTCAAACTTATACGATGACCGGATAAATCGTGGATGACCGCATAAATGAAATGCACTTTACCCGACTGGCTGCTGTCGGAACAAAACTTTTTTTTTTCATTTATTGCTGTTACGTGAATTTGCAGGTTAAAAATAATACATACATATTAAATATCCACACATAATCAAAACAGCGTAAAACAAAAATGTATAAATGTATTTTTAAACCAATTTTTTTTTGTTAGAAAGAAATATTTTTAATTTCCCCTTCCCCTTCCTTCTACCCAACCCCTACCATCCATACCACCCTTCCAGCCCTACCAAACCTACCACGATGGTAGCGCCCCCTCCACCGATCGCTCCACGCTCCTCTTTTTCCTCTGTGTCCTCTGCCTCCACGATAAAAATGTTGATAATTACTTCCTTTTTTGAAATTATGATTTTCGTTTGTAAGAAATTCCTTGAAATTCAAAACATCACTCCTAATACATACATGTGGTACACAAAATATGAGTTACCACCATGACAGTTATTCCTTTTCTCTTCTTTCTCTTCAATTTTTCCCCTGTTAATCAAGGTAAATTATATGTATGAATTATTACTTCTATCATATAAAGTAATTCAATGGTAATCTATCTACATTTCAATTGGATCCAAATCCTCATTGGAAGTTTGAACCTCCACGTCTCTGTTTTAGTGCATTTCATTCAAAAAATGCACTATTGGTGTCGCCCTGATGGTCGCACATATGGGTTGCGACACTTTTTTTTCACGTTTCAGAACCCCTAGAACACGAATCCGAGGTCGGTTCGATTTGCTATATATGTATATCTATCGGGAACGGACACGAGATAAGAGTTCGGTTACATTACCTCCAAATTCTAACTTGGTGGGCCATTGACTGTGGTGTCGTAATGGAAATGCATAGCCGGTATTGATGTTTTTCTATTATTTCGCGTAAATTTTGGGTTTTTCTCATATTTGGAGATCGGTGGGCATTCGCCGGAGATAATAAATTGCTTTGAAAAAGTGTCGCTGAGAGCTTAAATTTTCAGAAATCGTGTAACTGTAACGCTACATTCTAGTGGTTTTTAGGCCTTTAGAGTCGTAGATATTTCCATTATTTTCGAGAATTCCTAGCAAATTGCTCTGTGTGGCCTCGGGTTAACTCTCTCTGCGTAACTACTTATTAAAAAAATCTCACGATTTTATTTATTTATTGATTGCTTCGAAGTTTTTTGTCAAAATCCCTCTAACAAGGTAGCCTCCTTCCAAAAGATTTGTAATAATAAGCATGCAATGACTGCTGAATTCCTTGTACGAATCGTTACTCAAGGATCCGTTATGATTATGTTCGAAGCATACGAAGGCCATTCCAGTGAAAAAATTATCGCTGAAAATTGCAGCATCCTTGATCAACTAATTACGGGAGACTTACTGCTGGGCGATCGTGGTTTTCACATACATGATCAGGTCAACCGTCACATGGCTGAAGTTTATGTACCTCCTTTCACCAAGGGGGTAAACCAATTAAACCCTATACAGGGTGCGGCAGATAATGTGGACCACCCATTTTTCTCCGCTATTATTGATGATATTGGAATGGTGCTCGGAGTTATGTCCCCTTGATCTTAGGTGAGGATTTCATATCTGTAGCCCAAAAATTTTTATTGAGCCCCGGTAGGGCCCAAATTTGACCTAACTTTCTTATTTCAAATTAGACCCTATACTTATTATGGGCTTAAAAAAACTAGATTTTTTTTCAATAACATTTTGTACACTGAGAAAAAATTACAGCCTTTTTCGGTCGATTCTTAACCGACCTTCGGCTTCTTTTTGGATAGCACGATGGTCGATTAAACTTGAACCGAAGATCATCGGTCAGGCATTACCCGAAGAATTATCTATCGGCCCGAAGATCGGTCAGCAGGATACCCGAAAGTCGGCTAGCCAGTCACCCGATTCTTTGTTTTCGTTTGCCCGAGAACCCTACGTTCAGCTAGTAATTGAAACGATGAAATTTTAATGGGTTAACCGGAAGCCTACATTCGGCTAGGAATTCAACCGAAGTGAGATGTTTTCGGTTGACCTGTAACCGTTCATTCGGGTGAGCGGTCATTGGAAGTATTTTCTTCGTGTTGCTCTTGAACTGAACATCGATCAATCTGGCATGCACCTTCAGTTGTCTGTGTACCGACCTGCCTCGCCATATTGGTTAAAGCTTTGCTGAAAAGGAGCCAGATATTATGACCATTTACTATAATGAACCGGCTGAGCAAACGCCTAGTTAATTGGCCAGGCTGAAAAGTTTAGCCTCGCTGGTTCATCAGCAAATTTTCATCTCAGCTGACTGAGGATTCACTGAGCAACATCACCAATGATGAAAGATTATAATCCTTCCTAACAAGCCTACAAGGTAACTCTTTCCAAATTCGGTGAGATGCTCAAGTGATTCCTGAGGTCATTGGGTTAAATGGCTCATTCTCAGTAAAACAACCAGAGAAATAAATGATAAGGCGATTAAGAGGTATCAAAGACAAACCGTGGGTACCTTTTTTTCTGTTGTTCGATGTTTTGAAGAAATTCGAAAAGAAGTTAGATGCTTTCCCCTTCACGCGTAGAAGAATGAAGAATTATGGCCTGGCGGCTTCACAGCATGGCTTCTTCCAGGATCCTCCCTCCCTTTTCACTTGTACTCGGTTCTTCGTTGCCCTAGCGTTAGCTAAAACACTTCCTATCGGGTTCCCTTCCTCACGATGCGAGAAATTTGTCCTTGAAACCCGACCGAAGGTCGGTCGACCGGACCGATGAGGCTATGAATTTCCCTAAAGGACAATTCGACTTTTTTCCCGAGAGACGTGACTGAGTGAACCCTTTCCCCACCACCACATGTAGCACGCTTATCCCTCCCTCTACCTTTTAAAGCAATAATCACTATTTTTCGGTATTATTTTCTTAGTTTATATTAACGGGTAAAATTGTAAAAAGTGAACAACTGTTAAGGCGGGCTAAGATAAAGCGCGGAAGAGCTATACCCACACGCTTTTTGACCGAAAATAATATTCGGTCGTTACGGCTACTTTATTTGGGTCGTGTGATAATCGAGAAATAAATTCGGTTGGGATTTCGTTTGGCTAGTCACCCGAAGAATTCATCCTTGAATCTATTCGTGTGAAGCTTACGCTTTCTGATCAACCGAATAGTGTTCTGGGGTGAAACTCGCCCGATTGGTGTAAACACACGAACCCATCGTGTCAAAAAGTATCTTGCTACGGTCAAAAGTTCAGTCCAACCGAAGAAAAATGGCACATTTCGTGTGACAATCACCCGTGCTTCGTCCAATAAAACGCTTTAACCGAACCTTAAGTTGAATGTTGCACGAACGTCGTGCAATATCGACCCGAAAACTGCTGCCAGTTGACCGAACACCTCTTCGGTTGCTTGGGAAATTTCTTCGGTCGAACATTTTTTTCTCAGTGACCAGACAAAAATTCTCTTGAATGGGAAAATTTTCGAGATTTTCCCAACTTTTATCCGGAGAATATTTTTTTTTATTTTGGCATTTCCAAACATGTGCCTCACGCGTTTGCTTCGAGGCTCTTATTCAGCAACGCCACTCCAATTCAACTTCCGCTGAGCCGAATTGAAAACAGCCGATTTTTTCAAAACAACTGAAACACGCCACTGATTGAATAACTGATTATTGAAATAATTATTGAGGGTTGTTCGGACTTGTGGACGAATTTAATTATGAATTCTCTTAAGCTTCCTTCCTACTCTTTTCAGTCTGAAGAATCTCGATTTGCTGTAATTCGTCAATAACGCTTCATACCAGACAGTTTAACTTGATGGGAAAAAATTTTGTTTTGGTGAAAAAAAATGTATTTTATTCAAGATTAATCAAAAAAAAGAAAATAAAATGGGAATTATAAGTTTTGTTCAAAATTGCCCCCATCTGCTTCCAGACAGTACGCAGCACGCTTCAACACCTCTTCATGTGTCGCCTTCCTAATGAATTCTGCTGGGATATTTCCACAAGCCCTTACAATGGCGTCTTTCAATGCCTGTTGACTCGATGGAGCGATGGGGTAAACTGCGTCTTTGAGATAACCCCACAAAAAAAAATCGCATCACTCTAAGAAATCCTAGAATAGCGTCTCCGGTTACAATTAAAAATCCGGTTGGATTGAACAAATTGTGTGGGAAAATGAACGGATAGTAATTCATCCCACCGGATCATTAAGTATTCCAACATGATATCAAATGGCAATTGCATGATCCGGTTGCATTCAACCGAATCCGAAATCGTTTGTGACCGGAGAAGTATTGACAATTTTATGGACCAGTTAAATGCAACCGAATGTTAATTTGGATGTAACCGGAAATGAAATGGTGGTTGCGTTAACCTGTGAAATCCAACCGAAAGCCTAATTATTCATAACCGGATAAAAAAAGGAAATTTTCTGAACCGGTTAAATCCAACTTAATGTGATATTTTGGTTTTAACAGGAAAATAAATAAGGGTGCGTGGACCTGTCAAATCCAACCGAATGTGAAATAATTCTAACCCAACCATATTGAAAACAATGCAATTATATTCTGGGTAGGTTAGTCAAACTGAATGCATAACAGGTAATGAATGAGGCAATCAAATTTAATGAAATGACACGAATTTTGGAGCAGTCAAAAAATTGAAACGGATACTTGAATGTTATTCTACTGTAGGGAAGGAAATCTCCAGTTTCTTCATTTATTTTAACGTGTTATCCAATAGTAAGCAGGCATGAGTCTATAAAAAAGCCGTTAATATATTATTATTATAATAATGTACCAGCTGCAAAAACCAGTTCGTTCCATTAGCCCATGAGTAATCTCTCCGGCTAGACTTCAATTTCTCTCCGGTTATAGACCTCAATTATCCTCCGGTGTGGAAGTTGACTTCCATCCAGTTACAACGTGTTCGGGGTTTCGTCTCATGTTAGATGTCATTTGTATACCGGTTGAATTTATTGAATCCTGTTGAGACTGTGTCGGAATACGGTGAGATTGGTTTGCTCTCCGGTTGAAATCAGAGATATTGCCCAGTGGCGCCATTGTTTCCTATTAGTTCCGAGCCCTTCCTCATCATCACTCAGTCTTTTTCTCGTCGGAGTTCCAACGTGGCGTGCGTGTGTGCTTGGTGCCTAATTTTGTCAATTCATTCGATTCCTTTTATGTTACAAACCCATAGCATCCTCCCATAGCATAGCATTTGTGAGACAAGTTTTCGAAATGTCTCCCCTATTTCGGCTCTTTGTACTACGTATATCAATATGTAAATGCAAGCTCCTTTTATGTGATATCTATAATGTATAATACTATATTCTTAATGAGTACTTTGGGGTTTCTTTATACTTTTTTGTGTGTATTAAGTGTAAATTATATGCCGACAGGAAATACATTTTTTTCTATTTAATTCGTCTGATATTACAGCTAAGAACCTGGCCGATTTACTCCGGCTACCGTAGACTCATTTCCTATAAACTGTTCTACACCAGGTGAGAATTTTGCTCCTCAGGTTTGGAATAACAGGAGTTACAATAGGTCTATTCCACCAAAGTGTTTGGAGCATTTTGGAGCTGAGTTGCTATAGACCCACCAATAAAATGAAATCAATTTGAATTTTATTGGCTGGTCCTATGGAAACTCTGCTCCGAACAAGTTTCAAACACCTTGTTGGAACAGACTTTTTGTGACTCCTGTTATAACTAACCGGAAGAGCAAAATTGTCACCGGATGTACAACAGTTCATATGGAATGAGTTTCCGGTGAAAAGCAACTGTATTGTTATTGACAAGTCACCGTAGAATTAATACATTTCTCTCCGGTTGGATGGACAACCGGAGATGCATTGCACAACTAACCGGAGATGCATTGCACCAACTAACCGGAGATGCATTGCATAACTAACCGGAGGTGCATTGCACAACTAACCGGAGGTGCATTGCACAGCTAACCGGAGATGGATTGCGGAACTAACCGGAGGTGCATTGTATAACTAACCGGAGATTCATTGTGCATCTAACCGGAAATTTTTTATTTAAATTGTCCGGTTGTATTAATAAATCTCCGGTTGAATCGATCCAAGCGGAGAAAAAATTGAATTCTAACCGGGTTTTTAGCCATATTTTCTTAGAGTGATGGAGTCAAGTCAGGAGACCTTGCGGGCCACTTGATTGGGCCGTGTGTACCGATCCAGTTATGCCCGAACAGCTGCCTCAGAATGGTCGTGGAGATTCTGCTGTTATGCGCTGGGCCTCTTCTTATCCCAAAAGGCACGTCGTCTAGTAGGGACGGTAGGTCGCTTTCCAAGAACTCGCCATACCGCTCACCGGTCAATGCATCGTCAAAAAAATATGGACCCACCAATTGGTCGTTCAGAATTCCGCACCAGACGTTGAGTTTCCACTGAATTTGATGCCCCCTTTCGAATGTCCATCGAGGATTTACTGTGTCCCATCGTACCGAGTTTTTCCTGTTTAAAATCCCATTGTTTGAGAACGTCGACTCATCGGTCCAAAGAATACGATCAAGGATCGATGGTGAATCATCATAAACGAGAGAAAGCCAATTGACAAAATCTAGCCTTCTTTCCGGGTCCCCATTTCTCAATCCTTGGATTAGATGGGTCTTATAGGGTCGGTACCCAGCTTTATTCAAAATTCTCCGCACTGATCGGTCAGAGTGCCCTGTAAAATGACAAAGTGTGAATGAAATGGACAGGGTAGGAACTGGAAAAGGAAACGCATAACAAACCTAGGACAGAGGAAATCTTGCGGGATGAAACGTGCTCATCTTCCTCAATGCACATAAAGCACTCTAAGGCGTTCTCCTCATTCACGACTGTGGCACTCCTTTCTTTTCTTTTCTTCACCAGCGTGCCTTCGGAGTCCATTGCTTTGGCCACCCGCAAGAAAACTCGATGGTCGGGATGATGTCGAAGAGGGTATTGCAATATTTTTGTGAAAACCATGAACTCGAGTTCATTCGAAATGTCTGTGATCATTTGAATAAAATTTACCTGTACGAATCAGCTGCTCTGCGGGCCACTCTCCCGCATTCGATGAAAGTCACAAACATGTCCTTTTTCTCTAAAAGGGAGTACGCCATTGTAAAATAAAATGAAATAAGGGTAATCAGGGCAGCACTCAGAAACTCTTAATCCCTTGCTCAATAACCCTGAAATCAGTTGCGTGTTTCAGTTGTTTTGAAAAAATCGGCTGTTTTCAATTCGGCTCAGCGGAAGTTGAATTGGAGTGGCGTTGCTGAATAAGAGCCTCGAAGCAAACGCGTGAGGCACATGTTTGGAAATGCCAAAATAAAAAAAAATATTCTCCGGATAAAAGTTGGGAAAATCTCGAAAATTTTCCCATTCAAGAGAATTTTTGTCTGGTACAAAATGTTATTGAAAAAAAATCTAGTTTTTTTTAAGCCCATAATAAGTATAGGGTCTAATTTGAAATAAGAAAGTTAGGTCAAATTTGGGCCCTACCGGGGCTCAATAAAAATTTTTGGGCTACAGATATGAAATCCTCACCTAAGATCAAGGGGACATAACTCCGAGCACCATTCCAATATCATCAATAATAGCGGAGAAAAATGGGTGGTCCACATTATCTGCCGCACCCTGTAGACGTCGAAAAGTGTTAAATTGCAGAAATCACATCATGCTTATTTACCTTACCGGTGACAACAATGAGATTGTTCATCATGACGGGTCCGATGGATTTTACGAACCCCGATTTGAAATTGGTGTAGGACTCCAAGGTTTTGTAGCTCTTGTGATGCTCCATCGTAAAAGCACTCACACCGAAGACCAAATAATTGACGAAGTCCATGTTAAAGGAGGAAAGTGACGTTCATCCGAGGAGTAATCATCAATTCTTTGAACAAAAATTTGAAAATTGCAATTACCCCACGATCTCCGATCAAACTTGTAAAGGAACGTTAAGCCCTATTCAGGGGGAAATAATCTGAAAGTTTCCTTTATCGAATTAGCCATCTTAAGCGTAGAGGCCTTTCAAGCACAGACCCCAATATCTATCAAATAACTCTGCCTTAATTTTAAGCCTTAAGCTTCCATTATAAGGTCTTTGAATAAGGCCGGTCGCCCACTGGAAGCGTTTTCGAGCGGCGCTACAACGAGCGTACATCTCAAAGCCTTAAATTGAATTGACTGCAGCTAAGCCTGCAGTGGACGATGTCACATTTGAGACTTTGGGATGAACGCTCGTTGTAGCGTCGCTCGAAAACGCTTCCAGTGGAAGACAGATCCAAGGCCCCTGAATACGAACGAATAGGGGATAAACTAATTCCATCAACAATAATTCAATAAATAAGGAGCTTACAATCTTACAAGCGGGTCGACATCGATACCAAGTGCAATTATTTTGGCGTGGTAACGCTCTCGGAGAGCATCGACAAGGCTTTCAGCATATGAGCTTAGCTTTGTGGGGTCCATTTCACTTCAAAATAATTATATAAAGTCACAGGAGGGAACTTTAAGTATATTAAGAAAAATGACTTTTTCTTAGAATTCTCCATACGAAGACACAGAAAGCTGCCTACCAAATTAGAATTTTCACTCTTATCAGAGAAGGTTAGGCATTCGTGTCCGCTCCCGATATATGGCCCCTCGCTTGTTAGCACGATCACGGTCGCAATTTCTGACTTAGCGCAATCAAATTTGGCCTAAAAATCAATAGCGTGAATATCTCGGACGAGTTCGTGATCCAGGTGAATCGGTCCACGGGAAGGGTGTGAAAGAGGGGGTTGAATTAGTTGAAAATTCGCTAACGCACGGCTGTTGCTGCCATTGCCCCCAAAATTGACTCGAGTAATGAGAAATGAAGGCGCTTTCGTTTGAGACCCTAGTTAACCAAATCCGTTTATATGGCAGGGGAGTTCTCGGCGGAGGGGAGCTATTAAATTAACGCTATGCCTTACTGGACCACCCAATTACCAACAAATTTCATTGCCATTGTATTTTGAGCAGTCTCTTTTTATTTGATTTTGCCTACAGCTTAATACATCTTGAGTAAAAAATCCTGAGGTGTGGCAAAAAGGGATAAACAAAAACACTAATAATAAAAATAATAAAAATTGTTTCGGATTCGAACCCAGGCACTCCGCTATCCATGTGCTACAATATGTTAATTTAAATTTATTATAATATGAAGGGGCACCATAACTTCAATGATTACTATTTTATTTTAGGGTAGCCAAAACCACGAGAACTTTTTCAGTGTTTTTTTTTTAGATATCTATTCTTATTTTAAACCAATTACACATTTGGGTAGATTTTGACGACTGTGAGCTTCAACGGCCAGTGACCTACGTCACAAGGACAAAATATAGATGCCATAAGGTCAAGTGTCATCATGGTACATGGATGAAATTTGTCTTCAGGGCGCGTGGACGAGGACGATGCACGTCAAACCCAGATCAGGTTTGGGGGCCTTTTGAATTCCTTTATGACCCACTCTCCCCCAACACATAAGAAATTATCGTTTACTCTCTTTACTTCTTTGTATCTGCCAACAACTTCTCCTTTGGGCCAAGAAATATAGTCAAATAGCCTATAAATTGTTGTAAATAAGAATGATTTACCTGGTTAGTGATTCACCATCGACAAAAATGAAGTACATACAAATACAGAGAGGATATAAATTTCTAAAAAAACATACAAATTTTAAGTTTTATGTGTTACATTTCTAAGCGTTGTCGACAATTTTGAAGAGTTTTCACCCCAAAAAAGGAACTTTACTTTGCAAACTGCAATCACTTTTGAATTGTTTTTCGGGAAAATTGCATAAAAGAGGGGGGGTTATGAAGCAACGCAAAAGTCTCATCATAATAAAACATAACGGTAATCTGATCCTGATGTTACCAAGGACCGTCCGGGTAACGTGCCTTACTGACAAGTTTTGAATCTTGTCGGCTTACAACGTGATTAAAATGTGTACCCCTGATGTTTTTTCAACTACATTAGGTTAAATGGTATGTACATTTTCACCATTGCCAAGTGCCTGGGTTCGAATCCGAAACTTTTTTTTTTTTTCTGGTTTTTAATTTTTTTGACCGATCCTGCCGGCGTTTTCGTTTTCAGCGACGTTTCGTCGAGGTGTATCTGAGGTGATGATAGGTGTGTAAATCTTGGATAAGTTGTCTGAGTCTCTTTTGTAGTTCATCGTGTTGTGTTTGCTAATTTCTACCGTTTCTAGAAATTTTCTGTTGTGTGTGTTGATTTCTTGGTGTAAAATTTTTGGGTTGTTTAGATCTAGTTTATGTGAAAGTTCTTTGGCGTGTTGAGACAGTGCTGTGAGCGGTGTATTATCTGTTAAGCTGCGGTCATGTTGGTTTAGTCTTTCTTTTAAGTATTGTTTTGTTTCATAAATATATGCTTGGTTACAATTTAGACAGTCTACTTTATACACAACTCCCGATTTTTTGAGCGTATTCGTTTTGTTTTTTAGTTCAGAAAAAAAATTTTTGATAGTGTTGAAAGGTTTGTAAGAAATCTTCAAGTTGTTGAATTGTTTGAAGATTTTTTGTAATTTAATGGTTAAAGGACAAGTATGTGTGATTGTTGCGTATTTTGTGTTTGATTGGTCATCGAAATTTTTAATAGCTGGTGTGACTTGAAGTTGATTGTTTGAACGGTGTAGAAATGCATGTATTTCTTTTTTTATGAGTTTAATCGGGTAGTTGTTTGCCAGTAGTACTTCTTGTATTTTTTCAATTTTTTCTTTGTGATAATTTGGGTGCGTTAATTGTAAATATCGCTTGACAGTGTTCTTGATGACATTGATTTTGTGCGTGTGTGAGCTATTTGATTTGAAGTTTAATAGTCTACCTGAAAATGTTGGTTTGGTGTAGTGTCTGGTGTATAGTTGTCCATCGTTGTCTCTGATTATTTCAAGGTCAAGAAATGGAATTTTTTGATCTTAGACAAATCTTAGACAACTTATCCAAGATTTACACACCTATCATCACCTCAGGTACACCTTAAAAACCTTCAAAACTGAAAAAAAAAATAAATAAATAAATAAATAAAACCACATGTCAATATGTCAATAAAAACAAAAGCCAAAAAAAAGAAGCCTGAGGGCGTCGAGCATCCCTCGACGAAACGTCGCTGAAAACGAAAACGCCGGCAGGATCGGTCAAAAAAATTAAAACCCAGAAAACAAATCACTCCTGCCTCCAAAATAAAAAATCATTTTTTTTTTTTTAGTGCATTTCATTCAAAAAATGCACTATTGGTCTCGCCCTGTTGGTCGCACATAGGGGTTGTGATACTTTTTTTTCACGTTTCAGAACCCCTAGAACACGAATCCGAGGTCGGTTCGATTGCTATAGGGTGATTCAGGAGGAATGTGACAAACTTACACAGGTGATAGTGCGTACCTGGACGCACACAAAACGTCATATAGACGCATAGCCGAAAATGCTTTGGTTACGAGTTATGAGCATTTTCCTGTTTTTTTTCTAGTTGCATTACTTTTTACGGTAATTGTCGTGTTCAGGGCTCACCGTAGGTGGTTGGACAAAAACTGACAGTGGATTCGGAAAGAGGACAAAATCCTGTTCCTGAACCCACCGTGAAAATCAAAAAATGTCGCTTGTGCGTCGCTATTTCAGCCATGTGAAAAGTGAAAAAAGTAATTTTTTCGAATACCTGATGAATTTCACATCAGTATCAATCAGCTGCTAGTACGCGCATCGACGGGTAAAGTTGTAGAAAACTACCCCGTTCTATGTACTTTCGAACGGTGTCCTGATATTTGAAGTTTGCATCCCTCCGACTTTAGCAATCAAGTTCCAGTGCAAAAAAATGCAACTTGCTTTGATAAAACAAACCGAATAGGTCAGGTTAAAAAAAGGCATTTCCTTAGGCTATTGTGTTCGATCACAAATGAGGTGTACTATCACCATACTTTCTCTGTCGAGGTAATTTATGAACATATTGTATATATATTATACAGGGTGATTCAGGAGGAATGTGACAAAATTGCACAGGTGATAGTGCGTACCTGGACGCACAAAAAACGTCATAGGGACGCATAGCCGAAAATGCTTTGGTTACGAGATATGAGCATTTTCCTGTTGTTTCCCAGTTTTATCAGTTTTTACGGTAATTGTCGTGTTCACAGCTCACTGTTAGTGGTTAGACAAAAAATGACGGTGGATTCGGAAAGAGAACAAAATCCTGTTCCTGAAACCACCGTGAAAATCAAAAAATGTCACTTGGGCGTGACTGTTTCAGCCATGTGAAAAGTTAAGAAAGTAGTTTTTTCAAATACCTGATAAATTTCACATCAGTATCAATCAGCTGCTAGTGCACGCATCGACGGGCAAAGTTGTGGAAAACTACCCCGTTCTGTGTAATTTCGAACGGTGTCCTGATATTTGAAGTTTGCATCCCTCCGACTTTAGCAATCAAGTTCCAGTGCAAAAAAATGCAACTTGCTTTGATAAAACAAACCGAATAGGTCAGGTTAAAAAAAGGCATTTCCTTAGGCTATTGTGTTCCTCCGAGCATGCTCCCCTCAATGCCGGAAGTAAAAGTAAGAATTCAATTCAGTACGCGAGGGTCACCATGAGAGACGCCGTGAATGAACTGCTACGTTAGGACTTGAACGGGGACTTGGCCGTTCTATCTCATCAGAATCAGCTCAGCTCAGCAGATTGTGAGCGAGGAGGACCAATTAACTGTTCTGCGAGGTCTCGTGACCTAACGTCCCTCGATTACTGTCTCTGAGGGTGGATGAAGACAATGGTATACGAACACAAGCCCAGCAAACGCGAGGAGCTGGTCAACAAAGTTGTGGCCTGTGCTGAATCGATCAGACAACGAGATGCCGAAATTCGTCGAACCACCAGAGATATACAGAAACGAGCGTCCGAGTGTCACAAGGGGAAGGTATTTTTGAACACTTATTTGAATGACGTTATGCTGTAAATTGATCTCATACAAGTTGGAGGGACAAACGATGGACAATGAACTCCCTGAATGAGAGATATGAGTGTACATGAATGAGATATTAGGGTACCGGCTGAATCTGATAAGGTGAAATGTCGAAGTCCATAATTTTCACCCTAACGCTGTTCATCCACCAACTCAACTCTCATTCCATACATGGAAAACCTCGTTGTCAATTGAATCCTTACTTCAGGCATTGAGAGGAGCACGCTCGTAGAAACGCAATACCCCAAGGAAACTACATTTAAACTGACCTATTCGGCTTGTTTCAATAAAGCAAGTTTACATTTTTTTGCATTTAAACTTGATTGCTAAAGTCGGACGGTTGCAAACTTCAACTATCAGGACACCGTTCGAAATTACACAGAACGGGGTAGTTTTCCACAACTTTGCCCGTCGATGCGTGCACTAGCAGCTGATTGATACTGATGTGAAATTTATCAGGTATTTGAAAAAACTACTTTCTTAACTTTTCACATGGCTGAAATAGTCACGCCCAAGTGACATTTTTTGATTTTCACGGTGGTTTCAGGAACAGGATTTTGTTCTCTTTCCGAATCCACCGTCATTTTTTGTCTAACCACTAACAGTGAGCTGTGAACACGACAATTACCGTAAAAACTGATAAAACTGGGAAACAACAGGAAAATGCTCATATCTCGTAACCAAAGCATTTTCGGCTATGCGTCCCTATGACGTTTTTTGTGCGTCCAGGTACGCACTATCACCTGTGCAATTTTGTCACATTCCTCCTGAATCACCCTGTATAATATATATACAATGTGTTCATAAATTACCTCGACAGAGAAAGTATGGTGATAGTACACCTCATTTGTGATCGAAATTACTATTTGAGGTTTTTTGGAATTCCTCTTGGATTTCGAGATATCGTCAGTTTCGTGTTTTTTTGGTGGCCCTCCGTTTTTTTTCGACAAGTGACTAGTACGGCATCACCAACAGGTGCTAGACTAAAAGTAAATAGCTCATTGAAAAGAGCACAAATTTCCTTCATTATTGGTCCTCTACTCAATAAAATTACACCAATGCCCTAGCCGCTAGGGCATGAGATATCCGAAGGAAACTCGTTATTCGCATTTATGCCCAATTTTCATAAGCGATTTTCACCATTTCGTCAAAGGAAAATATTTTTTTGAATTCATAGGGAAAACTTCCTTATGATGTTAGCTTTCCAATGACGTACAATAGTTACCAGTTTTCACCATCTAGTGAAGAGGTAGAAGCAATAAACGAGCCCAAAACTATAAATAACCCGCAATCAGGACCCATTGAATGAGGTGAATCCATCTCTGATTACTGGTTCCTAACGGATGAGACATACGGATTCAAGCGGTCAGCTAAATCTAACCCCAATTTACGTTGGTGAGTTGAAATTGGGTAGTGGTGAAGCTTAGAATATCGTTAGTGGATTGGGCTTCATGGACCAGTAAAGTGCTCACCGAAAAGTCCTGTCCTGACCCCCAACCACCCATGGATTTTTATTTACTAGGTCATCTAAAGCTGGTCTACCAACAACCAGTTGCGACCAGGGGCCGTATTACGAAACCGTGTGAAAATGCCACAAGATGCGGTTGCTAGGACGGGATAGTGTTGTTTCTTATTCATCGTCCTTGGATCCCGCTAGCGGCATTTTTTCCCGAGAAGCCCCAGAGAGGAGCTTGAGAATCGTACGTACTCCAGAATCGAGCGAAGAAATCCAGAGGCGGCGACTGGAGGTGCAACGTGCATCTAATGCAGATGTGCGGAGGGCCGATTTTTGCATTCGATTTTCACGTTCGTGGGTTGCGGGTCAAGGTGACCACTGGTCCATGAAGCCCAATCCTCTAACGATATTTTAAGCTTCACCACCACTCAATTTCAACTCACCAACGTAAATTAGCGATAGATTTAGCTGACCGCTTGAACCCGTATGTCTCATCCGTTGGTAACGAGTAATCAGAGCTGGTTTTACCTCATTCAAAGGGTCCTCATTGCGGGTTATTTTTCAGTTTTGGACTCACTGTCACTAGATGGTGAAAACTGGTAACTGTTGTACGTCATTGGAAAGCTAACATCATAAGGAAGTTTTCCCTATGAATGCAAAAAAATATTTTCCTTTGACGAAATGGTGAAAATCGCTTGTGAAAATTGGGCATAAATGCGAATAACGAGTTTCCTTCGGACATCTCATGCCCTAGCGGCTAGGGCCTTGGTGTAATTTTATTGAGTAGAGGACCAATAATGAAGGAAATTTTGTGCTCTTTTCAATGAGCTATTTACTTTTAGTCTAGCACCTGTTGGAGATGCCGTACTAGTCACTTGTCGAAAAAAAACAGAGGGCCACCAAAAAACACGAAATTGACGATATCTCGAAAACCAAGAGGAATTCCAAAAAACCTCAAATAGTAATTTCTATCACAAATGAGGTGTACTATCACCATACTTTCTCTGTCGAGGTAATTTATGAACACCCTGTATATGGCCCCTCGCTTGTTAGCACGATCACGGTCGCAATTTTTGACTTAGGGCAACCAAATTTGGTCTAGAAATCAATAGCGTGAATATCTCGGACGAGTTCGTGATCCAGATGAATCGGTCCACGGGAACGGTGTGAAAGAGGGGTTTGAATTAGTTGAAAATTCGCTATCGCACGGCTGTTGCTTCAATTGCCCCCAAAATTGACTCGAGTAATGAGAAATGAACGCGCTTTCGTATGAGACCATAGTGAACCAAATCCTTTAGCAGGGGAGTTCTCGGCGGAGGGGAGCTATTAAATTAACGCTATGCCCTACTGGCCCACCCAATTACCAAAAAATTTCATTGACATTGTATTTTGAGCCGTCTCTTTTATTTGATTTGCCTACAGCCTAATAAATCTTGAGTGAAAAATCCTGAGGCGGGCCAAAAAGGGAGGAACAAAAAAAAATTAAAAAATTGTTTCGGATTCGAACCGTATTTTAATTTTTTTTCTGTTCCTCCCTTTTTGGGAGGAAAAGGGAGGGAAAAAAAAGTTTTGTTCCGACAGCAGCCTGTCGGGAAAAGTGCATTTCATTCATGCGACAATCGAGTCAAACCTCATAAGTTAGAACGATATCAATCAATTATGAATGAAATTTAGGCCGGGATAAAGATTTTAATTGCAAATAACTCCTCTAACAAGAGTCCGCCTTCCCATATCGTATAGGCAACCAAACCGACTCTGTTTCATTTTTCATTTTCATAATTTTGTTCCCCCTCAGTTGGTGCCAAAAAAGGGGCCTGCGGTAAAAAGAAACACGATTTTATGATTTTGACTTTCTATACCACGGCCTAAATTTCATTCATAATTGATTGATATCGTTCTAACTTATGAGGTTTGACTCGATTGTCGCATGAATGAAATGCACTTTTCCCGACAGGCTGCTGTCGGAACAAAACTTTTTTCAGATTACGTTAATTTTCAGATCAGTTACAATAGGTTAAATGGTATGTCACTATTTCACCATTGCGGAATGCGGAGTGCCTGGGTTCGAATCCGAAACAATTTTTTTTTAATTTTTTTTTTGTTCCTCCCTTTTTGGCCCACCTCAGGATTTTTTACTCAATATTTATTAGGCTGTAAGGCAAATCAAATAAAAGAGACGGCTCAAAATACAATGTCAATGAAATTTTTTGGTAATTGGGTGGTCCAGTAAGGCATAGCGTTAATTTAATAGCCTGCGGTAAATAAAATAAATAAAAGTAAATAAAATCAAACTTAAATTCCATTACCACTTTTGTAGTAATGGAACTTTTGTGCTAAATGTGGGCCGCGCTATTCATTGATGTAGGATGGTGGTACATGTATTGTGTATTGTCTTTTTGTTCTCCTCCCCCAGTTGGTGGCAAAAAGTTTGATCTGCATAGTTATTGGTTACCAAAAAAAATTTTTTTTTTTTTTTTTTCTTCTGGCTTTACAGCTTAGTGTATTACCCATTTGTTTGGCTTTATTTTGGTTAAATCGGTAGGTTTGAGTTGAAAAAAAATACATAATCAAAACTCAGCACAGAACAAAAGTATATGACATTTCAAAATGTTTAAATTTATAATTTTAATAAAACGGTTAAATTTTAATAACGGTTGAACCCCACCCCTTTTTCCATCCCTACCGCCCCTTCCCCATCCGTGTCTCCAAGCTCCTCTTCCACCTCCTTTTCCTTCTCTTCCTGCTCGCCCTCCTCTCCATCCTCTTCCTCCTCTCAATGGTCCAAAATTATAATTTTGGTAATTATTACCATGTCTGCGTTGTGATTTGCGTTAGTAAAAAACAAATCGAAATTCATTTCAAAGCAACAATACTGATACATACACGTGTATAACGAAATAAGAGATTGGCGCAACGCCGCTGGTACTTGGACCAATATTATTGCTGTTCCTTCTGTTAATCAATGCAAATTATAAGTATGAATTGTTGAAAATTCTACTACTATGTAATTCAGTGGCATTCTACATTTCCGAAGGACTGGGGACTGTCTCGACGACCGGACTGTCCTCTTTCTTTTTTTCGTTCTTGTTCTCCTTCTTTCCTTCTTCTTTTCGTTTTTTATTCTTCTTCTCAGTTTTCTTCTCATTCTGAGGTTCATCACCTTTTTCGTTCTTGTTTTCTTTCTTTCCTTCTTCTTTTGGTTCTTGATTCTTCTCCTCATCACGTTCGACTGAAGACGCCATGGCCAGTCTCTCTATGAGCTTGAAGTGCTCCATGGCGTCTTCAGTCTCCAGGTCGCTTAAGCTGCTTGTATCCATCCTAAAAAAATATTATTTAATTAACATATTTTTTTTTAAAGTGGGAAAACACTCACTCGTTTTTCTCCATTTTTGATAATATCGAGAAATTCGAAATAATTCGTAGTTTATCCCTTCCACATGTTACAAAATGCTGATTTAAATTAGTGGAGTATATTTGTTGTTTTTGTGTTTCTCATCTTCTGGCTGGTGGTCTGTCTCCCAGTTCGGTCGGCGTTCAATTTTTTAATAAAAGGCAGTATTATATCAGACGAGGGGTTGGGTGGTGGGAGTTTTCCGACTGGGGCATTATTTCGGCACGCTGACTAGGAAAAAAACAAATCTTTTTTTGTGTTTCTCATCTTCTGGTCGGTGGTCGCTGATAAAATCAGTGAATAATTAATTTCCTAAGTGACCTCAATTGCTTTTAGAGCAAGGGAAATTGTTTTTTCAGCGAGAAAACCTTACAAATGGTTATTAAAACGCCAGAAATGGCTTTGTTAGCGAGCAAAAAATAACCGACGAAATGGGTATTTTAGGGAACGAAGCCAACAAAATGTGAGCAAAACCCACAAAATTACTTTTTAAGTGAGCAATACCCACGACATTTATTTTTTTCATGAGCGAAACCCGCAACATTGGTTTTTAAGCGACCGAATTTCTTGAATTGTATTTTTATTTCTCACTAATTTCTAATTCTCACTAAAAAAAAGTCGGCGTCAATGTTTGAATGAAATGGTTACCGCCGCGCCAGTAAGATTTTCTACAATTGCTCAATCTCGTATTTTTTTTTTTTTTTTTTTTAAAAAAGGTTCCTTATGACCATAGAATAATAACAGTACTAACGTACAGAAGGGGCACTCTTAATAATTTTGGGGGGTCGGTGAGGCCGAGTTGGTAGGTTTCATCTAACGGGGGGCTGCTATCAATTTGTGTCAGGTTAGATTACCCCCCTTCCTCATGATCATAATATTCCGTTCATATCTTTTGCCTCTTTTTTTCAATTTTTCGTTCACGTTTCCCGCCCTTACAATTTTTAATCTCCTTTATTTTAAATAATTCACAACACGACTTGGACAAGCTTCATCTCGATTCCCGCGTTTCAAATTTCCATTTGTTTTTTTCTTCGAAAAAAAAAGTGAGCTAAAAATTATGTAGCACTTGATGAGTTGTGACCTGCAATTTATTACGAAGAAAAACATTATGAAGATCTGAACGAGTTTGCACTTTTTACTGTGGAGAGTATTAAAATCAAATAAGATATATCCACAGCTCATATACATAAATTTATTTGACATTTATGATGAGAAAATGGCTCAACAAAATAATATAAGAAAGCAACTTACTATTTATCACAATTTACAGAATATTAGGTGAACGACTAGCTTTTAACAGAATATCTTGACATTCAGAATGATACAATTATTAATTTTCTTGGATTACTGGGATATTTTATTTAATTATGGAATATTGGGATATTTATCAGAAAAACGAACAGGAATGCGAACATACAGCAGAAAAGTGAAATTAATTTTACACGTTGAAGACGATCACGGTACAATCTAATAAAATTACCGAAGCTTTCCTAAGTTATATTTCGTTTTTGTTTACGTTTATTTCATTTGAATTGTTTAGTCCGACGGTATTATCGTGGGTTGCCACGATTGTAAGCGACGTCGTCTCCATGACTAGAAAATTCTTAATTAATTTATGTCGGACCGCTTTTTGCTCCACAAAAGCACCCCTGGATGACTAAATCCCTTGATTACTGAATAAGCTTTTGCAGAACGAAGCAGGTCTGGCATAGATTATTATTATTTTTTCGAGTGGTGCAAACGACGTCCTGCAGGATCAATTTCGTTAATTTGAATATTTAAGATGTGCATTGGTCACAATTGCGGTTAACAAGTTCGAAATATGATTGTAGTAGTGGTATTGAACGGCTCCAGTTCAATGACGGGAACAGATTGATATAATATTTTGGTTGTGCTCCGGTGAGGTGAGATTTGCAAATCGCGTGCTATATATACACTGAGCTTCCAGGATGTATGTGATTTCGAGGAAACCGAGCATGCATTAAATACTTCTGTTCTTCACAGAAATAATTTTAGATAATTCGATCTAGGAGTGCGCGAATGAATCACAAAAGTTTACAATTCAGGATTTACGAGGATTCAACTCCTGCGCCAGTGATCCTCAGGTTAACGTTTATGAATTACAAAATTGTATAACAATTCAGGACTTACGGGGTTTTGATGCCCGCGCCAGTGGTCCTCAAGTTAATCCCGTATGAATTTTAACCTAAGGTCTCTGATTCCAACGACAAAGCCTTGTAATAAACGCTTCTTTAAAATGCACTTTTAAAGAAGCGTATCAAAAATGGCGGATTTGCGTTCAACATCTCTCACGGTTCTGGAAACCATTCAACTGAACGGTTTACTTATAATTTCTGGTTTCATAGGGGTCTGTTCCGTCATTGGGTGAATGGTTCTAAAGATGCGTTTACACGGAAGTTTCCTGAGACAACTCTCTCTCAATATTTGAAATGATAAGTGCCAGGCATATAAATCGCTTTGACTATATCAACACTGATGACAACTTCTAAAAAGTTTCGTTTACACCAATGCGATTTATTGTATCAGACATTGATTTCAAGCAATAATTGTCTCGGGACACTTTGGTGTAAACGCACCTTAACACACTACTACGGCGTGTCGAGATGAACATGTTATCTTAATGTGAAAGCTATCAAGTATTACGTATTGAGTCCGTTGTGGAAAAACCTGTATACTACAAGAGACCATCGGGTTCGAGCGCTGACCTAAAATTGTAAGGGCGCTTTCACAATTGGGATTCCGGTATCCGATTCCCGTATCGAGGATACTAAAAATACAATATAAGGCAAACGCGCTCATTCACACTTAAGATTTCGGAATCGGATACTAAAAGTATACGATTCCGGAATCTAAGTGTGAAGGAGCGCCTTGATTGTAGTGCATTTTTAGTATCCTCGATACGGGAATCGGATACCGGAATCTCAAGTGTGAAAACAGCCTAACACTTTGTCGAAATCACGCCCCAGCCAGTCTGTCAAATCGTACGTGGCTACACTAAGAAAAAAATAGAGGGTTTACCCGGCGATAGCATACTACCCACCAATCATGTTGGAGAAAACTTGCATGCCAAACAAAAGGTGCCCGTCCACGATCTAATACCTACTAATACCTGTTTCGGAAAATTACAAGGCAGCTGAATAAATCATGAAATTTGAAGAAATCGTGACCAAGACAAGAACAAATATGGCTGGACCAAAATCATCATCAATATTCCAGAATAGAAAACAGAATGGCAACTATGCCGATTGACTGGCTTGGTTGAATAAAAAAAGAAAACTACGTACTTTTTACTAGACAATGGATGCAAATCTATAAACCTTTCTGCGTTCAATGAGAGAACAAAAAACAATATTCATAAGAAATAATATTTCTGTCCGATTTTCATACGTTATAAAGTAATACGGACTTTTCATGTTTACGGGCTTCAAGAGTCCCCACGCACTAAAGACGGCCGATAGTTTGGTCTGGTTGGGTTTAGTGGAGGGAGGAAGGGTGGTAGTACTATATGCGCAAAAAGTGCCAACTTAGCAATTTACGGGAATTGTGAAGCCAATCGAACTTTTCTTCGGCCTGTATGCAGGAATCGTTATAACATGCGCACTTCCATACATGCTTGAAATTTAATAATGAGCTCAACCAAACTATTGGCCAACCAAAAGTCTGCTGTGTAGGGGGGCTTAAAACCAAATTTCTTGGTAATGTCGGTCGTAACCCAAGAAAAACTACCTGCATGTACATGTGAGTGGAATTGGTAGCAGTTTGTAACTGTGAAATTTTTTATCTCCATAATAGAACGTTTACATCATGGTCATTCATTTTTTATGAGCCACGAGAATTGCACATGCGCCAGAAAATGACAAAAGGAACACGAATCAAGTAGTTATAGTGCTGTGTACACCTTAATTTTCTCTTTCCCATATTAAAGTTTTGATTTACATTCAGTGGTCACCTAAAACACGGCAATGACTATTTTAGGAAGCCTGAAAAGTAAAATACTGCATAGTTTTATAATTAAGGATGCGGCAATTTGTACCTATGGGTATTTCGTATTTATTTGTAACTTTGACATCCTTCCGCTTTTGTTCAACCGTGTGCCGGACTTGGCAGATTCAGAATTCAATCTTGCAATCTTGTCCAAACCTACCGCTTTTTTTTTTTTTTTTTTTTTTTTTTTTTTTTTTTTGAGAGGGAGGAGGAAATGCCAGTTACGCACGGAGTGTGGGACTCCCCGTGTCCGGGCCTACCCACTAAAACCTCCTCCCCAGGGCGTCGACTGCAAGGTCATATCCTCTAAAAAGAAGCCATCGTTAAAGGCCCCATCACACAGACCGCGAACTGACGCGTAGAGACTGGTGCGCGCACGAATAAACCATGACAACGTTGGCAAGGTTCCATGTTTTCCTTGCGAACGTGCCTGTCCGTGCGCCAGTTTGCGGTTTGTGTGATGGGGCCTTCAGCGATGGCTTCTTTTTGGACGATAATGCGATAGTTTTGGATAAAATAGTAAGATTGAATCTTGAATCTGTATTTGGCCGTAAAGTATGAATAATATGACGTTCATTATTTGGATGAGAAAAAATTGAGCATGAGAAACCGACGAGGGGTGTCAGACGATTTTTAAGCATTTTGAAAAATTTGTATGCGCCGCGCGTTAGCCCGATTTTTATATTTGTTAGCCCTTAATGCATTTAAATTCTTGCACCTTTTATAAATGACTAAAGTTGATAAATTTGATGTTAAGAGTTGAATTAATTTTTCCTTGTGAGAGTAGCAGGTAATAAAATCGAAATTCGAATTTTGAATAATTTCATCGATCAATTTGGAACGCACGCTTTTTATGTGAAACACTTCCCAAGATAATTTTAAAATTTTGTTGGTGGCTGCAACGACAAATTCGACTAACTGTTTTGCAGGGTGCTTCAAAAATTGACGATCCTGGTTGTAATTTTTTAATGCAATGAATGAATGCTTTTCAGGGGTCCTACTTTCCAAATTTGAGGAGCAATGCTCGCAAAACTGAATTGCCGGCAGTACCTTTTTAATCAAGTACCCAGCAATGTATGCACTTGGCTGTCGAGCAACGTACGACAACGATTTTTCGTTCAAAGGAACAGCAGAAGTTTCAGCAGGAACGCAAGGGCTTACGAGTCGATGGGAGGGTACATCAACTATTAAGGACTTTAAATTTGTCGCGAATTTGGCACTATCTGCTTCACAATTCGAATTAACTGATAATTTAGAAAAATTATTAACAATTACGGTTTTCAGAGATCCGACGAATTGGACACTAGTCGGGTTGTCGTTGCAGCCTCCATGGTGTCGAATGGAAGAAAAAAGATTTTCTAAAGGGTCTTGGTTCAAGCTCCTCATGTTTAAAAATTTAATTTTGTAGGGTTGGAGGTTTTCCCACAACATCTTCACTGATCGAATGTTGTTTACCCAACCATTTTGCGAAGGAGGCCTAACCACTGAACCTTTACTACCAATGAATTGCCATGCATCAATTTTCTCAATCATTATATCCCAGAAATCAAAGTGTGGGCTTTTCGAGGAAAGGCAAGTTCTTAAGCCTTTGCCGTTCAGAGGCCGCAGTGAACAGCCATTGAATGAGTCGAAAAGAGCGTCCATGTCTGACACAAACTCAGCCGTTCGCATCGCATCAGGAGGTAACGACAGGTTACTGTCAAGAACTGCGTATTTCATCCCTGACGCAACGGTGTGGCTGAATAACTGTGCAGCGGTACTCACCTTCATTTTGCTTTTCCCTGTCGGGTTTATATGGGTCTCTGTAATTTTTTGGCTCAAATTAAAAAATCCTTTATCCAACTCAAAATATTGGCGTAAGTAATCCCACTTGACCATAGTACCTTCAACTAATATATTATGTGCCAGCAACATATTTCTCGTGCTTTTCAAGAGATGTGGGGGATCGTACACAATGAAAATTCTTTCTTCATTCACTGTGAAGAAGGGTTGAATGACGCCGCCTTTTGAGTCGCACAATATTTTCAAGGCTGCCACGTTGCTAGTGCCTTGATCGCAAACGACTACCTTGGGAATCAAGCCTGCTTCTATGATTTCTTCAATGACTTTCACGATGATTTGGCTTAATCTTGATTTTGGGCAGCTATCCTTCGTAAAAAAGTAGGCAATTGGCATTTTCCACTGACCTTTAAGCCCTCGAATCATAAAAACTAGACCATGGTTTGCAACTTCCTTGGTTCTACCAAGGGAACCGAGGTCTTCGAAGCCATCTACAACGTCACTGGAAAGGTCGAAGGATAGCTGCTCTCTTATTGACATTTCATCAAACATGATGGCACACAAGCGGTCACTCGGATCTTTATCCTTGAATTTGTCCCCCAAAACTTTTAAAATTTGAGAATTTATCCCAACATTCAATGGAATTCTCCGAAGAATCCTGTTGAGGCTTCGTTTGCTGGGCAAAGCCAGCAATTGGCGCAGGTACTTGTAGCATTTCGGACTTTTTTTGTAAATACCTAGAGCTAAAATTTTTTCGTCCAACACCCACCTCCGTCCTCGGGGTGATTTACGGAAATTGCGAAGTTCCGAATTTAGAATGGCCTGTAACGCCGGGGTAAGGTTCGAATTTATGAGGTCAATGGTGTTCTTATTTCGTTGTAGAATAGATTGAACTGACCTCAGTGTGCCTCTATTCAATTTAAGGTTTTGTTTAAGTTTGATTATCTTTTTCCGGAACCGACGGTTATTCTCTAATAATCGTTCGATTCTTTTTGGTTTTGGTCCAGCATTTTTGTTCAGTGTTTTTGGTGAAATAATTTTGGCTGTTGGGCTCAAAGGTGGCAGGTATCCATGATTATTGGGAGAGCATGTAGGCATATCTCCGATGGTACCCGATGGGTAGACCGAATCGGATTCGTCAGATCCAATATTTCCCCGAGAAGGACAGCTAGCAATAAAGGACATTGCTACAGTCGTTGCAGTGGAATTTTGTAAGGGATACCTAACGTTTTTAACCTGGTCGATGGCGTAGGAAAGTACAGAGGGACTTGTCAGGGAAATTTCAAAACCAGGATTCGAACGGGAGCGGGAGCAAGTGTTGTAAGGGTTGTCGATCAGGGAGGTAGACACAATTTTACAGAGGGTTGGTACAGCGTTTCTGTACAAGTACCATCTCAAGTCTTGCTTGTTGATGAATCTGTCTTCAAAATGCTCGCTGCAAACTGTCCTTCTCTTAAGCTGGCGGCTGTCCAATCTCTTTAAATCGGGGTTTTCGCAGAACTCGATCCATTTTTTACACCTTAAAAAGAGTTGTAATTTAATTTCGGAACGATTTGATCTCAGAAAAGCATGTCTTACCTGTTTTCATCAGAAGTAGGAAAAGAAAAAAAACTATTTCCCTTGCCGGGACATCCCGACGTAGCGCATTTCTTGTGCACCTTGGGCGTGTTCATATCTTGGCTATATGATACGGGAAAAAACGAATTTAGGTTTATGTGTTGAAAAAAATGATAAAGAAGAAGTGATGAGAATGGAAACCCCTTTGATTTAGTTTAACTCTTCTTGGAAGCAGCGAAACATATATCAACATACGCTAATAAAAGATAATTTAAAACAACATAAGAAGGACGATCACGTCCATTTCTTGTAATAGGCTTTTCGTAGTAGGTTGGCTATTGCACTGTTTGAGGATTAATTTTGTAAACGTAAAATTAATTAAATAGTAAAAGCACATAATTCTCAAGGACCCTACCCCACATAATCATGACATTTTTTCCTATTTTGCCCATTTTTTACAACGTGATGTATTCAATATCATATTTCTTGCACCATTGGCTTTAAGGCGGGCTTTCAGTCGGGTTTCCTCGACCCGTTCCCAGTCATCCCCTCTCCTAAACTTTGCACATAAATTTTGCCTACATTTCTGCACCAATATTCGATTTCAAAGTATAATTTTAATATTCAGGAAGTTCTGCAGTGACGATAGATCTTACTTTTGCAAATTTCTTCTCTGAAATTACCTTAAAACACATTCGAATTTTAAAGTGTTTCGGGGTTATTTTGGGATGAAATTAGAAAGCACGAGATCTAACGTCACTGAAGAATTTCTTGAAGATTAAAAGGCAACTCTGAAATTAGAGATTTGTGCAGAAATGGATCCAAAATTTATGTGCGATTCTTAGGTGAGGGGTGATTGGAGGAAACCCGACAGAAACCCCACCTTAGCCACTTCTTCAAGTACTTTTGGCATATTTAGCTAGCATGATGTTTTTTGTGTAGGATCAATATTTCATTGCCATCGTCATTAGTAAAGCCTCTGATGGATCTTTTCTAACCGTACCACTAAAAGTGCAATGAGAAATTTCTCTTGACCTGATTTGAGGAGTTTTATAAATTAATGAATTTAAAATCATTGGTCTAATTGTTTTGAAGAACTGTGCTTTAAGCGATCAATCGCGTTTGAAGAAAAGAAAAACTCATGATAATTATAGGGAATTAAGGGATTTCCATGTTATTGCAGCTGTAATTAAAAGGGACAAAATTGTAGAATAAATTTATAGTAGTTGGTACGAGGTAGGTACTTACGCTTCTATGTCAGCTTCTATGAATTCCAAGCAACGAAATATACGCGTAAGCTCGATTTTCGAAACCACAAAATGTCCAAATTGTCCAAAATGTACGAGATGTACGAAATTAAAAAGAAATGAATAAAAGCAAAGGATTACGAAAATAATGAAAGAAAAGTACACGAGTCAAAATAGAAAATAAACGCAAGAAAGCTCAAAGGAAAAAAATCACAAAACACTCCACGAAAAAACCGTTCAGAACAAAATTCAAAACAGCAGGTACGGAAAAAAAAATTTTATTAGCATTGGTGCCACCTTAACATTCCTTGCATTTCTTCAAATTCACGTTTGTGTGAACATATCTGTTCAAATATTAAATCAATGTAATACGTAAATACAACAAATAATCGAAAATTCAAGTAATTAGCCATTTGAATGATTGCGTGTCAGTCTCTCGGCAATTTCACGAACTGGTTAGCTCGGTTGGCAATTATCTCACGGGGAAGTTATAACAATCAAGATTTTAACCTCGTAGGATTTGGATTAATATTTTCATTTATTTCAAAATGGTTCATTCGTTCTTTCGTTCGGTCTCCCCAAACAGACAGGCCAACATAATATTTGCTGGAATTTTAAATGGCGTGATAAATAGAACGATTAACAGAGTACTTACTGGCACGCATTCAAAATTTCACTTATTTGATTATTTCACGTCAATTATATTTAGTCATTTTGTAGAGTTATGTTGGCAATAGTCTAACGGGGAAATCCCCCCCGAATGATTCTCCTCGTCCCGCCCTGTGTGTCACCCCCCTGCTTATGACTGAAATTTAATTTCATTCATTGCTTGAAGTTTGAACTTGTCTCAAGTTGCTCCAAGAGTGTTAACGTTTTAAAAGCTAATTATTTTCTTCAGAAGAATATTATTTTTCTTCAGTGTTTCTTTCAGCTATACCAAAATACTCGGTAAGTGTTAGTCTCAAATTCCTCAAGCTCAATATCATGTAACTCCAAGTCCAATACAACCATGAAAGAGTTGAAAGCTAAGAAAAACTGCTGATGGAGGGTTAATTTCATCCCTACTATCGCTCCCTAGATAAGAAGAGCAAATTAGATTTCATACAAATTTTGATCATTCCATCACTATCATCCACTCGGCTTTCTAACGATTGTTAAGGAGCTTAAATTTTTGAAAAAAAAAGGGAGCGAGTAATGTGTGTGTGTGTGTGTGAATTCTGGAGACCACTTAAAGCCCAGTTCACACCTATCATGCACGCTTACGATCCGACACCGATCATGCATTTTTTGATAGGTGTGGGGACCGTAATAGGCGTTAATACCGAATAATTGATGGCTATTACGCTTCTCAGCCCTCTCAGATTGCCTTTCCAACCCAAATATAGTCTAACCGTTACGAGGGTTTCCACAGTCTCCGATCCGACATGCATGATCGGTGTCGGATCGAAAGCGTGCATGATAGGTGTGAACCTGCCTTTTCGAGTTCTAGAGGTTCTGAAACGTGAAAAAAACATGACATGACCCATGTTTGCCACTATCACGACGATTTTCAGAATGAAATGCACTAAAAGCTGAATTTAGCGCTAGGGTTCAAAGCCTTTTTCATCAGAACTGCAAGGAACATAAAAGTAATGAAATCTGGCAAGTAATAACAGTTCAATTGGTAACTACTCTAACGGAAATTACATCGTCTTCAGAAAACGACTCTTCACCGTCGCTGGAGTCAGATTTAACTCCGCCAGTAATTATTATTCGATCAATTTCATCATCAATTGTGTCGGAATTATGTGATCGGACTCCCAATACTTGGCTTCGATCTTCTTTACATGGTCGCAAACATCCCGCCATTTGTCGTGCGTATGCGCCTGAAACAATTTCCTCAAATCAATTTTTTTCTTCTTAAGTGATGTACCAACACTATTTCGAGCAAGATCATTCGTGATGGCTCGCCACACAAACTCATTCGGCTTTTAGTCGGGATGATAAGGACAGAGACGCAGAAGTATGTGACCAAAAGATCGGATCAAGTCAGCCACCACGAAGGATTTCTCGATGGGGACGCTTCTCACGAGTTTGACAAGTTTTGATTCGGCTTTTTGTTTCTTTCGAGGCAATGATAACTCGCGTTGTTCATGACTATGACACTGCCCGCCGGCACGTTGGGTAGGAACCACGTACTGAGCCATTTCGAGAAATTCTCAGCATTCATGGACGTGTGATAGTCTCCTGGAGTACTTGAGGATTTGAAAATCAGGAGAACGTTTTTAACGAAGCCTTGCTCCCCACCTCCATGAGCAATAATAAGTCGATTGCCCTTGCCTGAAATATAAAATCACGAGAAACTATTTTCATGTTAAAGAAATGAAGAATCATCAGCTTACGTATTTTATGAGTAACCCCCAATTCGTCCTCCGACTGCCAATACAGGATGTAACGGGCTGCAACTTCTGGCCGCTCAATAAGAATTTTACGATTGGACTGACACTTCTTCCACCTAAGCTCCAGGTGATGTAGGCGCTGCCGAAGGTACTACTTACCGTAGTCTACAACACCTTACTCAAGTAACTCTTTATGGAGAAGTCTAATAGACGGGCACTTCTTTTTAACAGTATAAAACTCGCCATAATTTGAGTCACCCCGGCATGAAAGCCACTACCCGGCTCATTTCATAACGCTTTGTGTGTATAACTCGCCAACACGTACACTCTCCACCTGGCAACTTTCTTACACCCACGTCGCATTTTCAACACATCAATGTCGACCTCATCGGAACACTTCCCCCCGTCGGCCGGTATCGTTAGTGTCTAACTGTGATCGACAGATTCACGCGATGGCCCGAAGTTTGGCCACTCGAAGACAGCACCGCACCCACCGCCGCAAATGCTCTTGCTGTTGGATTTCCCGATTCGGCACACCGTCCAGAATCACCATCAGGAAAGCTCGGGGTTTTCCCGGAGAGAGGCATTCAAAGTCTAAAGTTCGAAAACTTCTTCTTGTTTGATTTTGGCAGTGTAGAATCTCTTGCGTGTAAGTCCTCAACTTGCCGTTTTCTTTTTTTGAGTAAACTTCGATTTCTGAGAACAGTGGAGGCGGTTTTGGATATGACGACCTCCTTCATGAACGCGTTTTATGCGAAGTTGTAGCTTATTTCGTACTGATACAATTTAATTTTAACAAATGATTTGAAACAACTTGTAAACATAATTTTAATTTTGTTTTTGTGCGAGAAATCTCGTAATCTCTATACAAAGCTTTTAAGGCGACATTAATTCATACATTCAAAAAATATAAGGCATAACAGATTGGAGTTGGTATCAATAGTCTGGGGGCAGCAAAATTAGGTACACTGGAAAAGTAAAAGGTTTTTTCGCGTTACCTGCTTCGTAAGTTGCCCATTACGATAACACTTAGAGTAAATATAACTAGAGAGGTAATCGCGCTTTGCGCAGTGAATTCTCATGTCACCCCCCGCGTAGCCCATCGGATAAGTCACGTGACCACCCCACCACTCAATTTTAAGAGGCAACCGAACAATAACCTACCAAGCCTTGGCTCTCGTGCTCTCCCTTCCATTACTGTTGTTCTTTGTGTTGATGGTGTTCCTGTGTTCCAATTTACTAACTTTTGGCACCATTGCTTTCTTGAAAAATCATATGTTTCCATTCAGATTTATTAATTTCTTGAATTATATTTTACTGTTTCTACCTAAACACAGTTTCTAAGTCGTTAGAGAACAAGGCCACTGAGGCTTATTATATAACGAGGGAGAAATACCTTTTTTGTAGTCATGTGTTTATATCAATTAACTTTCTTAAAACCAATAAAATGGAGGGGAAAAAAAAAACAAATCCGCCTCCTTGCTCAAGTTCACCCAAAGGAAATATTACCTTAGAGTATATATAAACATATATATAAAATAGAGTATATAAAAGTGAAGCAAACACCTCGGTCACGTGACTGAGGTCATTACTTCCCGCTCTTTTTGAAATGCTTGAAGGTTCCATCCAAAGGGGGCTGCATTTTGTTCTTATAAACCTTTCACTTAAAATTCTTGAGGAGTCCATGTGTGATGAAACTTGAACTCTTTGTTCAGAGCATTTTTAGTAGTAACGCCATTACTCGATGCTTTTAAGGCTAAATGCACGTCGCGTATTCCTCATTTTAATATTGATCCCGTGAAGCAATTTTTCAATCTGAAAACTGGATTCTTCTTCTTTGAGTATATCATAGAAATCCAACCAATTCTCATGCACCACATTTTGTCACAACATGATGAAATTGCTAAAAAAAAAAATTTTACACACATTTGTTTGGTTGCATAGACTCCACAGAACGTTAACATAGAGCTTGTAAACGGGCCTTAACGAGCCATTATACGCGGTTGGCCATGATTTTCACGAGTTCCACACGGGTGTTTGTGTTTCATGGGGAACTTGCATGAATGAAGGAAATCAACGGTAGTTGCAGCCTGATTGATGCATCTGGTGATTTTTAAATAAATTTCAAAGTTCTTCAAGAGGGGATGAATGGAGCGAGGGGAAATGACGTCAATGTTTGGATGTGAAGCATTTGAGAAATGTTTTGTTTACAAATAACAAGAAAAAATGTCCCAAAGAAAACACGTTTTATCCCCTCTTCCCCACACCATCCATTTCATTGAATAGTCTTGGACGTAACCAAGCCCCCTCTCAAAATTTTCAAAAATTCGCTTTAAAAAAACCCTTGATTGATTTCAACGTTTAATGTGAGCAATTGTCTTGTTGAAGAGCCCTCTTCAAGAAACACCATTGCTTGAAAAATGTGCAAGTTCTCCATTGTTTGAAAATGGCACATTTCAAGGTAAATATTGGAAACTATTAGGAATAAAAAAATGTTGTTAAGGAAAAAGTTGTGACAAGTTTCACCTGCTATTTATTTCAAGAAGAAATTGAATGTTTCATTTTCAAGCAAATTAGCTTCTGGTCTGAAATTATCCATGCGTTCTTAGGTGTAAGATAATAGCCATTGACATTGAACGTAATAAAATGAAATCCTAGGTTGAAAATAAGGAAAGAAGTGGACTAGTGGAAAATGAGCAAAGGAAAAATGAGACAGTAGGGACGTTAAAAGAACGGTCGAAATGCAAGAAAGATGGATAGACAAAGGAAAAACGGAAAAAAGAACAACACACAAACGACAGCAAAGCGAGCAAACCAGAGCAAACAGAGCAACGGCCGAGTTATTGATACAGGTTACTCAAGTAGGTTGCAAAGCAACTTGGAGCGAAAACAAGGTGAGGGCATGGGTGAGGGGGAATAAACACCAGTCACGTGACTGAGGTCATTTCAGAAGATCCTTGCTTCAATGCGCAAAGGACAAAAATCTCTCTAGTGTTATATATACTCTAAGAATATTACTGAGGATAACAAGAGGTAGAGGTAGTAAAGGGTTACATTCCCTTCACCCCGCACTCAGCCAACCCGACATAGTCACGTGACTTCATGTTGGCCTCACGCTATCCCTACCACGCAGCCTGAAGCGATCTCTATCTAATATATACTCTAAGCGATAACATGATGGTTTTTTACGTGTCAGTTTTCTATAACCTTGTTCAACCTTTGTTGTTTTGTTATCACCTCATTCGTGATTATAGAAATATCTTAAGACATGAATCTGAAGACATAAAACTCGGTAATATTCGACGACGGTTGCGCGAAAAATAACGTACATCACTCGAGTATTAAGTGGCTTTATGCACTTGGTGCATAATATACTATTCTTCGTTTATTTGTAAGAATGCCTTTACATTCACGCCTACATGTATGGTGACCCTAATTATTGCTCAATCATATTTTTGATTGATTAATGGGGTCTATTGAATTTGAATCAAATATAAATATTTTAGACATTTCGTTGGGGATGCAGCACACATTTTAGTGGATTTCATTCTGAAAATGCACTATTGGTCTCGTCGTGATAGTGGCAATTCTCGGTGGGCTTTCAGTTCTGAAACGGATGAAAAATCGTTTCACGTGTTCGTCGACGTCAGCAAAGAAGCTTATGCGGCGGCCGTGTTTGTACGGGTAGACCCCAAGACAGAATCTGTTTTTTTTGCAGGTTAGTAGGCGCTAAGTCTCGAGTGCCTCCTCTCAAAACGCAAAACGAGTCTCGGCTCTATACATCGCTGAAAGACGCGACGGCTCACGGCGCTATAGAGGCGTATTTTTGGACCGACTCGACTACGGTGCTCGTATGGATACAACAGGACTATCCTTGGGGTGTATTCGTGAAGAACCGCGTCGAAAAGATTAGGAGGTTGACCCCCCCCCCCCTAGCAATTGGAGGCATGTTTGTGGCGTGACCAAGTTAACAGACTGGCCGACTAAAATGTTTACCGGACCAGCTGCTCAAGTCTCGATGATGGGAGAGATCGGAATTGTTGACAAGGCACGCCAGTTCCCGGCCCTCGACCACTGCCGGAGACTTTGACGCAGAGGAAGTATTTCAAGAGAAACGGAAAAACCTCGTCAGTCCTCTTGACCCGTGTTGTCAACGGTTTTCAAGTTTCGCACGGAACGCGAGACCTCGAGTTAGCTGAAAAACTTCCTTTGACTTTTCTAGTCACCCCTGTTCCCAGGATCGGTGGTAAAACGAGAGTCCTCCGTGGATTGGATGGGCGTAAGTCGAAGTCCTCAATTAAGAGAGGAAAGAAAGGCTGTCCGCAAAGCATAGATGGTAAGTATTGGTTTCTTCTGGTCTTGTATTGCATGAAGAATGTTCGATATACTCTTACCGTTGCGAAACGCCTTTTTGAAGGTTAGGATCCTGGCGTGGTTGCGTCCGGATGTCGGTGACACGACTATAGACAACAATAGTTAATTTCCGACGATAACGCTGAGCTGGAAGCTGCAACCGGGTGACTCTTTCCAAGGCGTACGGCTTGCCGATCGAACGGAGAATGAGTTTCAAGTTTGCTACAGCTGTTGATTATTCGTACGGCTCCTCACTGTTGCCAGCTCCTTTTGGAAATTATATTGGGACTTTGGTGTATTGTTCCAATTTTGGCGGTGTCTTCTTAGCTATCACTTGTCACAACACTCCGCGCTTGTTTACACTTGGATATCTTAAGCCATTTATTTATATAAAGCTCGGTGCACACGATGCATTTTTCGAAGCATGTCTACTAGCATGGTGAAAAAAAAACATATGATCCCCATCAGTGACCGGATGTTTTTTAGAACAGGCAGGCCATCATGCTTCAAAAAAATGCATCGTGTGCACCGAGCTTGAGACTACGTGAGCCCGTTAGATTTACATTATTTTGTCAATTACGAATATTTTATGTTTGAACTTAAATTTATTTGTTATTTACAGGGACTTGGATTTGAGGGATATGCTAAAATTCTATGGCCATCAATTCCCCAAGGGATGACCCGCACGCACCGACGACGCCCTCCGCTCGTCCCCTGTGTCACCCTGATCTATTCTTCATTATTCATGATTTATCATTATTACTTTTGATAATCATTTGTTCATTTATATTGTATCTCTCTCATTACATTACACTGGGTTTTACTTTTCGTGGAATGACGTCGTCGTTAAGATAGAAGAAGCGAGATATCGGCGGATGAGGTTCAGAAGACAGGTGTGTCTGCGTCTCGTCCAGATACGTCGAAGGCTGGAATGGAAGAAAACCATAATCGGAGCGGTCGAAGAGTGCGACCCCCGCCGTGAAGTTGGACTTGTGACATAATCCAATAATGAAGACCAAATTTTTATGAGTTTTATCGTTGATGCAAAATAAAACTCAGGTGGGAGAAATGTTGCGACAACGAGAGGAGCGGAACAGAAAACGCCAAGCTTCGTTGTAATAACAAAAATTAATGATCATGTGTACGAAAAGAAAAAAGATTGGAAGAATTGTTTAGTCCGGGGAGCGGTTTAACACTCTGTAGAGAAGAATCTGAATAGGGAAAAAGTGAGGGCGATTTCGTGCGACGGTGGCGATCCAAGTGAATAGCGACCGAACCTTCGGTTGACCATGCGACGTACGGGGGGAACTTCTGAACCCCCTTCCCCTCGACCAATCACCTTTACCATCTCCCTTAATTCTGACTCTCGTATTCAGATGTTTCAAGTTCAAATTGAATCATCCAATTTTTTTTTCTGGAAAACGCCTAATAAATGATGAAATGCACCAATAAAATGTATGACATGAACATTTCCAGTCCAGCCTTGAATTTTCACAGAAATAGATAAATAAAAAACCAATGTTTTGCTTGAATACCCCTTTATTTCTTTAAAACTTGACTTCTCAGAGACACAAATAAATTTACGCGTTAGTAAAACCGCAAACTTGCCGTCTAGATGTCATCTAAATTTTGGAAAAATAAAATCAGCGAACCTGCCATCCTTTGGAATTCGAAAAAACCGATCACGCCACCAGCTTCATACATCGACGAACATCCAGGAACGATACATTTTTCGCCGAACAACTTATTCGAAAAAAATAATTAAAAAAAAATATAATCTAATTCGCTCAACTTCGCACATGTCTGAAAAATGATAGCGTCAGCTTGGAGTGAATGGAGCGGATATACAAAGTTTCACAAATTTATTCGCCCAACTGACATTTATTATGAGGAGGGCCGCGGGGTATCTTTAAAATGTAATTTAAAAAACATTTAGCGCTTCCCGTGAATGGCGACCAAACTAAACTTCGTTCCTCGGTTTTCTTACGTATAAGTTTCACTCCCGTGGTTTAGTCTTAAAAAAAATAAAACTGCTTGAGGTTCGTAAGTCAGTTTTTGCGTTTAGTGAGGCTGTCCGAACATTTTCGAGTGTATATTAACAAATCACGTGTATTGAACCTACTGTGTTACTGCTGTAAGCACTCATGACGCTGGCAGAGCTGGTATGAATAAGACGGTACTGGCACCTGTCGTGTTACTGACGGACATCCCAGGTCGTCCAGATTGATGATTTCACGGTGGGGTTGCCCGAGTCTTCGCTGGAGAAACCGGACCTTTTCTATTCCCTTTACGTACAGGCGGTCGAATTGAGCGAGGTTGGACCGCAGGATTTCATCCAGAGAGTTATATGGAACGAGACCCCCGTCCCACTCCTGGGCGTGATGTCTGGACGTGAGGTACTCGTTCTGTTCTACATATATCCAGCGACGATTGACGTGCCGGGGATGGTGGTTTAAACAGCCAGTGACTCGAAGCTCCTCTCTCCAAAGCAACAATTGCCACTTCCTTAACCACGAAACCACCTTCCGATGGTCCCCGGCAATATCCGCATACGCAAAGACTGAGCCCGTAGAAGGCGTTGATCTCGACAACAGCAGAGCGAGTCTGCGATGAAGAAACGGATGATTCCATGGTAGGCGGTGGACTTGGACCTTTTCACCTCGCTTTGATCCCGCACGTTAGGTCTGAGAATAGGCCTTTGGAGCTATTATATACACGTCTGCATCACATGTCTGGAGACCGCCTATGTGGTAACTTGTCATCCTTGGGAGAGTCTCGAGGGTTGGTACCAAGGTCGACGGGTATCTTTTTGTTCATCGTCGGGTGAAGGGGAGTGGGTAAAAAACATCCTGACCGAGAGAGAATCAGCGGGCACAGATACATTTAACGCGTCGAACTTGTTTATTCACACACTGTGTTGAACAGCTATTTGTACACACTATTCAATAACTCAATCAGCGTCTTTTTATTTACGATAAAGTACCAGCACCAGCACGGTCCGTTGAATACGTAATTCGGAGATTTTGACTCTTCCATGCAGGCAGCAGTATGTCCGGTGTTCTCATCGATTAGTCCCTTCATTCTTGGATCTTGGATGCCGCGTCGTGTAGTTGAACGTAGCATTTGTAGTGTTCAACGTTGTCCACCTCCGCCAGATACTTTTTGAATTTGGGCGACTCAAAGATTTCGTCATGTGACATGTCTTCTGGATGTGGCTCAGTCTGACCTCACTGAGTGCCTGCAAGGAGAAGACTGTCATTTTCCCGCCGGTCCAAGGCTAACCTGTCAATTCCTGGAATAGCATCCGAGTCACAGTCTGTCTCTTATTGCGCTATGGTGTGGAGGGGACGTCATTCGTATTAAGTCATCGACATACTTCTCCGTCTGTAGGGACAGCCGCCGTTGCCGCTCGACATTCCGCTCAACACCCATCGTCCTCTATATTCAGCCGGATACTGCGTATGGGAAGGCATTTCCAGCGTGGTCTCCCAAGTGTCCCTTTCTCGCCGGAGGGCTAGCCATGATCATCAAGACATCACCACCGGCGGGATTTCTCGGTAGCTCGAACACGGTTTTTCATGGGATGCGATTGTCTCGGATTAATTTATTATTTTTTATTGTTATTACTACCGATACGGCACTAGGTCTGAGAATATGCATTACATGTGCGCATGACATGTCTGGAGGTCTTATGCGGTATTTTGATGTCCGTGGGAGTGAGTCGAGGGGCGATACCATGGGTGGCGGAAGACTGGTTGTTCAACGTTGGTTGAGGTGGGGGTTATTTTTTGAAGGTCCTGTACGCGGTATCTTGTTGGGTGAATTTCGAGGGGTGATACCACGGCCGACAGGCGTCTTGTTGTTCAACGATGTTAATTGGGGGGGGGGGGGGTCCACAGTCATGAGAAAATCAGCGGGTTTAAGCATGTAGCTTTGATTAATCAGGTCGTCCTTGGGGCTTTTATTGTTATTTATTTATTTTATTTTATTTTTACTACTGGTCCTCTGCAACAAAGCTCAGCGGCTGAGTTTCCATTAGGCTTTTGTATATGAATGTTACGCGCATCCAAGTTTGAAACACTTATATTTTTTTCTTTTACACAACTAAACGAAAACGACTAATGACTAACTACGAATGTTACCTAGGTATATACATGTAGTCTTACTGTTGAATTACTAAATAATTGGCGTGTGTTTCGATATTTTTCTTTTTATTATTGCTTAGTTCACTACTAAAAAAACCAATTAATCTGTACAAAATCGCCTTCTCCATAACCTCCAATACAGTGGCCGCTCGCAGTCCCTGCACGTTGGGTAAACGGTTGGCGGCTCACTCACATACTCCTCCACTTTGCAAATGTATTGAGCCTCGTAGTCGATTGTGCATGCTTTGCACGTTGCAAACGACGGATATAAATAGTAATCATGTAGGTACACTCCTACGTCTACAAATGATGCTTCCACTTCTTCTCTCTGCGATTGGAGATTTACGCCAAATAACGAACGACAACAAAAGACAAGATATGGTCAATACTTCGCCCAATTTGAAACTTGATTGAATGAATGAGTAGGTACTCACGCTCATAGGTTTTCCGTTATTCGATTCGGAGACGTTGTGAACCGTGGTGGCGTTCATTTTATTTATACCGAGTTTGAATCATCGTCGGATGATCATTTCTTTTTATACCTCCCTTAGTTACCTGCTCACGGTATCTCCCGGTGGAGGGGTATTTTGGTATCGCTGGTGGGAGATCGTTTATAAGTGAAACTGGCGCTGTGCGATTTCAAATTATTCTTGCACGACACTTCGCCATGATCCTAGTTAGGTATGTTTACTGCCCCCCCCCTCCCTCACTGCTCGATATGACCATGGCTTGTGCTTTCAGGATTAGACCTTAACCATGTCCAACCTTGTCGATATCTTGAACACGTCCGGTAGTGCTGGCCACCGCCACATGTTGCCCCTGAGTCTCGTTCCTAGCAGTAACCCGTACTTGATTGGACGATTCACATTTCGATCGTCAGGGAAATTTGGATCGGTCGTCCTTGTTTCACTGGATGGCTCTTCACAGCCAGGGACAATAACAATTATAAACATGTCTCAACGATTTGTGGACTCAATGACGCCTGAGTTTGCGGCGAATTATAATCAACATGTACCTTCGCTGTTTTTAAAAAGTTAGATTTGTATCTGTTTCCTACTTTAGTCGAATAATAAGGGATGTGTACGAACCGTTTTTTATCTCGCTTTTCTTTTGTCTTGTTATATATCTCATCCCACCCTCCACGCCACCACCATACCGCTCCACAGGACCCTCCCAAGCAGTGATTAGGTTCACAACACAATAATTCAGTGGCATAGGAAAAGTAGGAGGGGCAGGCGGTGGGGCTGGCCGCACCGCTTCGATCGATTCGGTTTCTCCTTTCATGTTTGACGATGGGTGGGACAGGGATAAGTGTGATCAAAGGGCTCATAGGTGGGGTGGCAAACGGAAGGGCCTATAGGGCTGAATCGCTGATATGCGACAGAGGATCCCAAATGAGGACGGTGTTGAAGAGATGGGCCCAATCGTACGAGTGGTTCGTCTGTAACAAGGATTTGCATAAAGGTCAATTTTGGAGAGTTTTTGGGGACCTAGATCGAGACCGGCTCGAACGATTTGTCTGGTTAGTTGATATATGGGGCGCGTATGGGAGACGCATCAGCCGAACCATCAACTGTCCCGATCGGTCAACTTCGGGTAATAGGGGAATGACTTGACCGGACCGTGACCATACCGGACCCAAGTGGGATATCAAAAGAAAGGCGACGAAAAATGGGGAATTTTGATCCCTCACTCGAAAAAATCGGCCGAGCCGTTCCCGAGATATTTCAAATTAGATTTCGCCAAAATCTAAAATTTAGGCAGGGGGGCTGAAAATATATGCGACAAATGTAACTTTTAGTACGTAACTTGTCACAATGGTTAGTTTTCGCGACTTCCATCATTTAATTTTCGCAGGGGACCCTTGGAGACTGATCGGTATGTGGTTGTAGGATGGGGGGGGGTAGGCCGGTTGAATTGGTGTGGGAGGGTGTGTTACATGAGTAGTCGGTTCCTATACTTGCTACTCTCACGTACTTGCAACTCGCCATGGTGGTCCAGTGGTTAAGGCGCCTGTCTCGTATGGACTATCCTGAAGCGAGTAGGTTCGAACCCTGGCGGTGAGTAAATTTTTTGAAGCCGTGAATGGGGGAGGGTGGCCAAGGGGCACAAGGTGGTGAGGCTGTCGAGGGGCGGGAAACAAAATGGCCCGGAGGGGAACATCGATTGGGGGCGGGTACAAAATGGACGATTCCAGGTCCGGAGGGGGCGGTGGGCGTGGCCGGGGGCGGGCCGGTGTCTCGGTATCTCAGTATCCCGCTCCCTAGCACACCCCACTTCGGTTTCCACATATATCATAATGGCTTATCGTGTCACCGTATACGTAGTACGATACATGCTGAATAAACCTCCCGTATCATTGAAGCGTTGTGTATCATTGAAGCATTGCGTATCATTAATACCGCATCATGGAAAGACACGGGTTGACGATACGCTGAAACGTAATGTATCCTTCACTCCATTGAAGTTTACTGCATGATACGGTTTGATAATAGGGAGTGGTGGAATTTGAAGCATTAGGTTTGTTCGTTTGTTGTTCAGTATAGTGGTGCAGGTGTAGTTCGAGCAGTCCGGGATTTACGTCATTTCTTCAAAGGAATCGAACGCTTTTCGTGCAAATGGCTAACCTCACGGTAACAAAAACGTTACCTTTATGATTTATTTCCGCTTCTCAGAAGGAAATGATTGACGAAAGGTAATTATTGAGCAGTTATAACATTTCGAGCAGCAAGCTGCTCCTAATTTTTCAGTGTGGATAGTGCTGCACTGAACAGTCCGAGATTTGACAAACGAATGCTTTCAGTGTAGTTCGGGATTACAAAAGAACGCTTTTCGGACTGTTCGTGCAGTCCAGAGTAGCTCCGGTCGACAAACGAACAAACCTATTTTCATGCCTCAAACCATTGAACGGATAGTGCCTCCATTCTCATGTCTCCTTCCAGAAAAGATCCAATATTACGTTACTCGCGCATACTAAATTCCATCTCCCTACAGTCTGCTAAACATCCCGATGATGTCACTCAACTATACATTAAATAATTCAAGATTTACCTCCCTTATGTTTGAGTTTGATGCCTAACATTCATGAAAAATGACAGAAAAAAAAAAACGATTTCAACTGTGAAGAGCAGTAGCGACGTTGTGATCGTTCAGTTCAGTCTTCCAAAAGAAAGAAAAACAATATCATGTCATCTCACTCATTGTTTCTTTAATTTCTCCGAATCGGTTTTTTACAACTATACGCAACCCTCAGGGCTCTGTTCCAGTAACAAGCATCAAGGCATATAATAATAAATTATGATAAAAAACGAAATGAATATAATTTCATTTCATAACAAAATAACTTTACCTTAATATATAGATCGTCGCCGAATGAAAAGCAGCTGTCAAAATCTGGAAGGTGATTTCAGACAAGTTTCCTCCCTAAATTCTGGCTCTATTTCTTCGCCAATTGATGGGCCCACGAGTGCGATAACACACAATTTTATAGTTGAACCAAACTGGGGCTGGAAATTTTGAGCCCGATTGATCGATTCACAGGCCCCTTCCCTTGAAACCTTTTTTGAAGCTTCACTGTCAACTATCACCGGTGAAGAGACGAGTGACAAACAACGATATACAGGGTGTAACGAGAAAACGGGGCATAATTGAAATGGGTGATTCTACATCACATGTGGGTCAAAAATGACTATATGGACCATGGTCCGATTATTGACCGTTTCCGAGAAAATCGCAGTTTTCCTGACTTTCAATGCATCAGGCGTTTTTTTCGAAAATCGGTATCTTAGCAACCATTAACCCTGGGGAAATTTATAGGACACCGTTGGAAAGAGCACAAAATTTCCCTTAAGATGGTCGTAAAGTTGGGGTAGTTCGTGAAATTTGGGCACCCTTAACGCTCGGCTGAAAAGCCGCTTCCTTGAATTTCTCTATTCTTACTAGTCATTCAGCCAGCTGTCATTTTACTGACAGCTCTCGGAGGAAGAGTAGGACTTCAGGAAAAACTTCTACAATTATTAAGCTTCCAAATAAACTGCTTGGTTCGGGCCTTTGTCTCTAATCCTTTTGAGATACTGTTCGAAATACTTCAAGCCCGGAAACGTATGTTTGCGATTGCCATAGAACGGGAAAAATTCGTTTAAAAAAAAATGCTCCTTCACGTCACTCAGGTTTTTTTTTTTTTTTTTTTTTTTTTTTTAAGGGTCGCTCGACTTAGCTGTTGGGGGTCATCTATTTGAGCCCCCGTTCTTTTCAGTTGACTTTGAGTTTGACTTCCGCTGTCTGTCTCCACCGATCTCTGCGAAATATCTGTCAAAGGAGAGGGTGGGAACGGTAGTGACTGTTGGCAGCTACCCTTGAATCCTACAGGTTCTGAGCAGTGACCTGCCGTTTCAAGCACTTAGTATTGCCTTTTTTGGAGTTGGTCCAGCGAGGTAACCGGACTCAGCAGTCTTAACGGATCAAAAATTCACCGAAAAGGTTTGCAAAGAGCTTTCGGAAGCAAATTCTTTCCCGCTCGAGGGCAATTGTGAACGTACGTTTCCAGGCATTTTAGACGAGTTTTCAAGTATTTCGAACTGTATCTCAGAAGGAATAAAGACAAAATGCCGAACCAAGCAGGTCATTTGAAAGCTTAATAAATGTAGAAGTTTTTCATGAAGTCCTTCTCTTCCTCCGAGAGCTGTCAGTAAAATGACAGCTGGATGAATGACTAGTAAGAGTAGAGAAATTCAAGGAAGCGGCTATTCAGCTGAGAGTTAAGGGCGTCCAAATTTCACGACCTACCCCAACTTTACGATCATCTGAAAGGAAATTTTGTGCTCTTTCCAACGGTGTCCTTGAAAATTTCCTAGGATCAATGGTTGCTAAGATACCGACCGAGTTTTGAATAAATCGCCTGATGCTTCGAAATTCAGGGAAACTGCGATTTCTCAGAAACTGTTGATATTCGGACCCCCCCCCCCCATGGTCCAGATAGTCATTTTTGACCCACATGTGATGTAGAATCACCCATTTCAATTATGCCCCATTTTCCCGTTACACCCTGTATAAAAGAACTGGATTGCTCATCACTGCTGATAAAGAATAGCCATCAAATAAGCTCCCATAGTGGATGAGAGGGGTGGAGTTTCAAAATAAGTGACATGTTGCCATAACTACACAAGGAGAGGGACAGGGTGATTGTTTACCAGGGGACGACCTGCGCCCTCCACGCCCCTCCAAATTTTCCCTCATACCTGCACAGAAATTACATTAAGCCTAGACTAAAATAATAATTGAGCAGAACAAAATAATATTATTATAATTTACTGGCGTTCTTTATAAATTGAGCAGACTGTTTTATCTTTGTGAATACAAATTATATGTATATATTTTTTATTATAATATTTTTAGGAACATGTGTAAGGTCCAGGGTTCAAACATCTTCCCCGGGCGTCTTAAGTTTCAGGTAGAGGGCAAAGTCGGTGAACTGGCCGCTGGATGATACTGGAGGAAGTTTTCACGTCGGCTACACGAGGTATACCGTCAATTGCGCGCCTCGATGGTGAAATGGATACAATGCTCGCTTCGCAACCCAGCGGGCCTAGGTTCGAATCCAGCCATTACCCATTACACTATAAGGCTGCGGCGAGCTGTGACACGGCACACTCGGCTTCGTGTGGACGTTCACGGCGATGTGCGTTCAACAAACCGCGCACCGACCGAAACGTCCGCGTAGTACGGGTGTGAAGTGCACAGTTAGATCTGGGTTTGACGTAGGAGCCCAAGGGAGGCTTAGGCGCCTGCCGGGTTCAAAGCCCGGCGCCCCCGACAAAAAAAATATATACCGTCAATTCCAGGATAAACCTTAACGATGACACCTCTATCGCTGTTTTAATTTTCTTATTTTCCTTTATCTCTCTTTTCTCCTTCTTCTTTCCTTTCTTTATCTGTTTCTTCTTTCAATTTAAAAAAAAAACAAAAAAAACAGGGGGTCAACCATGAGCTAGCGTAAAAATACCGTCAAAACGCGGTATCTATGGCGTTATAACATTATTTGTAATAGAGCGTCCTTAGTTACCGCTTGCGCTAATTTGTTAACGCTAGCTCATGGTTGACCCCCTGGGCTGCTTCGGAGCTTCATTTTTATGTATTAATTATTATTCGGGCTTGGAACAATTATAGCCACAAATCATATTTTTTGATCTGAACAAGCTGATTTTAGCGAAAAATAAAATAAAAACTCCCTTGCCTTTTTGCCTTTGAGGAGAGCGGTGACTTTTGTTTCATTTTTGGTCTAGTCGTCGTAACGTGTATTTTTGAGGTACAATCACTCGTCCGAAGAATTGACTTCGGTCAAAGCTTAATCGTCCGATCGATTGAATTATTCATCGTCAAATCGTTTTTGCCGCCTTTCGATTGACTGGGCTTCCGACGTTTCACACTCGTCTTCGCCAACTCGTTGTCAACATTTTATTTTCGGTACCGTCGCCGAAATCTGAAAACCACCAACGTGTCTCCTTGACCGCCTTAGTGCGGCATCGCGTTATCGAATACATCTAAGCTAATATTGAAGTGAGTTTGGTTCTTCACCAATTATTTGTGTCGTTGTTCCAGCATTTTTATTAATCAATATTTTATTTTCATTACCAGCTCCTTTCCAAGCAGTCCATTAATCCCCTGATCTTCAAAATCGCCAATAAATATCATTTTTCTCAAGGTCCTCCGGAATGAATCTTTTCTATTCTTTTTTTTTGTTTTTCCTTGATTTTTTCTTTACACAACAATCCCATTGAAGAGGGGGAGCATTTTCTTCCACGACGAGTACCACATCCCCAATATTGGCTAATTTGGAAGGTGTATTCCACCTGGTTTTTTGTTGCATTTCTTGTAGATATTCTAGTATCCATCTTTTCCAAAATTGATGCATTGTGTTCTTGATAAATCGCCATTTCGAGGTCAGAGTAGACCGATCATCAAAATTTGGCTCTGACGGCAAATTTGTCAACGGACGTTGAACCAAAAAATGGCCTGGAGTCAAGACCGATAAATCTTTTGGAGAATTCGACATTACAGTCATAGGGTGAGAGTTTAGGACAGCTTCTACTTGAACCGAAATAGTTTGAAAGGTTTCCATTGTTGGAATTTGATTCTTTAGCACTAGCTTAAGTAGACGCTTCATCGATTTGACGGCAGCTTCCCAAAGACCTCCGAAATGAGGTGCGTACGGAGGTATGAAGTGCCATTCGGTCAAATTTCGGGCGGCTTTCATCGAGCAAGCGTTTTGATGTTCCGGGCTAAGTAGAAGATGCCGTAATTTCTTCATTTCATTCGCGGCTCCAAGAAAATTTCGACCATTGTCACTCCAAACAGCAGACGGATAGCCTCTTCTTGAGACAAATCGTTTGTAGGCGATTTAAAACTTGTCTGTTGACAGGTCCGAAACGACTTCAATGTGGACTGCTTTTGTAGAAAAACACAAGAACACAGCTAGGTATACGTCCGTAATCTTGGAGCCACGCTTCCTAGTGTTCGAGACTTTGAAATGCCCAGCAAAGTCGACACCGACTATATGAAAAGGACAAGTACCGCTAACCCGTACTTTGGGCGAATCGGCCATAGGAGGCTCGTACGGTCGAGGCTTCACTGAAAAACATCGAACACACTTACTCAACTGACGCCGTACGGTATTTCTTCCATTGACGATCCAATACTGCGTTCTGATGTGAGCGTACGTAGCCTGAGGATTTACATGTAAACATGATGTGTGGGCTTGATTTACGAGTCTTGTGAGAGGATGTTTTTGTGGGAGTAGAGCAGGATGTTTCGCTTTCTCGGAAAGATTTGAACAGTTAAGGCGTCCTGCAACTCGTAAAATTTCTTTACAGTCGACGAAAAGACCCAGGACTTCTGTCAAACGTAGGTTCGGTTTCGAGAGCTGTGCGTCGGAGAGCTCCAAAGAAAGTTCTCGCACCTGCGCTCTGTGAATTAATACATCCATCGCTTGTCGACGCTTAGGAGCTGAGAGGGGGCCTTTGCGTCGCACTTTGGCAGCTGAAGAGTTGTAAAGAAAACGAAGACACCATCCAACTACTGATTGAAGGGTAGTGAGGCTGGAAAATTTGTCTTCCAGTACTTCTTTCAATCCTGTAAATTCGTGAGCTGAATATGGAGTGGTCAAAACAGTCTTGGTTTCGATTTGAACAGTTGGAAGAACGAGCTCCGGAGTAATCCTCACTAGAGGTCAGTCCAAGGGGGTTTCTTTCAACCACGAGGGGTCCTCCCACAACAAATCTTTGGTGAGGAGGTCCGATGGCTTCAATCCACGAGATGCCGAATCGGCGTGATTTTCTTCCGATGCTATGTGGTACCAGTGATTTTCAGGGACGTTCGAGAGGATGTCTGCAACTCGATTACCGACGAAAACTTTCCACACAGGTGGCGGATTTGCAGTAATCCTCAAAAGAGGTATCGTAGAGTCACTGAAAGCAAGCACGTGCCCTGGCTCGAGTCGAGGAATGAGTGGTAAAAACTTCTTAATCGTTCTTCCCAGAAGAAGTTGAGCAGCACAAAGTTCCAGACGTGGCACAGTGACTGGTTTCACTGGTGCGATACGAGCTTTTGCTGTTAAGAGACGAACCTTGTGACCTGCTCGCTCAGAAGCGTCGGCGAAACCGACTAACCATAAGTCAGCTGAATGACTGTTTATAAGAAGACGTTATTTTTATATTTTTCAATGAGGCGAGTTGAAGAGCCAAATCTTTCCAGTCATCAACAATGGAGAGAGGTAATTGATCGTCCCAGTCAAAGTCGTATAGATACTAAGTCATTTCTCTTCTTATAACGCGTGGTCACTAAAGCTGAAGGGAAAATTGCTCCCGTCAGAGTGCCACAAGACATTTGGTCCCAAAATTTGGCGGTTTCATGAACCAAAACCAAAACCAAATGAAAACTAAATCGGGTCAATCACGACATAATAGTAATGAATAGTGGATGAATGGTCCTAGCAAACTAAAACTGAAGAAGATTTCCGTTAAGCTAAAAAAAGTTTATTGTATCTATTGAAACTGTGTTATTTCACGATGTTTTGTCAAGTGCAGAGAGATCCTGGGTATTCTCAAGCGTCAGGTGAGCATGGTGTTTTTTCCATCTCCTCTGCTGACCGAACGTTGGGGGCGAGTTTCACGCGGATAGTATACCTCGCCCCCTCAAAACAGCCATCGTGAAGTACATGGCATTTTTTCACGCTTTATTTGTGCTGCACAGATCTCAAGTACTCATTGCAATTTACAGAAAATTGTACATGAAATGCAGTAGCATACATATTTCAAATTTTGTCCCCAAAATAACTTCAAATCCGCCTTGAAATTTTACTTTGAAAATTAACGCTCTACCTTCGACTCACTAACGGCGGACATCTATCTACAATTCCTCTGGCAGTGCTGGGTTCACACTGGGGCACGAAACACGACGGAATTTGAAGTTGAAAATATTTGTATTATAAAGAAAATGGATGGAAAAGAATCGAAATAAAAAAAGAAATATGTTCGCTAAAGTTAGTTTTATATTTACTTTCATATTTTTGTATTTCCCTCATTTTTAATCCCATCCGTAAGGTGGCGCCTTATAGTGGCATCCTGAACCCCCCTCCTTTGATTTTTACAACCTTCTAACCACACACAAACTTGTTTTACAACCGTTAACCCCCGAAGTTACATACACGTGTCGACTCGCAGCTAAATTTTGTTTGTTTTTTCCACTCGCGGATTTGAACTATTTTCGACCTTCGTCAACCCGTTTCGCGCCCTTTTGTGCATCCGCGGAGTGGCTTTGTCTCAATCAGGTGTGTACAGATTTTCCTTCTTTCCATTTAATTCTACCCCTTTTGTAAAGGTTAGTTTGTAGATAATTTTATAGATATTTAATAGACGATTTCACGGTCGGTGATACCCGAAGTTTTCCGAGCGTTTCCGAGGTCGGCCGTAATCCTATTATCTTTGTCGAACCATTTCTGTCGTTTTGTGCATTGTTTACAGTGGTGATTTCTCAGTTTTTTCAATTTTTATCCGGAATAATAATGACAGGAGCGGTCAAATATTGTAATTTTATTATTGTATTGTCAAATATTGTAAAATAAATATGACTTCAACACTTCTGAACGGTACTCGAGCTGCCATCTCCTATGTTCAGACACACGGACGATTGACGGGTTTGTTGCTAAGAAAATCGAAGTATCAAACGTTTGTTCATTCATTCCATTCGTTTCAAGGGACCCGTACACAATCAATTTGGATGTCAACTTAGTTTACAATTTTGCGAGTTGACAACCAAGTTGACTATCTGTGGGGGGGTTGTCAACACACGGGCGATTTACAAAAGTTACAAATTTGTAGGAAGTTTATATAGCAACATGAGCTGAACTGGTTTAAAATCTGCACAACTTGCAAAACTTGGAACTCTTTTAGGTTTGGAGGGCCGCCCGAAAAGAGCTGATTTGTAAACTAAAGTGGTCCATACATGATCAACCTGTTTGTCAGCTTAGTTAATAACATTCGTGTTGACAACCAATTTAACTGTCTGTAAGGAAGTTGATGGTAGAAATTTCGAATTCACTTGCCTACAAACAGTCTACTTAGTTGAAAACACGAAATGTTCAACAACACAGTTAACAACCCACGTTGATCGTGTATGACCCACTTTCACCAGCGAAATTGATCGCGGTTAAAATTGATACACAATTGTTTCCAATAGCGACGAATATGAATTCATTCATTAGAAGAATTCATGATTAGTAGTTGACCGTGGTTAAAAAAGTTGGTGAAGACGGCGGCCCCAAGTTGACAACTAGGTTGATCGTGTATTTGCCCCACTCATTCATTCGAAACTCTATTTGCCTAGTAAAAAACACTCTACTACGAAGCTACAAAGTCTACAGAGGTTCACATGTACAATTTAATTAATTACGGAACAAAAATGAGGAAAATATTAGCGAACTTCCGAGATAGTTTAAACGTTCCGTCACGAATGTGGTTCGACACTTTTGGTATCACCTCTTATCGTAACTGGTCAGCTGTCGCGCGCATGTGCCAACTCCGGCCTTGAAATGGTCTATTCGGAGAACTTTCTGTAAATGAAAGAAATTAGATAAACAATTAAAAAAAAAAATCTGAATTAACTTCCTTTGGGTTTTTATTCAAGTCCACTATTACGGATATAAATGAAATCCGTTAGGAGGGACAAGTGTTTTGAGAAGTCTGAAGACGTTTGTGAAATCGACTGGGACAGACGTGATGTTTTCCGCGCTGCAGAGATAAACGAGATGGATATGTCGGTCTGCGCGTTAGATACATCAATGAGGACGGTGATGATCTCCACGTTGCAGAAGTAAACGAGAGTGGTGATGACGATCTCCGCGTTGCAGAAGGAAATGAGAGCGGTGGTGAAGATCTCCGCGTTATAGGGCGAAACCAGTGCGGTGGTGACGATCTCCGCGTTGTAGTGTGGAACTAGAAGCTATTCGCCGTTATAATCATGAGATTGGAGGTGATGGTCTCCACGAAATATCGACAATTTAGAAGTAGCCAGAGATGACGGACTCCGAGCTCCCTATCTGTCACCAGAATCATCCTTTCAAAAAAACGCTTCTTCTCCCTTTTCTTTTTTTCCAGATGATTCTCATTATTTTCCTCTTCTTCTTTCAACTTCAACTTTGAAGCCACTGATTTATTACACTTTGTCTCTCAAAATACAGTCACTGCTCTTGCCTATTGCCACCGTCCTTTACGAAAAAAATATTATATCAGTGAAAATGTCCAAAATTCAGCTGTAATTTTATTTGCTTCACATGTAGTTTGTGAAGCCAACACTTTATTTGTAAAAAAGAAAAGTTGAGACCAAATGTTGAAAGAGCGCTCTGGAGGGATACAAATTTCATAAATGACCACCGTTACCATAGCGATCGTGATGAGTGGAAGAACTTGGGTTCTGTACAACTTTGGTCCCAGTGGTACGAGTTTTGACAAATTCTCCGGAAAAAACCTCTTGCAAAGACTGTTACTGGTATCAACCAGCCTAGGGGATCGAAAATCTTTGAAATTTGGCTTGCGAGCTCTCTTTTTGTACAGATTTGGAGAACGGGGACTATGTTGAAATGGAACACATCTAGCTTTGGATTCCAACACAGCCCAAGAATTTTTAGAGTTTTTGCTTCTTGAATATCCATTGAAACTGAATCGAGAGAAGGAAGAATAAGGTCTTTAGGAATGTCGTCGAGTAGCCTGGGGTGATTAGCTGCCCACTTCCTGGCTTCAAGGCAAGCTACAGAGAGTAAATTTTGGACCTCTTGTTTTGTGTCATGAGCCTCTTCGATAGTCGGACCTCCACCGTTGATGTCATCCACGTATGTTCTTTTGAGAAGAATTTCAGAAGCAGATTCCAGAAACATTTGTTCTAAAAGGCGAGCGTTGTCGGCAAAGGAGTCACGAACTGTGGAAAACGTTGCAGAGGAGAGAGGGGGAATGAGGGCTGTGGAAGAACAAGTGATTGGTTTTTCTTGATTATTTTGTACGGTTCGAGAGAACTTGACTTGGGATATTTTCGAGGATTGAATGAGTTCGTTACGTTCGGGCGTTCTTTTGGGATGAGGAGTCATGCTGGTGAATGTATCGCGAGCATAAATGCGGTGCCAATTGGTACGTTGAGGAAGAGGTGCTGCGGTTGTGGAGTCTGGCAGTAATGTAGTCTTGATGAGGGGGGAGTGACGAGGAAGATAATTATTGCTAGTGTTGAGCAACGCATGCTCATTGGGTTGGCAATGCGAAGGGTCACGACGAGGGAAGTTTTCCTTGTCGAGTACTGTGGGGTGAAATTTGACTTGCTTCGAAGGGGGTTGTTTGAACGAGCCAGAGATCACCCAGCCGGGTGTGGTCTTTCTGGCGTTTGGAGAGTCCCTTATCAAATGTCCTCCTGAATCGATACGGTCGAACAGCTCAGAACCAAATATGATCTCGATGGGAGAAAAGGCATGGTAGAAAGGATCGACAAATCGAAGGTCATTCAGGTGAGACCATCGTTGTTGAGGGAGTGTGACAGAAGGTAAGCGAATTGCTGGGAAATCAGCGAGTACTCTAAACGATATTAAGAGATTGGATAGTGATGGATTTTGAAACAGGTAGGCTGACGCTATTCCTACGACTGTTGTACCTGTATTTCCTCCAACCGCAGCGATTGAACTTGGAAACGGTTCAACTTTCAGTGACAATCTTTGGGCACACTAAGTGCGAACTAAGTGCCAGTTTCTACTATCCTGTGAAACTTGTGCGCAGACTGTAGGAATTATCGATACGTCGCGTTCCGTGTCTGCTACCGATCGGTTTTTGGGGGTTTTGTATCAAGCAAAAGTAGCTGTCGCACAAGTGAGCTGCACATAATTTTTAGCAAATTTATTTGAAATTATTGATTATTGATTTGATTGAAATTATTGAGTAAATGTATTTGTATTTATTTGTTAGCATGGGCCTGCGAAGTTGGTGATGAGGACTACCGTGGCTTGCCTGTGCGTTTCAGAGCCCCCGGCGCAATCGTGGAAGCTCGATGCCCTTGGAATTGATGACACTACTTAGACAAAAGACAAAGAAGAACGTCTGGCTGATGTCGCTTCCTTTTGTAAGGCGTCGACAACCAAAGAAACGGATGGGAGACTTCAAGTGGTGACTCAGTGCGACGAGGGGCAGCTTAAATTTCTTCGAGAGGTCGTCAGCGAGCTGAAGAGGGCGTTTTACGTTGATAACCCCGTTACAAATGTAAATATACGTAAAGAAGCAACGCAACTCAAGGATACAGCGTGTAAAATCCTCGAGATGGCCAAATTTGAACTCAAGGGAGGGTCGTTGCCAAAGAATGACAGTGAGGACGAGCTCTCTTACACCGACGAAAAGGTTTTTGGACTGATAGGGGGTCGCGAAGAGGACGCAGACGAATTGACACCTCTAACGCCATCAGTGATGTTTATTCAGAGAGTACAAGAAGTGGGCCCGCCAGACCTGGGCCAAATTGAAGCCAAGGATTTAAAAAAGGTGTATCGACGCAGGCTACGATGGAAAGATGAACACTGCATGTCGTCCCAAATCACCGATGCGGACAAAAGAAGGACGTGTCGAGGAGCAACCGAAGAAGTTCGACCTTTGATTTTCGAAATATCGCAATCTTTGGTAGGAAGATGTCAGAAAAGTGAAGCAATTAAATCATCCCTTCCTCTACATAATTAGTTAATTGTTTGTTATCACATGTTTTGTTCTCATTATTAAAAAATTGATTGCTTTTCAAAAATTGTCGTCTCGCGTTTTCAAATAAAGTTTTTTAGATATATTGTGTCTAATTTTCTTATCAACAACTACTCCAAAACATCTGTTCTAATTTAACAAGTTATAATAATCTTCTCAACACTCCTCCTCGATTTGAATTTAAAAAAAAAGTTTTAAATGAAAAATCATTCATTCATTGGTTTCAAGTAAGTTTCAGCTTATGTCGCAGAACGTTGAATTTATTTCGTCCCAGAGCCTTTGTTAGGATGTCCGCCAGATTTTCGGTCGTAGGAACGTATTTCAGTTCAACTATTCCTTTATGAACAATGTCCTTAATGAAATTGGTGCGAATTTCAAAGTGTTTGCTTCGCCCCGAATTTTCATAATTTTGTGACATCTGTATAGCAGCTTGGTTGTACATCGATAAGGTTGTCTTGATGTCGTAGCCAAGATCCTCTGCTATTCCTTTCAAGTGTCGTATATAATACGGTTCGCTCGTCGTCCTCGTAGCTGCCACGTATTCAGCTTCTGCCGTCGAAAGCGCTACGCATTTTTGTTTTTGTGACGACCAATAAACCGGATTGCCGTTGAACAGCAAGACAGATCCAGATACGCTTTTCCGTTTCGCTTTGTCTCATGCTCAGTCCGCGTCCCTGTAGCCTTCCACTCCTTGAGATAGGTTCATCGGGTAGTTCAGGCCAACGTCTGGTGTTTTTGAAAACAGCGGTCATAAAAAGTAAAGTAAAATAATAACGGGTTCGAAATATATCCTAACAAAGTATGTTCATTTAAACTCGAAATCCAACATTCTCTCTTTCTTTAGGAACTCTCGAATTACTTCATCGTGAAAATTAAAATTGGTTGAATTTGTTCGAATCTATTGAAGGACTTCTTTTTCAATACTAATGATCGCAATGTCGCTTAATCGATTTTGCCCCATAGAATTTCTTTGGTAAGTTTTAATTCTTTTTAAAGTGAAAAAGCTACGTTCGACTGAAGCAGTAGTATAAGGAATGGTGCAAATCAACCTACAGAGCTTCGCAGTTTCAGGCAAAACTTCTTCCAGCACATTTTCGAATATGTAAGATGAAATTTCACGAATTTGTTTATTGCACAAATTTTTTTTATTGTAAACGACATTAAGCGGCACATACACGTACAATAATATTGCGCAATAATAGGGGATGTACAATAAAATTGAACGTTTGTGGGTTGTATTGATGGGTTGCACAATATAATGAACAACCTATTTTTTATCCCTAAACATCTGGAAACGAAATATTGTACAAATTTATTGCGCAATATTTATTGTACGTCTATGGACCCCTTAAAGTTCAGCTTTTAATTTCATGGAATTAAAAACATCACTGTAGTTACGGAAAAGAGAATGGAAAGAGTCGGCCGGGAAGTGTTTGGAATAACAGTTCAAATTTGGAAGAATCTAAAAGTTGCAAAATTAGTAAATTCTTCAAGTTTCCAAAGCGTGTTTTGATATTGGTAGCAATATTGTCAATGATTTCGCAAAACAGCCGTTCCTGTCTTCCTCCGGCGAGAGATTAGAACGTCGCCTTTTGGAGGGGGGTCGGTATTTTCCGAACTAATTTCAAAAATTTGTGGAAAATCATTAGCTCTAATTTTTTCAAGAATTTCAAGGAGATTTTGGACTTCTTTTAAGCAAAATTGAATATCAAGAGTTTTTTTTTAAGTACGTCGAATAAATGGCGGGTATGATCGAAAATTTTGGAAAATAACTTTAATAAAAATGCAGCATCCAACGAAGACAAAAAGGAACGAAACCCATAGCTTTTGCTAAGGGTATCTTGGTCCCACCCCCCAGGATTGGTAACAATTGATTCGAAAAACGATATCAAATCCTCCCTATGCTCTTCAACAGTATGGACCAGTCGTTCGCTAAAATTCCATCTAGTGGGAGCCAAAGTTGGAAGTCTTTTTTTGACTATCGAATCGAAGAACGAAATTCTCTTGCTCGGGAGAGAAAAGAAACCGGTGAGCCCAGACAAAGTAGAAAAAAAAAAAAATTTACATTGGGGAATGAAAGAAGAAGAATCGGCAAGAACCAGATTAAAACGATGGGATAAACAAGGAAAGAACAATCCAGTCGGACATACATCTCTAACTAAAGCTTGAGTTCCACCTAACTCACCTGCCATTACTGCGGCCCCGTCATTTGTTTGAGCGACTAACAAAGGTTTTTGTCCATTTTGTACTATGCTTCTTACAGTAGAAATAGCTACATCGGCCAAGGCTCTGGCTGATCTGTTTTCGTTTACATCAGTGAAGCTGAGGAAACTTTCTCGTATTTCGTTATTTTTGTCAACGAAGCGAATGACAGCTGACAGTTGCGACGTTTTTGAAATATCAGTAGTCTCGTCCAGAAGGACTGCAATAAAATCTGCATTTCGGATGTCGCTCAATATTTTATTTTTTAAAACGGAGGAGACGGATTTTATTAAATCATTTTGTATGTCACTAGAGAGACCGCTAAAAATGCTTGAGGTGGACGAAGAAAGATGTTCTCTTAACAACGGGTCGTAACCAGAAAGGGTTTTAATAAACTCTACATAATTGCCCTTGTTAGGGGAGTCTTTGGTTTCCTTGTGGCCGCGAAAAGGCAATTCTTGTTGCGCTAAAAGGCAAGTTACGTCAATAAACCGTTTCAGAATTTCCCGATTTCTTTTCATTTTATCGTTGTGAAGCTGGATTGACACTTTTCTCTGACTATCTTTGAGCAGAAATACAGGTTTTCCCGAATTCCTTGAGGGAGACGGCTGATGAAATGTGGGCTTCCGACTTATCGTGCTTAGAACATGCTTTGAACAAATTGTTCAAGTCGTTGTACCCATCGCTTGACCAAACGCTTTTACCCTTGGCGAAGAGGAGGCAGGGAAAACAAAAAAGTTTTTGGAAGCAAGAACAGCCGGTTAACCACTTCATTTTGCCGTAAATAGAGGATTGAAAATGTCGGACAGCGGTTCTCTGATTTATTTTAATTCCCTTTTCGATTAATAAATGCTCGTGAGGAGGGATTTGGGAAACAATGTCTTTTTTTTTTTCTTGAAATGAAAATAAATGAAAAGGCTTATCTTTTAACCGGCGAATGAGGCACGGACACGAAGACAGCTCCATAGTGCTGATTCCTGGTCTACACGGATGATGGGATGATTTCAAGGCACTCACGCTTTCACTTTGTTTCAATAATTATGAGGCATTTAATTAGACAATAACCGAAATTGTTGGAAAAAAACATAGAACGCTAACGAAAATGTTGAAATGATAAAAAGCTACACGGTCAGCAAAGAAAAAAAAAAGATGAAAAAGGGTCCGATGTTAAGAATACGGGAGGGGCGATCGTGGGGGCTACGGTAACCGCCACTCCACTGCAAGGCTGGTGGTGAGTGGTGGTACGTGTCCTGCGCAATATCAATACACGCACTTTTGGTGTGCTTCCACAACGAAATTAAAAGAGGAGACTCTCCCGGACATCATCCTTATAACGCGTGTGGACGGGAGGGTGTTCCCACTTGGTCAGGGTCCGTATTTCTTGCTGTGCATCCCCAGGTCCTTAGACGACAAGTTTTCTTGTTATTTCATCCATTTAGACCAGTCAATATATGTAGATACAAAAATCTGTGTAAATCGCAAACATGCATGTAATTGATTTTTTTGTTGCGTGTTGTTAGGACCAATGAGAGCAGTGATTACTCAAGTTTGCAACCCTCAAAACCTTGTGCTTAACTCATGGCACCCGAAAAACAAAGAAATTTCATCACTTTTTCTGGTTTTTTAAACAAAGATACCAGAAGAAAGAGTTTTTCGAGCATGACCACAGTATACATTGTTAAAGCCAACTAAATTTGCTACAATTTAAGCCATGCCCGAGCATCCTGTGTCTGTTAGATCAGGAAATACAGTCAATCAACAAAATACCTAATATAGCCAGAAAGCGAGAATTTATTGGTAGGGTAATTTTTCAAGACACGTAGCACTCAAATACAAAACGAATGGAAATGAGATGGGTGATTGTACACCAAAAATGCAACAAAAAATTTCCTATGACCTAAGCTCAGATTTCCATTCCTAGTTCAGATAATCAATTTGTTGATTTTTAGCACTTCACGGGTTTTCGAACCAAAAACATCTGTAACATGGGGAGTAAGCGTCCTAGGTTAAATCCAACGACACCACTGAAAAGAGCACTCTTTTTTTTGTGTGAGCAAATACATTTTGTCTAATGATAGCGAAAAATTCTTTGAGTAAACTGGGAAAATATCAGGATGTTTTTAAAAATGTCAGTTTTCGACAACTGTTCAAAACTAGACTACATTAGCCATGGTGCTCCCAGCACCTGGCAAGTTCCTCTAAAACTGTATGAAGTAACTCAGTTTAATACTTCATGCTTATTTTACTCCTGTCCTTTGCAATTTCATGATAAAAATCCATTGTTATACCAAAAAATGAGGCAATTAGGCCTGTAACGGGTGCAAACGAGGGTGGCTCGTTTGGCCCGCACAGGAAAGTAAATCGGGAAAAGGGGTGACTGGGAAGAGGCACGAATGAATGACAGACGCGAGACTTAACTAGGTTTATTTTACGCACTACGACTATACTTAATATTTGTACATTTATTCACAATTCCTGGACCGCGGGAGACTAGGCACGGGATGGGGTAACTTGGAGGATGACCGGGGGGGGGGGGGGCAGCAGCGTGGGTGACTTGGACCGAGCGACGAGCGTGTATATATTTTTGGGTCTGCTGACCGCTGCAGGTTCTCACGCCGCCGAATTTCCTTTGCCCTCAATTCGCACAGCTGTGGATGGCGGGGAATTGGGGGGTTTCTTTGTATTGGGAATTTAGGATGGGACGAAGGGGAGGGTTATTAATTTATTAATTTTGGTATTTTGGGCGAATTGAGGACTTAGGATACGCTGGACCGTTACAGGCCCATTTTGAGTGCCTACAAGAAGATCAAGAGCCATTCCCAAAACTTTTTTTTCCAGCTTAATTCACTTATCCTATGCTTATCTAGAGGACAGACAAATAAAAGTGGAATAAGCTGGAAACATTTTCTTTAAATAGCTTTCGTATCTTCTTTTAGGCACTCAAAATGGGCCTGATTGCCTCGTTTTTTGGTATAACAATGGATTTTTCTCAAAACATTGCGAAGGACAGGAATAAAATAAGCATGAAGTATTAAACCAAGTTACTTCATACAGTTTTAGAGGAATTTTCCGCACGCTGGGAGCACCATGGCTAATGTAGTCTAGCTTTGAACAGTTGTCAAAAACTGACATTTTTTAAAATATCCTGATATTTTCCCAGTTTATTCCAAGAATCTTTCGCTAACTTTGGACAAAATATCCTTACTCACACAGAAAAAAGTGTGCTCTTTTCATTGATGTCGTTGGATTTAACCTAGGACGCATGCTTCCCAAGTTACAGCTGTTTTTGTTGCGAAAACCAGTGATGTGCTGAAAAACGTGAAAAAAATCTATTATCTCGACTAGGGAGGGAAATTGGACCCTAGGTCACAAGACAATTTTTGTTGCATTTTGGATGTTTAATCACCCCTATTATTTTGCTCAACCAGTCACCCTGTCCTATAGAATATCCACGCGAAAATAAATTTTAGGCAATAGCGTCAGATTCAAATTGAGCTACTGACTAAGAATTATTATCGCGTGAATATTCTGTAGGACCATTATGTTTGAATGCTACGGATCTTGAAAAATAACCCTCAATGAAATCTCGCTTTTTGTCGATATTACATATTTCTTGATTGGCTGTATCTCCGAAAATAACAAACGTAGGACGCTCGGACTGGGCTAAATTGTAGCGAATTTAGTTGGCTTCAACAATGTGTATTGTGGTCATGCTCGAAAAACGCTTTCTTCTGGTATTTTTGTTTAACAACCTCAAAAATTGATGAAATTTCGTGGTTTTTCGAGTGCCACGAGTTGAGCACAAGGTTTTGAAGGTTGCAAACTTGAGTATAAACTGCTCTCATTGGCCCTAACAATGTGCAGAAGAAACAACAATTACATGCATATTTGCGATGTTTGATGTTTATATTGACTGGCCTATTTCCCTTCTCCCAGCTTTCAAGTTTCCTCATTCTGTTCCTTCCATTTTAGTCACGGTACACTTATGTTATATGAATAAATATGTGCAAGTATGTATATGAATAAAAAATTATAAAATACATTTCAAACCGAGGCACCTTAACATAACTACTGGGAATTCTGAACGGTTTCTCCGGAGGATTTTTCTAGAACTCTCATTGTCGTCTCCGTACGATCTTCCTTTTTCGTATTTCATCCCTAAAATAACTGTAAAACGCACAATAACTTTTACCTTGAAAATTCACACTCTTTCGACGAATTATTTAGGAAAGCAAGATCGTACGCTTGTGCGGAATTTCCTGAAGATTTAAATGAGCTCTTCAAGTCCACGATTGGTGCAGAAATACGGCGGTAATTTCCGTAACGCGGAGTAGGCGAGGTATGATTGGAGGGGGGTCGAGGAAACCCATGTGCAACTCCCCCTTAAGTGCCTATGCATGGATTGTAAGTCCAAGAGACTGCAGCACAGCATTATATCCATCTCACTGCAGCACATTTTTGTGAATATGGCATGCCATTTTCCCTTTAAAGTAAATTTAAATCAGGTCTAAAATACAGTTTTAAAAATCCTGGTCACTTCATTTTGTAACATTTTTGGAAATGTTACAAAAAAAAATAAAAAATAATAATATTAACCAGAAAGCCCTGAAAGCACTGCATACCCTGCATGCCCCGACGCCTCGCCACTGATGCTATGTGTTCCCTATGTCGTTGTCTCAACTTCCTTCCGGTTTGCCCAATGTAAACTTCGCGCCATGAACATGTTAACATGTTAATGGTTTTTTCGGCTTTTGCTCGTGTCGCGTTCCTAAGCGTATTGTCAGTCCTCAATGCTGCGTTCAAACCTTTCTTGGTAAAAAAGTTGGTAAGTCCGTATGTTTCCCTTCCGATGAAGGTAAATGATGTCCATTTCATCACATCACTACTGTCAGGTCTTTTACTCTGTAGTTTCTGTTTTTGTTTCAGTAACTTGTCAATTGTTCTTGTCTCGTATCCGTTATTTACCGCTATTTGGTAAATTAGGTTAAGTTCGTTTCTGTAGTTTGTCTCTGACATGGGGATACTGTTAAGTCAGTGTATCAAACTTCGGAAGGCCGACAGTTTGTGCTGGATGGGATGGGAGGAGAAGTTATAGATTACCACATCTGACGCAGTATTTTTCCGGAAAATGTTAAACGATAAGGTTCCTGAAGGGCTATTTCGGGTTATGTTGATATCTTATATACTTATCTAAATAATTAATTGACTGATCAATCTCTTCTTCGACCGTAAACTTAGTATTTTTGTGTACACCGTTGTTAAAAATGTTCGATATAGCTCTTTCCAATTCGCTAGATGCGAAAAGGATGTTGTAGTCTTCATCAGCGCTTTTATCAAAAGTAACGTTCCGACTCATTTGCTCCTCCAAATTAGAACGAATTTCACTTGGGTAGCTAAGAGCAGACGTAATCGATTCATATTGCTTGGCATATTCATTAGAAATGTCTTCTGGATTGTCCAAGACTTCGTTGCTACCTTGTCTAAGAATATACACAGGAGTCGCATTCCTCGCTTTTCCCTTCAGCGTTCTTATTTTATCCCAAACTTCCGCACTATGGGTATTTGAATTTATTGACGCTACGTACTCTTCCCATGACTTTTTTTTAGCCTTTTGTTTCAAATGTCTCTCAAATGCTCTATATTTCTTAAATTTCACTAGATTTCCACTAGTTGGATGTCTTTTGAAATAATTAAAACTAGCCTTCTTTAATCTATTCACTCTTTATTTCAGGGTTCCACTAGGGCATCCTTGTCCTAGTTGACATCTCTTGTCATGCGGAATTGAAGCCCGCGCGGCCTCAATTATTGAATTTGTGTAATTCTTGACATCTTCTTCCAGATCGTCAGTCAATTCAGGTAAGATTAGTGAATTTGTATTCTTTTCCCAGTCGGCTTGGCTGAAATTCCATCTCTCAGGGTAATCCTCAGCATGCCTAACAGAATTGTGTTTCAGCAGGATCGGATAGTGATCCAACTGATGAAGCTCTGGCAACACAATCCATTCCAAATCAGATGCCCGCACTGGGCTAGCCACGCTTAAATCTATAACATCCAACGTACCTGAGCTTGATGTAAAATGTGTTGGCCTGCCATCGTTTAGTACAATCGATGAGGAAGAACCATGATTTTTTTATTATTTTTTATTCTGAAAGCGTGGTCAAACATAAACACGATGAGATGTATTTCTAACAAATTATTCATCAATAAAACCATTTAAAAAATGTTTGAAAGTAGTTAATTCGAAATTTCTGTTTTCCCTCCAAGCGATTTTATACTCTGCCCCTCCTGCCTATATCATGTGCAACGTAATTATTTCAGATTGAGTCCTACTGCGGTAGCTTTTACATTATACTTAAGCAAAATATTATTATCTTTTTTGTTTTGATAGTGATTGATAAAATCAAATAAGTTTTTTTATTATACATATAAAAATTAGGTAATTGACTATGATGTCTGTACTTTTACGGAGCTTCTTTTTCATTGGACGTAGCCAATACATTGGTCTCCATAAGTTTTTCGGCTCGACCTGATTAAAAAAACACGGGAGAAATGATGAATCCGATAACTATGCGCCATATGGATTGAACGAAGAATTCGCCTCGAAGAAAGTAAACACGAGCCCGCACAAGCCACACGGATATAATAAAACAAAAAATAAACAAAAACGTATGTAAGAGGTTGATGAGTGAGAAAATATGCCGCCCCAATGCTTCAGAAGTGTATGTAGTAGCCTCGTGCAAGCTCTGGTACGTCACACTGGGGCTGAGGTAGGTACTTACCCCCTCGAACCCTGTCCATGGAAGTCCCTTGTTGGAACAATGAGCTGGAGATGCTCAGAAGAGAAACGAGGAGGCTTTACAATAGGGCCAGATCACGTGGGGAGTGGGAGGCTTATAGGCACTCCCTCACGGAGTATAACAAGGCCCTTAGGAAAGCAAAGCGGGCCACGTCGAGGACCTTCTGTGAGGGGATGGAGAATGTGTCCGTTATGGGCAGACTGCAGAGGGTCCTGTCCAAAGAGAGCCCGGGCCAAATTGGTCTAATAAAAAAGGCAGATGGGGCGTATACCGAGAACGCTAAAGAGACCCTGAAGGTCCTCCTGCGTAGTCATTTCCCTGATTCTAGGGATGCAGGGGCCTCAGATGTTCAGGGCGAAGTGGTGGCTGACTGCCAGCCAGCAAATAATGCAATATGGAGCGCATCGGGTAAATTGTTTACGCCCGCGAAAATTAAATGGGCTATCGGCTCATTTAAGCCCTATAAATCCCCTGGGCCGGACGGGATATTCCCAGTCATGCTACAGTGTGGCCTGGAGGTCCTGGAGCCACGCCTCAGAAGGATATTTAGGGCGAGTTATGCGTTATCGTATATACCGAAGGCATGGAGGGGGGACAGGGTTGTGTTCATTCCCAAGTCGGGAGCAAACCCCTCGGCCCAGGCAAAGGCGTACCGACCCATATGCCTCACGTCCTTCCTCCTTAAAACAATGGAAAAGGGAATTGGCCTGGATATCAAGGACGGTTTCCTTAAAATTAAACCAATCCAGAGGGGGCAGCATGCCTACCAGGCGGGCAAGTCTACTAAGACCGCCCTAAACGAACTGGTGGGTAAGGTTGAGAAATCTCTGGAGGCGAAAGAAACTGCGCTGGGCTGCTTCCTGGACATAGGTGGTGCTTTTGATAACACCGCCTATGACTCTATGGGGGCTGCAGTAAGGAGCAGAGGTGTTGATCCATCTTCAGTGAAATGGATCAAGGGGATGCTGGAATGCCGCCTCGTGACTTCGGAGCTGGGAGGGGAGACTGTTTCCGTGTTGCCCTCAAGGGGGTGTCCCCAGGGGGGTGTGCTCTCTCCTTTGCTCTGGTTGCTCGTGGTGGACGAGATTCTCGCTATCCTAAAGGAGCAGGGTTATGAGGTAGTTGGTTACGCGGATGACCTTGCGATTCTAGTTAGGGGCAAATTTGATGATACCATGTCCAGTAGGATGCAGGGTGCCCTTAACATAGTGCAGCGATGGTGCAGCAGGCATGGTCTCAGGGTTAACCCTGAGAAGACCACCCTTGTTGCGTTTACCAGGCGGAGGAAGCTGGCATTAAAGGTAGTTCGACTGAATGGAGAAGTGTTGAAAGTAGGAAAAGAAGTCAAGTACCTTGGAGTTACCCTGGATCAGGGGCTCAAATGGACCTCGCATATCAAGAGGGTGCTGAATAAGGCCAATCCAAGTTAAGATGGCGGATGGCGAACAAGCCTGTGTAAATTGCATGAAAAAAAATTGTTTATCGGACTTAGCTGTGAAGTGCAGTGGGGATTGCGGTGGTTATTACCACTCGGACTGCTCAAAACTACCACGCTCAATTGCGAAATTTGTCGCGGAAAATGTAGATTGTATATTGTGGTTCTGTGACAAATGTAGGCTCAAAAAGCCTTCTGCTCCAATTACCAGCTTGACTACTCTGACATTTCGGCTGACCGGCCTTCATCCGACACCGTTGACGTTCTCAATACCGTTCTTATTTTTATAAAATTGATTTTGAATTTCTATCGCGGCCTGAATTTCATTTATAATATGATGATCTCATTCAAACTTAAACGATTACCGTATAAATGGTGCATGACCGGATAAATGAAATGCACTTTACCCGACAGGCTGCTATCGGAACAAAACTTGTCGAAAAACCGAAACGTGAAGCGAACGCGCTTTAACAAAAAACAAACTGTACGACGAGCTAATCGAATTCATAGAAGAGACGCCTTTCTAGTTTGCCGAATTCGAGACGAAGGCGGAAACGTTCATATCGAACGCTTCGAAAAAAATTTGGACAAACGAGTTTTGGACAAAGAAATATACGAATTTCTACTGAATAGTGACGAGTCAGAGCATGTTTTGGAGGAAGAACTCGAACGATCCGACGAATGTGCCAACAAGTACTACTCCATTCTTTACCACAATGAAAAGGCTGGGAAAGAAGACCACTTCTCCTGAACAGAGCGAAGCAGATCGAAGTAGTTGTTGTTCTTTGAACAAATCTGCAGAGAGGCGGAAGTACAAACTTCCCGTCATCGAACTGGGGAAGTATGATGGTTAACCGAACTAGAACGAGTAAAAATTCAGACTCCCCCTTCCCTATTGAAGTTGACAATTTAAATTTGTTTTTTGGAAACATAGCTGGCCAAATAAAAAAGAACCTGCCACTCACAAGTCGTGACCCCCTCGATTTTAACTCAATTTCGGACTCCAGATTCTCCTTTAATAATGTTAGCTCCAGTGAAGTCCTAAAGACAATATAATTGTTGAAAAATACTAGTGGTAAAGACTGTTATGGTCTAGACTCCAAGATTTTGAAGGCTATAGCCAGTAGTGTGATGGAACCTTTGACGTGCTTGATAAATCTGTCTATAGAAAAATGTGTTTACCCGAAAGCATTAAAGAAGGCTATTGTTATCCCAATTTGGAAGGGAGGAGACAGAACCGTGCCGTCCAATTACAGACCAATTTCTTTGCTACCTGTTCTTTCTAAGGTTTTTGAGAAAATTTTGAAAATTCAAATAATGAAATTTTTTGACACAAAAGATTTGTTTAACAAAAGTCAGTTTGGTTATAGAGCGCGCCGAAACACAAATCAGGCGGTTCTGGAGTTTGTAAACAAGGCACTGGATTGTTTTGAACAAGGCATATTTTCTTACAACTTTTTTTTGACTTATCGAAGGCTTTCGACTGTGTCGATCACAAGGTACTTGTAGGAAAACTGGATAAGTATGGCGTAGAGGTGGGAAGCTGTAACTTAATAAGATCTTACTTGGAAAATAGAATTCAAGCTGTGAAAATAAGAGATGAACTGTCGAGGGAAGTGGAAATGAATGAAGAGTCCCTCAACGCTCGGTTTTGGGCCCTGTTTTGTTTTTAATTTATTTTAATGATATAAATAACTTCATTAGTAACGCGGACTTCATCTTTTTTGCGGATGATACAACTTTGAGTGTACAAAATACGAGTCTTGAGGAGGCAGTTAAGGAAAGTGAGAGTGTCCAAGAGTTGTTAGTCGAGTGGTGTGCTTCTAATGACTAAGTTTAAATGTTGGTAAGACGAGAAGTCTGGTTGTAACTTTAAAAACTATCCAGTCGTACAGCAAGCAGCCTGTAAAGTTCTTGGGGGTGACTATAGATTCTAGCTTAAAATGGGACCATCATTGTAATGATTTGGCAAAGAGTCTAAATAAGCAGATTTTTTTGATGCGAATGTTGTCAGCTAAAGTCTCGAGAAGAGTACTACTCTGCACTTATTTTGCATTAATTCACTCAAAGTTGAGTTATGCCATCATGTCTTGGGGAAAATCCGGTAGTGCATAAAGAGTATTTTCTGTTCAAAGAAAAGCTATCCGTATAATAAGTGGGCTGAAATTTCAAGCGGATTGCAGACATAAATTCGCGGAACTCAGTATACTTACTCTACCATCTGTATACATATATTTTGGAAACCTTGCGATACATTCTCATGACAATGTTTATAAATACTCAGCCAATGAAAATTACCATGGTCATAATACTAGAAACCGAAGTAATCTTCATTTGACATTGTTTAAAAAAAAAAAAAGACAAGAGTTTGTGGATTTCCTGGGAATAAAAATGTATAACAGTCTACCAAAAAAATTTACGAACTTAAATTCAAATTCTTTTGTGAAGGCTGTGAAATCACATCTACTTAAAAAATCATACTATAGTGTTGAAGAATTTCTGGAAGATAATTTCAGCGATGTTTCATGATTATGATGTATTGCAATATTGACTTTGTTGATACGAATTTCTAATTTGTTTTGACAAGAAAATAAAAAAGAAAGAAAGAAAGAAAGGCCACATTCGCATTGTGGGCTGGTCGGAAAATGTTTGGCAAAACATGGGGTCTAAAGCCAAAAATGGTGTTGTGGCTGTATACAGCCGTTGTTAGGCCTATCGTCATCTATGGCTCACTCCTATGGTGGCAGAAGACGAAACAAGGGACAGTCCAGGCCTTGCTGAGTAAGTCGCAGCGCCAGGCCTGTCTTGAAGTAACGGGTGCTATGCATTCGTGCCCGACGGCGGCCATGGAGGTGTTACTGGACATGCCTCCCCTGCACTTTCATGTGCAGGCGACCGCATATATGGTGGCGGTGAGGCTACTGCGGGCGGAGCACGTGAAGCGGGGTGTCCAGGTTGGGCACTTGCGTGTTCTGGAGGAAGTTGCATGTAGTGAGGCGGCTGAAGTCGTTACGGATCTCATGCATGTGAGGATGGATTTCGAAAAACCCTTTAAGGTCGATGTAGGTAACCGCGACCTTTGGGATAAGGGTTTGCCGAGGTTTAAGCCCGGCACGCAAGTATGGTGTACTGATGGATCTGTGAAGGATGGGGGTGCTGGCATTGGGGTCTTTGGCCCCAGGCTTCTGCATTGGGAGTCCCTTGGGACGACCGCCACCATCTTTCAGGCGGAGATCTATGCTATAGAAGCCTGTGTGCGGAAGATTAGTGAGAGGGGTCTTCGGAAAGCGAAGATCTTCATCCTGTCTGACAGCCAGGCGGCTCTTAAAGCCCTAGGCTCAAGTGTCGTGAATTCGAAGCTAGTTTGGGGATGTCTTGAAGCCCTCAGGCCTGTGGCAACGGCAAACAGCCTTACTTTGATGTGGGTGCCGGTCACAAGGGGTTTGAAGGGAATGAAATGGCTGATCAACTCGCGAAGAGAGGATCAGATATACCTTACGTGGGCCCGGAGCCACGTCTCGGGGTCACGAAGTCCTTCACGAAGAGGCAGGTGCAGGCGTGGTTGGACGAGAGGCATCGAGAACACTGGGTTAGACAACCAGGTCTCAGGCAGGCCAAGCTCTTTGTCACTCCAAAGGGACGATCGGAGAAGGGCCTGATCTCTCTGAGCCGAGGAGACCTTAGGATCTTGGTGGGACTGCTAACGGGACATTGTGCCCTTCGATATACACTCAGACTAATGGAGAAGTCTGACACGGACATTTGCAGATTTTGCGACTTGCTCGTGTAAACAGCAGAGCACGTACTGTGTGAGTGCGAGGCTCTGGGGAGGTTACGCTTTCACCATCTTGGAAATGATGTGCTTCAACCGGAGGACATCTCCAGGATGGCTTCGGGAAATATCCTCAACTTCGTTAATGAGTGGTGGTGGAGGACGCTTGAAAACTAGCGTCTTTCTTGGCAGGGCAACCTGAGAGGACACGACAATAGATCTTATAGGTCGAGTTTGGTAGGAGATAGTTTCTTCTGGGCTTCCCTCCCCGTTTAAAAAAAAAAAAAAAAAAAGAAGAAGAAGAAGAAGAAGAAGAAAAAAAAAGAAAGAAAGAAAAGAAAGCAATTATACCATTGCATCGGTGGGTATACGTACGGTCTTACTCTGAACCTCTGATAAGCGGCGTGAATAACTTCAGGGAGCTATTGCCTTTTATAGTTAATACGACGGTGCTAGTTTTTTCGACTGTTCCATTCTGTCTTTCTCGTAATGAACCTAGCTGCAATTACATTGTATTCTCTCATATGTTCGACGATATCTTCCTCCTCTGCATGCTGCAGATCCTGGGATGTGATAACGCCCTTTACGGTATTATTTAACCCCTCTGGGACAGCTACTGTTACGTCGAAGTCTCCCAGTGTCCTAATTTCTTTTAACATTTTCGCTTGTTCTTGCGTCGATGCCTCAATAACTAGGCTTCCATTTCTATTTTTCCTAACACTTTTCACTTTTCCAACCGCCATGTTTACACCTTTCGCTATGGCAAATGGCGACACTTTTTCAAATGACCCTCCCATCCTTTTTAGTACAATAAATCTATCCCATGCTGGTGGGTTTTCTTGTACTCTCCTGGAATGAAATAGTTTATTAGGCGGAGATTTGTATTTGGTCCTCTTGATTTTGCGCTGGGTTAGGCTCCCCCTTTGTCCCAGCTGCTTCGTATGGTTCCAAAGTGTAAATTTTCCTCTTCCTTTCTATTTCCGACCCCGTTGTTGAAGCGAGGGACTCAACACTTCTCGTCAGACCCACCTGCTTCTTCAACCGTGAACATTCCTCTTTCAGTGTATTATTTCCTAGCTTACCCAATTTCTTTAATTCCCTAATTTTGTCTACTGCTCGTTTCAGGTATGGATTACTGTCTATAAATTCAGCAAGACTCTCCCTCCGAGTTGGAGTGCCCGCTTCTGCTTGCGTGAGAGAGCCAGAAAACTCTCCTGCCATCCGCGGCGATGCGCATTCACCCCGCTGCTGGCTCAAGGAGTGTGAGGAGACCGACTCTCCAACACTCCCTTCATCGCCGATTGTTCCAGTTGTAGTTTCCAGTGGATCGCCATGGTCGCCCGGAGGGTCCTGACTACCTCCCGGGTTAACAGAGATCAGTCCGGCTATTTGGTTATCCTTCAGCCATTGTGAATATGCTTGCGTTTCATACCTGCCGCCAGGTCGGGGAGACTCTCAACCCTATATCCATTGTATGTCCAGTTTCGGTCCTTGTCAATATCCGAAAGTTCTATCCGAGGGCAATTGGGAAGGAAAGGAAGACGGGATGGGTATTATGAACTGGATAGGTGCCGAGCTGGGACTTCCTCTTATCTATTTTGCAAAGAAAGTTGAGGATGAATCCAGATGATCTTCCTCGCTTTTTCCTTCTTTCTTTCAATTTGTTTACAATTACAATACTCATTGCCGTACCTTCTTCAGCAGAATATTCCATCTTGAACTGAAAGGGAACTGACCACACATGAAAGTGGTAGGGAAATAGTGTTGTTGGTGAAGTGTTGAGGAAGAGTTGATCGCGTGAAAGATAACTTAAAACTGTTGACGTATGTTGAGGGCTGGTGGTGTTGATGAAAAGTTGATCGTGTGAAAGAGGCCTAACGACTGAGGGACCAAGTTGGCGCTGAAATCCGTGTTTCTGTACCTGTGTTTTATAGGTTCTCCACCCAAGAGAGATACACCACACCCTATCTAGCGGGGCATCCCGAACCATTATATTTGTTAAGAACACTTCGGTAGTTTACATAGGAATAGACGCCTCCTGGATGAGAGAAGAGACACTGGCCTACCGAGGACTCTATTCATTATTATCAAGTTGTATCTTATCAATTTTTTTAAATTCAACTTTATTTTCAGCATTTTCCATGTAAACTTCCACCAGTACATACAAAGTCCGTCCCCCCTCAAAGGAAAAACGGTGATGTTATCATCACCATGTAGGGAATTTGTTAGAGGCTTCTCGCCGGAATTTCGGGAGGCCTAACAGGGACTACCCGTTGTTTTCACACCGTTGTATCGTTGTATTCGTTGTTCGGGGGGAGGAGGATTTAGATCAGCAGAATGCAACGGAGAAATCGATAACGATGGTAACACGTGGTTCCTCTTTATTCATAATCATAACCATCTATAGTAATGTAATGGAGGAGCAAGACGTGTGGTGGACTGGGTGTGGTGCGCGATTTGGAATTTAGAAAAACCCACGACAAAGACTAAAGGTTTTGATACCGTGACGGAGGAGGGATAGGAGATACAGTCAACTCTCGATAATTTGAAATTCAAGGGAACGAATAAATATTTCAAATTAATGAGGCCCCAAAAAACACACGTGAACAGGTACTTAACGAGTATTATAATTATTATTCCTGTTTTATTAAAGCATGTTCAGGTAATTCTCTATCTCTATTTTGCTCCCGATACAGTCCAAACCCCGAACACTTTCTTCTTCAGGCGTTTTAGACTATTCCTGAAATAACGATACGCTTAGCACCCCCCCCCCCTAATCAGCTCGTATTGAGAAAATAAAAAATTAATAAAATCCCTCAAGGTACCGAGATTTGTCACTATACTTTTCGGGGTTTGAGCAAATATTTCGGACGATGGGTAAATTCAGCAATAGAGTAAAACATATATGCGCCTTGAAGGAGCCTATAAAAACCAATATCTGTATTTAAATTTTTGGGAAAAAGTCTGTAATTTTCTTTCGAGTTTCCCTCTTTTTCAATTTGACAAGTGCATTTTCTATTGTCACTGTTCTGAGGGCGAACGAACTTAAGGTATTTAATGGTGATCTTGCCTCTCTCAGCGTGACCGGAATGAGAGGCCGTTCTTCATCATTGCTGTTGATTTTCTTTGACGGCGGTTCTTCATTTCGGTCATCACGAGCTTGCAATATATCAACATCGCTCAGGCTCTCATGCACACCCATGTTATCGTCAACGTGAAGGAAATCTTCAAACGTTATTCGATCGACAGAAGTTGCCACTCTGGTGGTTCTGGGTCTGATGACGGTTCCACGTTCTCCAATTCTCTCCCAAAACCACACTTCCTAAAACAGTTTCCTATTGTGGTAGCGGTGACGTTTGGACTTGTCAATTTTAAGAATGGCAGTTAAAATAGATATGTTCGCCGGCTCACTTTTTTCATTTGCGTGTAGCACGAACGAAACAATTACTCGACGATATAAGGGTTTAAAATTTTGAATAATCCCTTGGTCCAGAGGTTGTAATTTTGACGCCGTATTACATTTCGTTGATGTCCATGTTACAAGCTAAAAGAACGGTCACTCTCTCCTTGCTGTGTTTCCCACCGTGACACTTTTCATCCTTGAAAGTAAGAGTACGATCAGGAAGGCATTTATAAAAAAGCCCGGTTTCATCTACATTGAATATGTTTTTCGGCTCGTAGCCAATCATAAGTTGCCGAAGATCATCAATCCACTGAGAGCAAAGTGAATCGTCTACACTGGCGCTCTCCCCACAGATCTTTTTAAACGAGATGGCGTGGCGTCTTTTGAAATTCGAAAGCCAACCTTCACTAGCGGCAAACTTTTGGATTCCGAGATACTGAGCAAACGATCGGGCTTTTTCCTTCAACAGAACAGAAGGCCACCGACTGGACTCTCTGTTGCCTACACTGCCGAATCCATTTAACCAAACACTCGTCAAGACGGGGAAATTCGCCTTGACACAACCTCTTTCTTCCAACGGCGGCACCTTCCAATAAACGATCCTTACTTTTCAAGATCAGCGACAGAGTAGACATTCGAATGCTGAAATTTTTTGCCGTTTCATTTTTCCTCGCTCCGCTCTCCACCGCTTCGATTAGCAGAGTTTGCCGAATCGAGATCCTTTTTGATCTAAGATCCAAGATCCGGATCTTGGATCTGGATCTTGAATCCTTTTCAAAAGGATCTGGATCTTGGATCTTGAAGGATCTAAAGAATTGAGGATCTTGGATCTTTTTAGCGGAAGATCCTTAAGATCCCCCCTTGCATCCTTTTCACCACCCTAGGCTCCCTACATTTTACGACTAATATTTTTACATTTTCACATTTTTTTTTCATTAAGGACGAAACAGTCGTTTGTTGTTTTTTCCCTCTTGCCGTGTTCTTAATCCATTTCCATTGTCTCTGCCATTCATTGCTTCTCACATTGAGCAAGAAATTCTGCTGATCTAGCCGATTCGGGAGAGTGCGGACAAAACTCAAAGGCCCGATTCCCACTCATCATTCTTGTAACTTTTTTTTTAATGTTCTGCCGTTCTTCTGTTACCGACCGTTCTGTGCGCCCGAAATAAAAGGACCATAAGTGTTTCTTTTTTCCTTGTGAGTTAATGAACTTGTTGGTTTCTTGTCGAGGATAGTTAAAAGCGATTTTGCCCGTAATGAGCGAGCAAGGTGATAACGGTGGAATTACGGGACCACCATGTGACATCCCATTTTTATTAAATGGTACTTTCTTCTCGATCGTATCACATGAAGATGCGAAAGGAAACTTGAAAGCTAAATGTAATGAGTGCCAAATGCTGTACATGGCTAACAAGTGTGGGACGAGCAACCTAACACGACACCTGAAGCGGAAACATCCCTCCACGTTTGAAAGGTAAGCCAATCACATTCACATGCATTCAACGTTTGTCCCCCTTTTTTACAAACTGTGACATAAAATCACTTGTTGCCCATGTTTTTGAAAGAGCGAATAACGGTCTCACGATGAAAATATACGAGGTAAAACCGGGAAAACCCGGGCGTGACTAAAAATGGTGAGAAATACATGCGCGAATACAGTTTCGATCGAAAACACTCCTTCAAGCCCCCCCCCCCCCTAACTATCTTGAGCATACTCATAAGAAAACCCTTCGAGATATGATTTTTTCAGCAGTTGTTTAGGCCTACTTTACTTTATTTAACTAAATGCGAGTAATTCGCTTTAAAATTAACGTTTTCAACTTTTGTGCGGATTCAGAAAGATCATATTATTTTCTGCCGTAACTAGCTATTAACATCATTTTATTTTCATTATTTTCTGTGGCGGTGGCAGCTTCTCATGTTGTGCTAAACGGGGATTTTTAATTTGTCATTCAGTCAACCCCCACATTCGTCCATACTCAAATTGCACCATAATCGACATCCCACGGCTCAGAAACTATTGTTCAAAAGTCATAATAAGCGTTTTTAGTTAATTATAGATTTTTCGGTAGCAGTGACCAGCTCATACAAAAAATAATAATTTTCCCTTCGAAATCACTGGTCGCGACTTGTAAAAGAACACTGACCTGAAAAGTCATTACCCTATTCCTATTATGTATTTCCAGAAACCAAACGCACAAGTTCCCATTTGAAATTGATATATTATAGGTTTTTGTTTCGCATGTTCACAGGTACAACAAAGAGTTCGGAAGCTATCGCCCGGTCAGAATCTAAAAATGATCAACAAAAGGCTGATCAACTTATTACTGATTTTATTCTATCAACAATGGCCCCTCTCTCGACTGTGGAAAAGCCAGAATTTCGAGCCATGGTTGCCGGTCTTGCTGAAATTCGAACGCCAGTTTCTGTAATTGGCAAGCATGCTCTTCGAGAAAACATCGACGTGGTATTTTCAAAAATGAATTCTTTCATACTTGAAGAGTCGAAGAAAGCCACTCGATTCTGTACCACAGCGGATATTTGGTCCAATCATGGAAAAAGTTTTCTCGGAGTAACGCTTCATTGGATCGATAGACTGACCTTGCAACGAGTATCCTGGGCCATAGCTTGTAGACGTTTTAAGGGTATTCATTCGTTTGACAAAATCGCCGAACTTTTGACCGACGCATTTGATGACTACGAATTGGATATTGAAAAAATCGAATCAACTGAAACTGACAACGGATCAAACTTCGTGAAGTGTTTTAAAGAGTTCGGCTTGCACGAAAACGAAAGCGACGACGACGAATCCGATGATGACGACGACACCGGTCTACAGGCCGCAGATCTCGATGCTATCTTGAATAATGAATGCGATGAATACCGGCTTCCAGCTCATTCTAGATGCAATTCACACACACAAGCCTTGCTGGGTTCATCCGATTTGGCTACCAAGGTAGATAGCGCGGTTTTCAAAAAGAGCTACCGGCAAGCTATTTCCAAAGCCACTGCGTTGTGGAACATTTTAAGCAGGTCATCGTCGAAAGCTTCCGAAAAATGTACTCAAATTGTTGGACACATGTTGAAAACTCCTTGTCCGACTCGTTGGAACTCAATGTTTGACTCTATCAAGGACATACTGCGGTCCTCAGACAAAATTAATAATCTCTGCGAAGAACTTGGATTGACAACTTTCAAACCACAAGACTTCGACTTTCTAAACGACTACCAGCAATGCTTCGCCCCAGTAGCCTTGGCTCTTGATAGGCTTCAAGGAGAGAAAACTTGCTATTTCGGGGATTTCTTGCCCACGATTTTTCAAGTGAAGAAGTCACTTGAAGATGTCTTTCTTACGAGAGATTTATGTAAACCTCTTCTATCGTATATCCGCTCGTGGATAGAAGAGCGATACAAGGAGTGGTTTGAGCTGGAATCAGCCGACAGCAAGTCAGCTTTACTGGCAGCTATCAGTCACCCTTTTTTTAAACTCCGTTAGCTACCTACCGCAAAACGCGCAATTCACAAAGAAGATTTCATGGATTCTGTTATGAAATTTCAATCAAGGAAGAAAATGGATTGCTCAGCTACGCAGTATGAACAACATAAACCTGAACTTTCAACGCCGGACGCGGATGCAAGGGATACTTTCTTCACTTTCGAAGAAACAACCGAACAGGCGTATTCCTCAGCAAACCTTGAGGTGCTCCGGTACCTGGAGGATAGTGACACTTCTATTCAGTGTCTCCAAAATTACCCCTCCGTGAAATCCTTTTTCATACATAATAATGTGAGGCTACCGTCCTCAGCACCGGTGGAGCGGCTTTTCTCTTACGCATCCATGGTGCTCTCTAAAAAGAGAACTCGCATAAATGACGACCGCTTCGAAAAAATAACGTTGTACAAAGCCAATAGAGGCAAATTTTAAATATGTAATGCTAATTTGTACATTTTTCTATAAAAAAGTGACGTTTCTTGTCGAAATTTTCTTTAGAACTCCTTTTTCCCCAAAGTAATGCCAAAGTCATAATAGATGTGAGTCAGGAAGTCATTAATCCTCATTTTACTTATGGAATATAAGGTAATTAACTCACGAAAGGGTCGCCCCCATTTCCGCGATCGAACTTGGTGTTCAAACTACTGATACTCCTATAAACAGAGGAGAAAAAAGATCTTTGATCTTATTGCAGATCTAAGATCCTGGATCTGGATCTAAGATCCGATCCTGAAGTCAGGGATCTTGGATCCTGGATCTCGATCAATTTTTTTGGAAAGAACGATCTTGGATCTTGGATCTAGATCCAAAAGTCAAGGATCGATGACACGGCGTTTTTCTTCAATAGTAAGACACTTATTCTTCCTCAAGCTCATTTCAAAACGAAAGTAATGACTGCGCTGGAGCAAGTTAAACGATCGAATGTTCAAAATCAAAACATATGCAGGTATTTCAAATTATCGAGAGTTTTTAACGGGACGAGGAAAAATGTCAAATTAACCAGAGATTCAAACTGTCGAGTGTACAGTTGAATGTATAAGTAATTTTAGAATCGTTAAGTCAAAATTGTTTATTTTTGAATGATAAAATAAGGCATATGACTTAATGTGGTTCAGGGTTGAAACAAAAGGGAGGGGAGATATATTACAAGGAGTGGGCGTCCAGGCTGATGGCGCTTGATGATCTAGATGACGTGCGGTTCAATGGGGAAGCTGATGTCGGAAGGGTACTCCCCGTTGGTAGAACCCGAGACGTGGGCGTAATTCCGTCGCCGAGGGTCGTTGACTTGGCAGCGGGCTTTCTCGAGGGGGTCACTGATTAAATTGGACCTGGCGATGGTTGGTGATTCACATTGTAAGGGTTTTCCGGTTTCTTAGGGGGGGGGGGGTTTCAGGCGGGTTTCCTCGACCCCTTCCCGGTCGACCCTCGCCTAAACTTCGCACATAAATTTTGGCTCCATTTCTGCACCAATATTCGATTTCAAAGTCTAATTTTAATCTTCAGGAAGTTCTACAGTGACGCTAGATCTTGCTTTTCCAAATTTCATACCTGAAATTACCTTATAACACATACGAATTCTAAAGTGTTTTGGGGTTATTTGAGGGATACAATTTGAAAAAGCAAGATCTAACTTCACTGTAGAACTTCCTGAAGATTAAAATTAGACTTTTAAATCGAAAATTGGTGCAGAAATGGAGCCAAAATTTATGTACGAAGGTTAGGCGAGGGGATGACTGGGAAGGGGTCGAGGAAACCCGCCAGAAACTCCGCCTTAGGCCGGGTGCACACGAGCGTCAATTGACACGCGTTAGAACTGATACCTAGAAGTCTATGGGCAGTGCACGGGCTCCAGCGCAGTCATTACTTTCATTTTGAAATGAGCTTGAGGAAGAATAAGTGTCTTACTATTGAAGAAAAACGCCGTGTCATCGAAGCGGTGGAGAGCGGAGCGAGGAAAAATGAAACGGCAAAAAATTTCGGCATTCGAATGTCTACTCTGTCGCAGATCTTGAAAAGTAAGGATCGTTTATTGGAAGGTGCCGCCGTTGGAAGAAAGCGGTTGTGTCAAGGCGAATTTCCCCGTCTTGAGGAGTGGTTGGTTAAATGGATTCGGCAGTGTAGGCAACAGAGATTCCAGTCGGTGGCCTTCTGTTCTGTTGAAGGAAAAAGCCCGATCGTTTGCTCAGTATCTCGGAATCTAAAAGTATGCCGCTAGTGAAGGTTGGCTTTCGAATTTCAAAAGACGCCACGCCATCTCGTTTAAAAAAATCTGTGGGGAGAGCGCCAGTGTAGACGATTCACTTTGCTCTCAGTGGATTGATGATATTCGGCAACTTGGCTACGAGCCGAAAAACATCCTTCGGACGGATAGTCTAAGCGGTATTAATTTGGAACAGCTAGATTTGCGTTTCATCCCACTGCGCGCCGGCCGCATTGGGATGTGAATGGAGGAGTTTTAACGAAAACGAAAGCCGGCGATTGTTGATTCCTCATCGAACTTCGCTGATAAAGAAGAGGTGACACGGTGTTGCCAACGTCATTTTGTTTCTACAGAAGCTCCAATAAGCAGATATTTCTGGAAAACAATTGGCAACCGTGCATTATTTGCCTAGGGAATAACGAGTTTACTCCCTTTGGGAGTGAATTTCGATCCTTACAGCATAATTTGAAGGAGTAAACACTAGTTTACGTACCGGTTGTACATGAATTTAATACATCTTACATTTTATACATCTTTCACAAAAATAGTTCAACTACCGCATATTTCATTTTATCTTTTAATATCATCAGAAAATAAAGTGTCTTAAGTCTAAAGTAATCAACACAACAGATGGGCTAGTAATTCAATTAAGTGGGCCCTTTAAAACGTCCTTTAGCAATTACATTTTAATACTTAGAATGTTAATTAGGCCAGCTACGCAGGTTACCGCGAAGTTCACGCCGGGAATCAACTTTCTGTCGACAGAGCGTTGTGTGGCAATAAATATTTGAATTCGCGAATCATTGATTCATTGTGAATCATTGATCATTGATTTACCAGTTCAACGTCGATAATGCGGCTTCCGTAGCCTTCCGAATTAAAATTGATGGAACCGTTTGGTGCGCACATGATACCCAACATTTGAACGTGTTACAACCGTAGTAACTACTCCATCATCATCCATGTCATGGCCTGCTTGTAGGAATTACTCGGTTTCTCTATTTGTATCTGCATACAGCTGTCACTCTCGAAAATGGAATAGGAAGCTTCAATAAATGGAATAGGAAGCTTCAATAAATGGAATAGGAAGCTTCAAAAACACTCTCTGTCTGCCAAGGCCAGAAACCGGCTCAACGTTTAGCATAACCCAAGGTGCGCTCTGTCCAAAAACACCTGGCATTTGGTTCGACTTAAGCAGTGTCAACCTTCACATTAGAATGTATTTCCCAACAGTTCAATTTCAGTTTGTTCCTTTCACATCTTTAAATAAAAACGATTTATTAATTTGTTGAATCCCTTGTGTCTAGGTATAATATAAAATAAGCACTGGAAATTACGCCGAGAGGCGATTCAAGTTCTCTCTGTATCAGCTACGTCATCCTTCCATGCTGGCTAGAATGTGCGTTCATTTCAGTTTATCAAGCAAACCATATGCTATGCGTCTGTGGAGTCCGTGCAATCTATCAAAATGCGTCATTTTTCGAATGAATTAATTTTATTGCACTGAGAAAAAATAATTTTCACCGATCATGATTTTTGATCGGTGAAATTCAAAAAGGTATCTAATACTGAAAAGCCGGTGTCTATCACCGTTCAGAAGAAAGAAAATCACCGTTCGTGATAAAATTAGTCGGTAACGATAACTGATTCGAAAAGGTGAGTGGCGAAACGGTGAGAAAAGCGGAGAGGTATCAGTGAGTGTCACCGTCTTGAATATTTAGTTGAAAATCACCGAGAGGAACAGTAGAAGTTAATGATGCATCGGTTGGGAACACCTACAGTGAGATTCACCGATTTCTCGGGCATAAATACCTCTTCATGTATGCGAAAAGGTAAATTTCACTGAAATTCTGAGTATAAAAATGAAATCGGTGTTTTCCCCCTTCAATAAAAGTATTTCTAACCTTCTTTTCGGTGATTTGGTCCGTCGAAGTAAGTGATTTTCACCTTCTTCGCCGGGAGCGCGTGAGCGTAATGCGGTTCAGTAAGAAGGAACTTTGGACCAGAGTGAGTGATGTGAGTTTAGCTTTCACTTTCGTTTTGGTTTCTGCTCTGTGCTGTACGAGTGAATTGTGTAATCCTTCGAGGGGCTGTGACGATTAATTGGTGAGTAATAGCGATTCCAGGATTTATAGTTTGTTGTTCGAACTCACGCAAGCTTTATTTGTACAGAGACGGCTTTTGGCGAACAGCGCTGAAATATTTTCTTATTTTTGGGTCAGTTATGGCGGACGACGAATGTGCTATGAAGTTGACCGAGTGGGGACTCGAAAAATATTCATCAATTTTCAAAGGTAAGTGTCTATTTCAAACATAATCATAAATACATTCAAATAATGTTTAAAGTTCCCTTCTTACTCATGAACACAATAATTGACCAATAGTGATCCGTTCAAAGTGCATGAGGTCTATTCTTTTATTTAACTCTTTTTCACTTTTCTTTCACTCATTCAGTGACTTCTCTCGCTTGCTGTTTAAGGGAACCTAGATAGAGTCTTAGGCCCGTATGCCAAGTCATTCCTCGAAATTTCCTCGACTCCAACCTTCTTCGCAGACTGTAAAGTCACGTGTTATTTTATAATTTTTCCAGTTAGGGAAGGAGCTTTGAAGATGAGGAAAATTCGAGGAACGACTTGGCTCACGGGCCTTAGTTGTCTCTTGTCGGGGAAGTGCCGCAAGTACGGTTACTATAAGGCGGAATAGTTTATTTTCGTATTCAGCGTCCTTGAATCCCGCTTGGCTTGCGGTATTTTCCCGCCAATTCCAGCAGCTCAAGGTCAGATAGCCCGAACAACTCGAATAACGGATCAGTAGACGCTTAAAGGGGGAGCGCGATCAGTGGAATTACAAAGAAATGGGAAATACTTTTTTATTTGATTTAACCCCCTGCCCCTGAAACGTGTGCTTGATGATTCGTGTTCTTATACTCATGTCACTTCGCTTGACCCCCCCCCCCTCCATATACATTTTAAATAATAATTAGACAAAAATATCGCATTAAACGAAATCCGTGCCTTCCTGAAAATGTGTATCGGCCTTGAAGCCCTATTAGAAATAAAGGCCGGTTAACTAACTCAAACAAAAATTGAGAAACCAAAAACCATATTTTTCTGGAAGGGGATGGCCCGGGTGAGGTGGGGGTTGAAGCTTCTAGACCAAAAATCATAGTCGTCCCTTGAGGAAAATATTTTCTTGTCTTGATTCAAAACATGATTCACAAATTGGAATGACTGATTTGAAGTACATCATGGGAATATTTTCCTCAAGGGCCCTGGTCTTCCCCAAGTGAGTTGTAACAACAATCGTGCAAACTAAATTATTATAGGTTATTATATTATAGGTTATAGTGTGAAGAAAACAATTGGGTGAAAATATACCTCATTTGCAACTGAAATCACCCTATACACCATGGTCCGAAAATAAAAACCCTTTGATCCAATGACCAATGATTTTTCTAATGATTTTTAATGCTTACATTACTTTTTTCAACTAAATGCGAGAAACTTGCTTTCAATTTGAATTTTTGCAACTTTTGGTGATGGATTTGGGAAGAGCCCACTATTTCCTGTCAGGATTAACCATTTTCGATAGACATTAACTATTTGTGGCCTCAAAATCAGCCACAAAACAGCACCAGCAGTCGTGCTAATCGGGGGTTTTAATATTTTCAAAAAAGCTAAGCGGATAGCTCTGGATGTGGTTCTATACGTTTTTAGCATGTTAAAATCACAAGGCTTGATCGAATTTTGCAGGTAAAAACAAGCAATTTTGAAGAAAAAAAGTCATTATTTTTTTCGAAAAAATGGGCATTTCTGACGAAAAATCGCCAATCAACTCAGAAAAATCGTGTGACTATTTTAGAAAAGGACACTTTGAAGATGTTTTTTTGAATCACGGTTTAGTGTGGATAACTTGAAATAACCGATGCGCACGACTTTGAGCCGCATTTGAAGCCACATAAAATAGTTAATGCCAATCGAAAATGGCTAATCCTGACAGAAAATAGTGTACACTTTCCGAATCCATCGCCAAAAGTTTCAAAAGTACGAATTAAACGTGAGTTTCTCGCAGTTAGTTATAAAAAGTGATGTAAGCCTTAAAAATCGGTAGAAAAATCATATCTCGAAGGATTTTGATTTTGATGGTGTACAGGGTGATTTCCGTCGCAAATGAGGTCTATTTTCACCCAAATTTTTCGTCACGATTATCCCCTTCCACCTAGGCCTATCACTTTAAACATCGAAGGGCGCAAAAAATCCGGTAAATCTGAATTTTTAGTATGCCGTTAGGGTAGGTGGAACTAGTGTAAGTCTAAGTTTGCAGCTTCGAAAAACCTGTGCTAACTTCAGGGTGATCCAAAAAATGATTTAAATTATTTTCGTTTCATTTCAGCGAATGAGCTCCACTTGGGCTCAAAATTTGGCTCATTTGGTCTACGGATGCATTTTTAGGGAGGTATAAGCCAAAATCCGAAACAAGTCCGATAAAAAAATAGAGGTTTTATCGAGCACACCGAAGTAAGTACGATTGTTTGAAGCTGCAAACTTGGATTTAAACAGTGGTTTCCGTTTTTCGCATACGCGAAATCGTACTCCTACAATTTTCGCTTAATTTCCTTTTTTCGGGTATATATATTCGCATTTAAATTACAAACGGGCTCTCGCGCCCCTTTTTTGCAATGCCAACCGTTATTTTGTGCTAGCTACTGCTCCTTTTGGGCTAAAAACGACGATTTTGGCCACAAAAAAAAAAAAATTTTACGGCAACATTGGATTTTTTTTGTTGACGGATTGGATCCGCTGCAAAACTATAACACGATTAATTGCAATTAAACAATCCCTCTTATTTTACATGTGTAGAAAACAAAACCTCATCAAGTGCTGAGCAATTTTTTGAGTCTTACAATGAGCCATTGTAGGTAGTAATTTCGCAATAAAATTTCACGAGGAATCCGAAAAAAATATTTAAAAAATTCTTAAACCGCTTCTTATATGTTATAACTCAAAACGACATTTCGGTATGAGGGGAACGCATGGCCGATAAATGATTTTTTCTCATAATAAAGGCCAGTTTTTTGCTTCTCACACCAAGAAATGGCCAGGTTTTGATTTTCAATGCAATTTAGACCGAGTGACGGCATGCCGAAAACCGATTTTTCAACATTTCTGAGGTTGTGTATCGCGAATATGAAGCCATTTAGTACTCGATTTTTTTCATGAACACCATACTTCAATTCTCTGAGGGAACATGAAAGTAAAATTCAGATTTACCTTATTTTTTGCGATGTTTGACTTTTTTCAACTAGAATGACTGGCCTATAGTGCTAGTAATTCAAAATCACCACGTAGAAATAAGTGGGAAAGGTAGAGCGTTCAAGTTCGAGCACTAAGCAGCAATCAACTTTTTTTAATCTGTTTCTTGTAAATGAATTCGGTCGATGGACAGTGGGGCAGTACGCGTATGAGGAGAGAGATGGTTATTGTTTTATTGCCCATGAAAATATGCCTGGATAATGGGAGGCATAACCCGAAACTAGTCGGCAGCGGATAATAATAAAATATAATAATTTTTCAACTCAACGATATCATTTGAATTACATACCAAAAGTTAATTTCAAAATGCAATTAAAACAAATTTTTCTTTTCTACTTCACTGAAAAAAAAAAGCCCGGCCTTTTCGGATTTCGTTCCTATTTTCTTGAAATAATATGTGTGTTCGACTTTTTCTCTCGAATCCTGAATTTTCCAACTTACAAGTTTTAATGTTCCTTTGCTTCTCTCCTTTCTTCTTCTTCTTATTATTCATGCATTCATACACATAACTTTTTAAATTTTTGTTTATTGCTTGTACCCATAGAGCAAGAAATAGATCTCGTTGCCCTCGCTAATTTAAAGCCCCAACATATTGAAAAATTGGTGCCCTCAATAGGCCACCAAATAAAATTACAGTGCCTTGTAGAAAGCGTTAGGAAAGAAAAAAGTGTTTCGGACAATAGCGTACGTATTTCCTTTTTTTTTTTTCCTTTTTTTTTTTTTTTCTTTTTTTTTCTAACCGAAAAAGTGTGCTATTTTCGAATCCATCATCAAAAGTTGCGAAAAACCAAGTTGGAACTGAGATACTCGCACTGAGTTGAAAAAAAGATCTGAGCCTTTTAAAACGTTACAAAAACGTATACTTTGAAACGTTTTGATTTTCGGGCCATGGTGTATTTATAGGCGAATGGTGTTTTTTCATTTTATTTTATTTAATTTATTTTTTTAGATTCATTATTTATGTCAGAATTATGCCGTTCCCTCAGTAAAAGTTAGTTCCAATAATAGCTCATAATCCCCAAGTTGAGTTTTAATAAAAGGAAAAGAATGTGAAGTCAGCTCGGACTCAATTTTTTTCACGTACACCATACTTCCATTCCCGTAGGGAACATGGAAGTAAAATGTAATGCTTGAGCATAAGAAGTGTTGATTCCTAAGAGTTCGTTTTGTTTTTAAAGGTGATCATTGATGTAAGCGAAATCGATTTCTGGGACAAATTTAAGGTAGATTTAGAAAACCCGGGGGAACAGCCCCAGACGCAAGAAGAAACTGTCGCAGAAGATCAAGCTGAGGCCCCGCAACGAGCTCAAGCTCACTCTTCAACATTGTCATCCACTTCGGACCGCGTAAGTGTTCGTAAATAACTTTAATAATGAGCTTGAACTTCGGTATTTCTTTGGTCTTATAACGCATTTTATTCATAACATTAATGCAGTGTTGCACTCGCACTGATGGTAACAGACGACTCTTCATTTTTTTTTCTTTATAGGATCCACAGCACAGCCAAACGGGAAAGAAGAGAGCGTTTTTTGATGAAAAATCCGATCGTGTAAGAATAATAAAATCAATAAGGGTACTCATTCACCTTGCGAACCGGTAAAGGAGGATAAATATATTCCTCTGTATAAGTGAAATTTCACCCCGTCACCAAATAAACGGGGATTTAACGCATGTTCACTTCTTTACCAAATGCAGATTTTACATGAGTACCTCTAATTAATAGAGAGATTTTGCAACCAGGTCCCGTAAACGCTAAAGTTAATTTTTGTGTACGCGTTGCTAGGGTATTAAACATTTCGTTGGTTGAAATGTGAATAGCGTTAACTTTATAGCGTTAGCGGAGCTGTTTGCAAAATCTCTCCATTTATTATGCATAATGTATTTATTTTTTTCACGGAAAAATGTATTAGGCCTGTTTTACACGAGTAAGTTTTTTGTTAAAAAATATGTTCAATCTGATCACAAACAGATGATTTGAGGCAGGGAACATCTGTCATTTTTTTTCAAAATGGCTAATTTGATCAAAAAACTTACTCGTGTAAAAGGGGCCTTACAGTAATATGATTAGTATACCTATTATTATTTCCAGGAATTACGGTCTCTGCTCTCCCTTACCGCAGAAGGAAGAGTTCTACTCGCTAAAAAAACCCTTGATCAAACAGCGAGGGACACGCTTTGTCGCATTGTTGCTCGTGAAATTTTACGAGAGGAGGCCAACGCACCAGTAACGTGTTACGTATACGGCCAGTGGGCCAGAGCTATTACTGATATCTTCACTTGCGAGAGCAAAGAAACTTATTATTACAATTCGGTTGTTCAATTTAAAAAAAAAAGTGGTGGCAAACTGGTGAATTGTGTGGGTACGTGTCAAGTTAAATTAAAAAGTAAACCAATAATGCATTTTCAAGAATTGAATGACATTTTTATACTGCAGGAAATTTAAAGAAAAAGTATAGACAGCAAGGCATCATTGAAGCGAGGCCCATCTGTAAAACAAAGAGTTCTTGTAGCGACAGCGACCCAAAAAAATTGAGACGTGAGTTGCCGTCTGAATCTCTCGTGCCATCCCCTGAAGATGAGTTGATTGACGTTGAAGCCGAATTCCACTGGCTGAGGACGTGTAGTGAGCAGCCAGAGCTCGTTTTCATGAAATGGCAACTTACGTCAAAAGAGAGGCTTAAACGTTTAACTGATCAAGAACTGGCAGACTGTTTTAACGAATTCAAGTTGCATAAACTGGTTCGTGCTTTGTACACAAACGTGGAAAGTGTTTTTAAATTATTTTCCATAACCTGTTTTTTTTTTTTTAGATGAACATAGATTTTCAAACGGCATATTCTGGCTTTTCTGATAATTTGTATACCAAATTTCCTTTAAAAAAAGAGAAAATTTACGAACTATCCCTAAAAAAATCGATAAAAACAAGGGACGCCCATATTTCTACGATAATAGCTTTCAAAGATGGTAATTTGATTTACTGGCGTCATCATTTGTACCGTCTTTTAAAATGTTCATTTTTATTTTAGGTGACGAGGAAAGATCAAACCTAGGAGCCTTCTTATTAATTCCGTTCTTATTGAAGAACTGGTAATGTTCGCAAAGTGAAGTCCAGGATTTTTTCATCCATTTCGTCCCTGACGACATCCACATCGTCGAAGAAATCGCAAAGCGAAACAAACTACTCGCCGACAAAAAGTACAGTTCAACTCCTTATATTTTCGCGATTGGAGAGTCTCTAAACTCAGTTAGCCGATACGTAGTGGTTATCGACGGGCACACTTACTCTTACGGCACTATTTTAGATGCCGTAGATGTGTCGTTCAAAACAATGTGGGTTTTTAATTTAGAGTACTCATTTCCAACTCGAGGTCTGTGGACCCTAATTCAAAAGGTCTTTTACGGCTTAAATTCGCCTTACGACGTTTCCTCGGCCAGCGTAAATAGCCTCTTATCGGACTTTAAATAATTCATTCCCCTTCTAATTCAGTTCTGCGTCTTCCACTAAGAATTTCATTTCAAGTTCTATTGTGTCGCCTTGTTTTTTTAAAGATTTGATTTTTTGTGGGAAAAATGTTGGTTACTTGCTTTATTTGTAAAAATAAGATAGATATTAAGTTTTTACGAACTCATTTCGATAACCATCACAGTAACCATGACTTTAATTTTTACGGGTGTGCTGAAGATAACTGCACTCGGCATTTCAACCTTTTTCATTCTTTCAAACGACATCTCATAAATAAACATTTTCCCAAATCTGCAACCGACTCAGCTACGTCACATAATTTACTTTCCTCTACAGACGCAACTCTTTGTAGTGACTTTCTCATAAGGACACAATTAGGAAGTTCACGACTAGAAACTTTTTCTCCTGATCCTGATTCCGAACCATCAGAAAATTTACTCTCATTTTTGACCGAAAATTTAAATAGATCTTATGCCGAACTTATCGCACACTTTTATGGAAATGCAAGTCTTCCTCGATCTGTGACACAATGTATAGTTACGAATACGAACACTTACACAAACAGTTCCCTAATTCCATCGATAAATAGCATGTTTCAGAATTACGTCTCAACGGGTCTGTTGTCTGAAACGGTTAGCAATGTACTTCTGTCTGATATAACTTAATTACTAAACTCTCCCCTAGATACATTTGCAACTGAATATAAGAGGCTACAATTTTTTGAACAGTTGGGAACGTACATTGCTCCAGAGCAATTGAGAATAGGGGAACGAATGGAAAGGGTTAAATTGAATGGTACTTCACGATTAACCAGTGTTCCTTGTTTTGAGTCTGTCATACCTCTTCGTAAGGTGTTGAAACAGTTTTTTTCCCTGAAAGGCGTTCTCTCCGAAACCTTACAATATATGGATGAATTATACTCTCAAGATAATTGTGTTTCAAATTTTATCCAAGGTTCGTTTTGGAGATCACGAATAGGCCGGCGTGATAACAATTGTATAACCATTCCTTTTTTTCTTTTTTACGACGATTACGAAACTGGGAATGTTCTGGGCTCCCGCTCTGGCGTACATAAGCTTGGAGCAGTTTATGTACCTATCCCTTGTTTAAATCCCTGGCGTGTATCGGTTTTATCAAATATATTTCTTGCTTTATTGTTTCATGCGTCTGACAGAAGTAGTTTTGGAAATGGTACTATTTTTCAGCCGTTAGTCGATGAGTTTAACCATCTTAGCCACTACGGTATTAAATTCGATGTAGACGGGTTCCAGGGCACAATTTATTTCGAATTGGGACTAATTTTGGGTGACAATTTGAAGATCCATTCGATTACAGGATTTGTGGAAGGATTTACAAGTAATTTCCCTTGTCGTGTTTGTGCAGTTAGCAAAGAAGTTATGTGGACCAGAGCCGCGAAAATCTGACTTTACTGAGAAACAATGACAATTACGACCTGGATGTGGTGACGAGTAACCCATCTTTAACTGGTGTTAGGGAAAAATGCATATGGCTAGGAGTTAATAATTTTAGCTTATTTGATCAGATAGGTTGTGACTTGATGCACGACGTTTTCGAAAGGGTTGGGAAATATGTTTTGAGCCATGTACTAGTCGAGATTATTTTCAAGCATAAGTTTATTTCACTTGAAGACTTTAACGACAGGTTAATCGGTTTTTCATACGGCCCCGACGCGGGCAATAAACCGTTCCCTTTGGTCAAAGAACATTTAATAAAAAATAATATCCGCTTATCTGCATCAGAAATGATAACTCTAACTAGGTACTTACCGTTTCTGGTAGGTGGTAATGTGCCATTGGAAAACGAGACTTGGCGGTTGTACTTAAATTACAGACAAGTTGTCGAATTCCTGCTTAGTCCTGTGATAGCGCACGGAGCGGAAAACTATTTAAAGACATTAGTAGAAGAGCTAAACGAATTATATTTAAAAAATACTAATGACACTCTTAAACCTAAATTCCATAATCTTGTTCATTACCATAGGGCCATAGAGAAATTTGGGCCAGTAGCTCACTTCTGGTCCATGCGATTCGAAGCAAAACACCGCCTTTCAAAACTTTCCGCTAGAAGCAATTTCAACAGGAGGAATATCACGTTTTCTTTGGCCACCAAGCATCAGTTAGCTCTCAATGGAATATTTTTGAAATCGGAGCTTGGGGGGATTCTTTCTACAGGCCGTCAGTGCAGTTTGACGGTTTTTGAAATATCTTTCCTCACACGAGATTTATCACTGGACGCGACGAAATCTCTTAAAAAAATATCTTGGGCTGCTATGTCCTCAGCAGAGTATAAAAAGGGAGATATTATGATTTTCGATACAGTTCCCAACGGTGAAACAGACGACGTAACTTTCATGACAATAAACAAATTGTTCCTCTACGACAATAAGCGACTTGCGTTTGACGTTATACTTTTTCGAACAGTCGGCTTTGACGACCACTTATATGCATTTGAAGTCGAGAGACCTGAAATAGACAACCATGTTGCAGTATTTTTTGATGCTCTTCCGAGACAGACAACGCATTCCTCACACTCCCACAGTGATGGTAAACTGTACATAACGTTAAGAAGTCCACTGTGAACGTAATGCCCAAAGGGTTATCGAAGTACCTCCCCTTGCTTTTGTTTTTCTATGCACAGCAGGTACATTTTTTAAAATATGCAGGTATGTAATTTATGTTTTTTGTAATTTGTAATGTGTAATTCGAAAATTTAATAACTGTATTTTTTTCGTCTTCAATATAAAATTTAAATTGATGATTGTTGAATGAAAGCTTAAAATGCAATTCCCCGCCCAAAAAAGTGGAAATTCTGCTTTTTGGAGTGGATCCGTGCTTCCTTTCAGTGAAACTGATCGTTTTTTACGTACCAGCTATGCATTTTACTGGGTCTATACCATCACTAGCTCCGTTATTTTGTAATTTTAAACGTGTCCGTTAGACGAATTATCGCTTATTTTCATTTCTATTTCGTAAAATATTGATAAAGAGATGTGATAAATTTGTCTAACGCACGCGTTGCTGCCACAGAATGAGGAAGCTGGTGATGGCAGAGGCTCCGAGAAGGTCACTTACATAGCCGGTACGTTAAAAAACAATTAGTTTCACTGAGACGAAGCATTCAATTCACTCCATAAAGAAGTGAAAACTACTGACTGGTCAGTATATTTATACTCACGTGGTAGGTGAATTTTACCAAAAGGAATGTGTACTTTACCTACGAAGAAAGGTTAAAACAACCGAAAATTTCACTCAGGTAACGGTGACAATCAACAGGTAGTTAAGTGAAATAAGCGAAAAGTGAGGTTATTTTCACCTGAAGGAAAGAGTGGAATTCACCGAGACAAAGGTAAAAAGGCACGAAGTGATCGGTGAAGAACACCATGCCTACAGTAAAGATTACCGATACATTGATGAAAAATACCGAATGGTTTGTAATAGTTACCTTTCTAATCGGTAAAATTAATCTAGGGATTCAGTATCACCAACCTTGGACGACTACTGTCTCTTTCGGTGAAAACAACCTTGGGATCTGTAACCATTACATTTCAGTCGGTGATTTAGTAAAAGGTGAATTTCACTCTTTAGATAAGGAATCGGTTTAAAATACCGTACTAATTTTCACCGTTTTCTAACGGTATATTTCACGAAGAGAACGGTCGGCTGAGATAAAACCTTTTGAATCGGTAACAATAACCGTAATTTCGGTGATTATTACTCCTTTTTTTTCTCAGTGTGGTTGCATAGACTCCACAGATGCATAGCACAAAGCTTCTGTACGGGGCTTTAAAGACTGGTTTTTATGATTATTAATAAAATTGTTATAATAATTTGAGATCGGGTAACCAAACGCCCCCCTCCCCCCCGATCATGGTATGGTGAAGAATCACCCTTTCTAAAAACCCCCAGGGGGAGAAAAACCGCCGAGCACCTACTCTGGGAAGGACCGCCCATTCCCTACCACTGGAAAACCAGTGGGTGGTGCCTCCCACTGGGCTATATAAGCAGCGCGGCCACCCAAGCAATTAATTCGGATGGCTGCAGCCCACTAATCACATACAGGGTGTTAACGTTAAGGTCGCACCACCGGCCGGGGGGTGATTCTTCAGCTCATTTGCGACCAAAAGAAAGTTGTCCTCTGCAAAAAAAAATTTCACCCCGCACGAAATCCGACTTTTTTCGCTTTTAAGATTTTTTTCGTGTAATGGACCTTGAGTTACTAAAACGACTGTAACTACCTTATTTCTGGCCGAAAATCAAATCTGAACACACTTATGGAAAGAGCGTTAAATTTTCTATCTCCCTAGCACGGAAGATGTTTTCAAAGGGAGGTTTCCGGGGGTGAAAAATGAGCTTGAATAGTAAAAATTGTGAAATTCCGAAACTTAAGGAGATTTTCAAACGTGTTTAATATTAACTGAATCTGTCAGTTACTCCTACACTGCAATCTTAAAAGTTGGCCTAAGATCTCAGCTTTCCGGCGGTTTATTCAGTTTTTAATTTAAAAAATCGTATAGCTGAGAAAACAGCGTTTGATTTAAAAAAACGTATTTTTTTTCACTATGGTGCCTACTCAATTAAATGACTGTCGTTTGTGTATGGAGTTTGTGTTTGTGGTTTCAACTATTTCACTTGAGCATAATATTTTCAATGTGGCCTCCATGTTGGTTCAGGCATACACGGCATCTGCGGCGAACCGAATCTACTGTACGTTCCAAAACCCCTGGATTCTGCCGGATTTATTCGCTGCATGCGTGAATTCTTTCGAGTAGATCCCCCCGGTTTTCCACCCTAACTTGATATACTCGAGTTTTCAAGTCGCCCCACAAATGGAAGTCGAGAGGAGTAAAATCCGGGCTTCTAGGAGGCCATTGAATTGGTCCTCTAAATCCAATCCACCTGTGTAAAATGTAATCATCGAAGCGTAATAAAACTATCACTCTGAGCGCTTTGATCTACCTGTTGTTAAACTGGTTATTCATCCAATTTGAGATGGTTCGCCCATTGTGGGCTGGGCAGCCGTCCATTTGCCACCACATATTGCTCCGTTGTAGCAACGGTAGGTCGTCGAGGACGTCCAAAATATCATTATTCAAGAACTGAATTATGAATGAAAAATATTTCTTGAAATACTATGATTTTTCAAATAAAATAGGTAAGTCACTGCGTAAGCACCGACCTCAACAAACCGTTCACCATTTAGCCTAGGCGGCGGCAGTTCGAATGGGCCTATGAGTTTCCCCCTCATCATCCCCATCCACACGTTAACACGAAATTCGTGTTGGTAGTGGGATGTAATGGTCGCCTTAGGGTTTTCCAAAGCCCATTCATGTGAGTTCCGTTGATTTATGATGCCCGATCTGGTGAATGTGGCTTCGTCGGTCCATAGAACTTGGTCTCCACGGTAAGGGAATGAATTCAGGTACCACCTGCAAAATCGTTCTCTCCTCTCGAAGTCCGTTGCCAACAAATTCTGAACCTTTCAATTGGTAGAAATGTGGACAACGGGCAGCTTCCTTTCAGTACGTTGTCTTGTTTAGCGGCAAGGAAACATGTGAGGTCCATTACTTTTCTAAGATGGAACGGATAGTAACCATTTCTCTTCAAAGCCCGATGGACCGCCACATGGGAAATTGCCAACTCCAGTCCTATTCGGCGGGTACTTGTGGTAGGATCGTCTGTAATTGCAGCCATCACATCAGCTTCGTTGGCTCTTCTGTCTTGGCGTAGTCGCTCAGGTGGAGAATAACTCACCGACCCAGTTTCACAAACCCGCCGGTACAGCTAAGTAGTTCTAAGTAGTTGAAAACAAACATAAATAAAAGAACGTGCTCTCTACCATCAGCAGAGCATCCTACCCTTTCGAATACATTTTTGTCGGGGACTCGCCGCTGCGGAAATCTATTCTGGTACTCTCGAACTGCGGCTCGAGCATTTTGGTTCGCGAAACCGTAAACTAGCAACATGTCAGCGTACTCTTGATTCGAGAAAAATGCCATAATAGTGTGAAACAGAATGAAAACAATTGAAAAAGTATTGTTCACTACACGATCACGAATTGTCTCAAGAATAGGTATGATCATGCTTCTTCTTTTGATTAGTATCGAAAAAAATGACTGTATCGAAAAAAATCGAATATCGAAAAAAATGACTGTATCGAAAAAAATCGAGTATCGAAAAAAATGACTGAACGAAGTGGACTCAGCCCTCAACGAAAACCATCGCATTTTCTCGAGCGTGAAGCATCAAGAACCACGTCAGTACCTATCCTTGGCACTGAGGAAGATTGTCTGCTTTCAGAGGATTTACGTATTCAATATTGGTAGTATTATCGCTTAAACTACGAGGGTTAGTAGGTGATGCATGAATAAAGTTGCAGCCGTAGGTGCTCAAACCCCCAAGCGCTACCCATTCGCAAAGACGCGACAGTAATTTATTAATGGTATAGGTAACTAAGTTGAAAAAACAAAGAAAAAATCACGTTTTTTTTTAATCAAACGCTGTTTTCTCAGCTGTAAGATTTTTAAAATTAAAAACTGAATAGACCGCCCGAAAGCTGAGATCTTAGGCCAACTTTTAAGATTGCAGTGTAGGAGTAACTGACAGATTCAGTTAGTATTGAACAAGTTTGAAAATCTTCCTAAGTTTCGGAATTTCACAATTTTTACTATTCAAGCTCATTTTTCACCCCCTGAAACCTCCCTTTGAAAACATCATCCGTGCTAGGGAGATAAAAAATTTAACGCTCTTTCCAGAAGTGTGTTCAGATTTGATTTTCGGCCAAAAATGAGATAGTTACAGTCGTTTTAGTAACGCAAGGTCCATTACACGAAAAAAATCTTAAAAGTGAAAAAAGTCGGATTTCGTGCGGGGTGAAATTTTTTTTTTGCAGAGGACAACTTTGGTCGCAAATGAGCTGAAGAATCACCCCCCGGCCGGTGGTGCGACCTTAACATTAACACCCTGTATATAGCACTATAGAGGTTCATTTCTGGGGTTGCAAACTAAATGAGTGTAGGAGGGTTCGCGGTACTGATGTGGCTGGGGTCGCAGGGTTGAGTTGTCCCGCCCTCCATAGTTGAATTACTATGCGTACTATGCCATAGAAAAACGGAAATCACAAGTAAATCCCTCTGACAAGATCGGAAAAGGATTTTTTCAAGAGAAAATGTAATTCTTATTTTGTATTAGTACTTTCATATAACTCACTGCCCTTAAATATCAGAAACCTAAGTTATAATAAGTTCCGTAGCGCAATAAAATCTAAATTGATCAATGAGGCAATATACAGTGTAGATGACTTTGTGTCGATAAGCTTTAGTAGTGATAGATAGCTTTTTAGTGAAAATGTTCGACTGAAATTGTGACGTACCCATGTCTTTGAGACCTCCGGGAAAAATAAATTATTATTATTATTATTATTATTATTATTATTATATTTATTGGAACATATTACAAGAGGAAATTCCCAATTAACAAATGCAACGAACGGTATGAATGAGTAAATAATAAAAGTTTTGTTCCGACAGCAGCCTGTCGGGAAAAGTGCATTTCATTCATGCGACAATCGAGTCAAACCTCATAAGTTAGAACGAGATCAATCAATTATGAATGGCATTTAGGCCGTGGTATAGAAAGTCAAAATAATAAAATCGTGTTTCTTTTTTCCGCAGGCCCCTTTTTTGGCACCAACTGAGGGGGAACAAAATGATGAAAATGAAAAATGAAACAGAGTCGGTTTGGTTGCCTACACGATATGGGAAAGCGGACTCTTGTTAGAGGAGTTATTTGCAATTAAAATCTTTATCCCGGCCTAAATTTTATTCATAATTGATTGATCTCGTTCTAACTTATGAGGTTTGACTCGATTGTCGCATGAATGAAATGCACTTTTCCCGACAGGCTTCTGTCGGAACAAAACTTTTTTCAGATTACGTTAATTTGCAGATCAGTTACATTAGGTTAAATGGTATGTCACAATTTCATCATTGCGGAATGCGGAGTGCCTGGGTTCGAATCCGAAACAATTTTTTTTAAATTTTTTTTTGTTCCTCCCTTTTTGGCCCACCTCAGGATTTTTTACTCAATATTTATTAGGCTGTAGGCAAATCAAATAAAAGAGACGGCTCAAAATTCAGTGTCAATGAAATTTTTTGGTAATTGGGTGGTCCAGTAAGGCATAGCGTTAATTTAATAGCTCCCCTCCGTCGAGAACTCCCCTGCCATATCAACGGATTTGGTTCACAAGGGTCTCATACGAAAGCGCGTTCATTTTTCATTACTCGTGTCAATTTTGGGGGCAATTGCAGCAACAGCCGTGCGGTAGCGAATTTTCAACTAATTCAAACCCCTCTTTCACACCGTTCCCGCGGACCGATTCATCTGGATCACGAACTCGTCCGAGATATTCACGCTATTGATTTTTAGACCAAATTTGGTTGCCCTAAGTCAAAAATTGCGACCGTGATCGTGCTAACAAGCGAGGGGCCATATATATATATATATATATAGCAAATCGAACCGACCTCGGATTCGTGTTCTAGGGGTTCTGAAACGTGAAAAAAAAGTATCACAACCCATATGTGCGACCATCAGGGCGAGACCAATAGTGCATTTTTTGAATGAAATGCACTAAAAGTATGACACATCACAGAGCAAGATGAATGACAATGAGTCTGAATGTTGATAATGATTTTTCTTTCAGTCGTGAAAAATATGGCACATACCGCACATTTTGAGTCCGCCAAACACGTTATTTTTCTCAATGAGTGACCCACAGCAGTAAATGAATAGCAGACCTGAAACGTAACAGAAATGATTTAGTTAATACTCTGCTTGTCGAAAAATAAATCTAAAATACGAGTTAATGTGGAAATCTTGTCGGAGCGAATGTACACCAAAAATTGAGTTCAAAACCATTCCATTCCGTTCCATTGGATTAAAGCCCTAATATCGTTTCGTTTTCGAGTTCAGAAAAATACTTGAAAAAAACAAGCATGAAAAAAAAAGAAGAGAATAATCTAAATAGACATTTCTCAATTCATTTTTGGTGTACTTTTCACTCAAGAAAACATTCATATTGCAAGGGTATTCTCACGCTAGAGATACTTGTTTCTGATTCTAGAATTCTATTCCAGTATCGCGATACAAATCCCGTCAACTTTCGATCCCCGCTTCTTCACCTAGACTTCGGATGAAGTTTGTCAAGAAGTGGGGAACGAAATTTGACGGGGTACTGTATCACGATCCATGTAGCGCATTAGTTAATTGGAAGTAAGTATATAAGATATCAAGTTTGACAATTCCCTAACTGTGGGAATGATTCCATGCCAAAAAGTATCAAGCATAAACTGTTATCAAGCATAGACTAATCCCCCCCCCCTCAATTATATCATCAACTCTCAGTGTACCCACGAATGGCCTTGGACATTCATTGCCGTAAGTCTTAATTTAGGTCCGTTCCATTGTTTTGCACTAGCTACACTAGTGTAGAAAACCATGTAATATCATTGACTTATTCTGAAAACTTGAATGAAACCAGATGATTTTCTTCAAAAGTGTAGCACTCGCGAAGCAATGGAACGGACCTAGTCTGTTTCCTTTAAAAATCGCGCATTGGGTACACTGAAGTAATCCTGCTAATTAGATTACTTTTAGCCAGACGAGCACAACAGTACTGCCGTCTTGTGAAACCATTGAAACTGCTGGCGAGACACAAGTCGTAAAAAGATAAATAAATGACTAATTACAAGGGGAGTTGTACCTGTATTTTCTCGACCCTCTCCAGTGATGCCTCGCCCAATCCTGGATTTCAGGGTCTCATTTAAATCTCCAGGAAATTCTGCACGCGCGTACGATCTTCTTTTTCCGTATTTCACCCCTGAAATAACTAGAAACCCCACGTTAACTTTAATCTTGAAAATGCACGCTCTTTCGACGACTTTTTTAGGAAAGCTACGCGCGTGCAGAATGTGCTGGAGATTCCAATGGGACCTTGAAATCCAGAATTGGTACTGAAATACGGCTATAACTTACGTAACGCTGAGTAGGCGAGGCATCATTGGAAGGGGGTCGAGGAAACACAAGTACAACTCCCCCTACACTAAATCATAAAAGCCAATTAGTTTAGGGTAGCGAGTCGATAATTAACAGTAATGTTTAACTCTCAGGCTCAACCGCAGCTGAAAGCTCATGGTTAGGGCCAGTTAGTTCTCAATCTGATTCGAGCCCCTAACGCGAATACGCTAAAAGTGAAACTTAGCTTGAGCTTGAAGTCATTGGTGGCGTAATCCTCTGGGCAGATGAATATATCAGCGTTCGTGGTCATCGTCATTTCGTGTAATGACACCTTTCACAATTTATATCCTGAAGTCAAACCAAAAATGGCCGATCAGCAAATTATCAGGTCGAGAGAATAATAAGAAATAAAACGGAAAAACACCAACCCGAATCAGCCACTAAGTAGCACAACATTTCCCACATAAATTCTGATGTGATGATTGAACGAAGGAAAAATGTTCAAAAGTGTTTGGATGACGATAATCGAAGGAAATCTGCAACAAAAACTTCGTGAAAATCTGAAAACATCACACAAAAGGTCATATTACCAATATTTTACACATCTTTTCAGGGTTTTTCCACATCGTCTGCTCTCATGTCCAGTTAGGTACTTCCTTAATTCAAAAATCAATATTCGGTAGGCTGTGGTGGGGATAAAGTATTCGGTAGTTAGTACAATATTTTTTCGAATTAAAAATACGAAACAACGTACCGCTAATATTCTGTGCTTATTTCTAGCTTTATCAAATTAGAGTGCGCATTATTCATAAACGTTTTGTATGTAAGGACAGCCGTGAAGGCCAGTCCTATGGGGGTTAATGTATGGTTCATAACAAAACCAATTTCATGTTTTGGCCCTTAGAAGGGCCTTTTAAGCATGCCATGCGCCAAGCCAACAAGTATAAATACAGGGTGTAACGGAAAAGTCTGGCATAAATGAAATGGGTGATTATAGGTCACATTTGGAACTAAAATGACCCTATACACCATGGTCTGATTACTTATGGTTTTGGAGATAATCGGGGTTTTCCTAATTTTTAATGTACCCACGGTTTTCCTTAGTAAATCGTCTGTACCTGATGAAAAAATGGTCTCATTGAAATTTAAAAGAAGCCATTGGAAAGAGCACTAAATTCTCTGTAGGATTGGATATTTTCATCTCTAAATCGATCAATATTTAAGTGCTTAAATTGCTGCTGAACAGACAACATCTTAGATTTCCAGAAAACTCCTAGTCTTTCAGCCAGCTGTCAATTCATTTATGGCCCTCGTAGGAAGTGTAAAAAATTATTAAAAACTTCTACTGTTTGTGAGCTTTCGAATGGCCTGCTTAGTTCTGGATTATTCTTTTTTTCTTCCGAGATAGAAGCAAAAACTCGGGAAAAAACCACCAAAAGTATCCGTTTTTAAGCATGCCTTCAGGTAAGGCAATTGCTTCCGCGAGCGCGCCCTCGGCCTCTCCAGTTCATGGTGATTGTAATGCGGTTGGTGGTGGATGTGGGTGTTATTTATTTTTTATTTATTTATTTGCACAATCACATTTCTTAACGAACAATAATTATTTATTTTATTGTTTTATTATTTCAATAATAGCGGAATCCAACCCAAGGCTCAATCCAAGCTCATGACGGGAATTTGCAACTAACTGAAGAGGCCGAGGGCGCGCTCGTGCAAGCAATTGCCTTGCCTGAAGGCGTGCATAAAAACGGATACTTTTGGGGACTTTTTTTGTGCGTTTTTGCTTCTATCTCGGGAGAAAAAAAGAATAATCCAGAACTAAGCAGGCCATTCGAAAGCTGACAAACAGTAGAAGTTTTTAATAATTTTTGACACTTCCTACGAGGGCCATAAAAGAATTGACAGCTGGCTGAAAGACTAGGAGTTTTCTGGAAATTCAAGAAGTTGGCTGTTCAGCAGCAATTTAAGCACTTGAATATTGATCGATTTAGAGATGAAAATATCCAATCATACAGAGAATTTAGTGCTCTTTCCAATGGCTTCTTTTAAATTTCAATGAGACCATTTTTTCATCAGATGTAGACGATTTACTAAGGAAAGCCGTGGGTGCAGTAAAAATTAGGAAAACCCCGATTATCTCCAAAACCATAAGTAATCGGACCATGGTGCATAGGGTCATTTTGGTTCCAAATGTGACCAAGAATCACCCATTTCATTTATGCCAGACTTTTCCGTTACACCCTGTATAATCAAATTAACTACCGTGCAATTAGAGAGCTTTAGCAACAACTAACCTAGTTACGTGGAATAAATATGTGTTTGCTACTGGCGATTAAAACTATCACATGAGTGCTACTGTCTCGAATTTTTGTGCTGATGAAATAGGTACTCGCCTTCATTTTTAGTGAATTTCATTCGAAAAATGCACTATTGGTCTCGCCCTGATGGTCGCACATATGGGTTGTGATACATTTTTTTCACGTTTCAGAACCCCTAGAACAAGAATCCGAGGTCGGTTCGATTTGATATATACAGGGTGTTTCGCAACCAGTCGTGAATACTGAAAGAGATGATACAACAGGTGATTTAGAGTCGATATTGTTCTTTTCGACTTTTTCGAAAACCCATTCGTTCCCGAGATATCGATTAAAGTCGATATTTTTGGACATTCGTTACTTTTCCTCATTTAAGAGGGCGTAGCGCCGATACAAAAGCAAAAAAACAAAAACTAATCAGGTCGTTGGAAAGAGCGCAAAATTTCCTTCAAATTTGTGTGCTAAAATAGGAAAAATACCCCCTCCAACGATAGTAAAATTAGCCCAGAACTTAACGAAAATCCTTTTCTATTTTTTTCCGTTACTATTCAAAGCGTGTTAACTTTCTTAACTCAAGTGGCACGGAAGATTCAGATGCGCGGAAAAACTTCTGCATTCAGCTAGCTCTCGAATGGTATGCCACAATAACAAGCTGTGATTTGTCTATCGCTAGGAATGCCACTGAAAATCCAAAAACTGCTTTGAATAGGTTAACGCGCTTCTTCAGTTTCTAACCAGCCGCCGTTCTAAAGCAGTCGCAATTCGCAATAATTAAATTGATTGTTTTACTATAACTCGACCAGATTCTAATGAAACTTTTTAACAAAATTTCCAGATGTACTTGCACCATCATGTATTTTCGTGAAGAAGATTGATTACGTAATTGTTAAAAACAAAACGTTCCCAAAAGTGAAAGAACTTTCAATTGAGGTGCTCAAAATGACTGCCGTTGTTTTGGATGCACTTTCTAGCCCTATTTCGGACTTCAGTAGTGGTCACGCCGAGTCTCCACTCCTGCCGGAGGATTCCTGCTGCGGTTTCAGTTCTGCGCATAAGATCTTCTCTTGTTTGTACCTCTTCGAAATACACAATCTCCTTCAACCGTCCCCACACGAAAAAGTCTAGAGGAGTGAGGTCGGGAGAACGCGGTGGCCAATTTATAGACCCTCCTCGGCCAATCCATTTGTTGGGAAACGAATCGTTCAGGAAGTTTCTTACATCTCGGCTGAAGTGAGCGGGACACCCGTCGTGTTGAAAAGTAATGTCTCTCCTGATCTCCAATGGCAAATCTTCGAGAAGACCGGGAAGCTCCTCTCGAAGAAAGCGCAGATAGCTGCTTCCGTTCAGCGTGTCAGGCAGCACAAAGGGCCCAATAAAGTGCTCACCGATTGCTCCTGCCCACAAATTTATGCTGAATTTACTTTGAAACGAAGTCGGTCGTTTAACCCAAGGATTTTCCCCTTTTTTGCTCCAAAAGTGGATGTTGTGGAAGTTGACTATTCCTTCTCTGGAAAACCTGGATTCGTCGGTCCAAAGGATGGACTTCAGGAAATTAGGGTCCTGAGAATCCTTATCCAGCATACATTGAGAAAATTGTACCCTCCTAATTTCGTCGCCAGGTTCCAGACCCTGTACCGGGGTGAAGTGAAAGGGATGCATATTCTCCCCTTTCAGAGCCGACCAAACTCTCTTAGCAGTCACCCGATAGTCTCGAGCAACTTGCCGAAAACTTGCACGAGGATTTTCCTCAATCGCTTGTAATACCGCTTCCTCCCGGTGAGGTCGAATTCTCCTGTTCCTTTCAACGCGGCGACGAGAGCAAGTTCCAGTCTCCCTGAAGCGACGGAACGAATTACTAAAAACGTCAGCTTGAGGAACTCGACGTGTTGGAAATCTCTCCTCATACAAACGCCGTGCGAGCGAGTTATTCCCATCAGCAAGCCCATACACATAAACAATGTCCGCGTACTCTTCGTTTGAAAAAGACGTCATGACGTTACCTGGATCAACGAACGAAAGACAAAATGTGACGATCTGTGTGTTCTTAACGTTGGAAAATTTAGGAAAGAAACGATGAAATCATATTATTAGATAACTAAAATCTCTCGAAAGAACAATTGCACGTTACAGATGATTATTCTGGGAAATTTATGCTTCCTGCACTCACTGTAGTCAGACAGCTACTTCAGAACTTAAGCACTGCGTCAATAGATTTCAATCCGTTTTCGGATTTTCAGTGGCATTCCCAGCGATAGACAAATCATAGCTTGTTATTGTCGCATACCATTCGAAAGCTAGCTGAATGCAGAAGTTTTTCCGCGCATCTGAATCTTCCGTGCCACTTGAGTTAAGAAAGTTAACACACTTTGAACAGTAACGGAAAAAAATAGAAAAGGATTTTCGTTAAGTTCTGGGCTAATTTTACTATCGTTGGAGGGGGTATTTTTCCTATTTTAGCACACAAATTTGAAGGACATTTTGCGCTCTTTCCAACGACCTGATTAGTTTTTGTTTTTTTTGCTTTTGTATCGGCGCTACTCCCTCTTAAATGAGGAAAAGTAACGAATGTCCAAAAATATCGATTTTAATCGATATCTCGGGAACGAATGGGTTTTCGAAAAAGTCGAAAAGAACAATATCGACTCTAAATCACCTGTTGTATCACCTCTTTCAGTATTCACGACTGGTTGCGAAACACCCTGTGTATATATATATATGGGTGGCGCCACTTTTAATGGCCATAGCTCGTGATCTTATGGGAAATTTGACGCTGATCAAAAAACTTCCAGTATACATAGGGTCGCAAAAGCTTCGTTTACGAGTTATTACGGAAAAACAGTCAAAAACCCTATTTTTTTACACGTTTACTCGAAAAACTTGGAAACGGCTGTTTCTATCCAAAAATGTATTTAAATAAAGTAGATTTGTCACTAAATTTTGGTCAAAAAAGGTCCCCCAATAAAGGCGGGCAAAGACTTTTTTTCTTAACGAGTTGGAAAAAACTGCAAAAATCATGTTTTTTGTCGTTTATTTTATCAAAAATAAAAATGTTTACGACTAATTTTAATGTACTCGAAACAAAAAGGTTAAAAAATTAAAACCATGGTTCGAAATAACTGCCTCTTGCCTGGATACACTTACGGCACCGTTGAACTACAGAATTTGTAGCGCGGCGTATTTCATCTTCGTCTGTTTTCATTCTGTTGAAGGCCATTTCAATTCTTTCTATCAACTGTTCTCGCGTTTCAATATTTTCTGAGTAGACAATATCCTTAGCTTTGCCCCACAAGTAAAAGTCAAGAGGGGTCAGGTCAGGGGATCTCGCTGGCCACTCTACAGGTCCCCAACGACCAATCCATTTATTTGGATAATTTGAATTCAGCCACTCACGAACACGGCGAGCACTGTGTGCCGGGCAACCGTCTAATTGGAAGAACATGTATGCTCGCGCTTCCAAAGGAACTTCTTCCAGAAGGATTTGGATTTCGTTTTCCAGGAAGTTGAGGAATTCGTTGGATGAGACGCGAGGTGGCAGAATATGCGGACCAATCAGAAACCCATCGACCATACCAGCCCAGACGTTAACTCTGAACTCAGTTTGGAAAGAGTTTATTCGATTGAGATGGGGGTTTTCGGTACTCCACGTGTGAGAATTTCTGAAGTTGAACACACCCGCCCTCGTAAATGTACTTTCGTCTGTCCACAACGCAAGAGGATTATTCTGCATAAACCATTCGGAGAACCGTACCCTTCTTTCCAAGTCTCCAGGGAGAAGATGTTGCGTAGGGGTGAAATGGTAGGGGAACATACCTTCGTGATGCAAAACTCTTTGGGTCGTTCTACGAGAAACACACAAAGCGACAGACGCGCGACGAGTGCTAGATCGAGGGTTCCTCTCGAAATGGTTAATTACGACATCAGAGATGTCATCTTGGTCAGCGAAACGACGGCCTTCCCCTGTAGGTCGTGTCGACCCTGTAGCCCTTAAACGCTCGTATGTTTCTTGGAAAACACGGCGATGAGGTGCTCTTCGAGTAGGGAAACGGCTGTGGTATTCCCGAGCAGCTTGTCGACTATTCATGTGACACATGCCGTAAACCAAAACAATGTCGGCATACTCCTGGTTCGAAAACGTTCGTGGCATCGTCGAAAATCCAGCAAGGCGGAATCGAATGGCAAAGAGTGTGAGGAGGAATTAACGCCCTGGGAGTAGAATGCATGTCATGCACAATTAAAATTTACAGATGATAAATTGATTTAAGTTACTCACAGCCACAAAATTGATGAAATGTTGATTGGATTTAACGGTTTTAGTGCATTTCATTCAAAAAATGCACTATTGGTCTCGCCCTGATGGTCGCACATATGGGTTGTGATATTTTGTTTTTATTTTTTTGCAGTTTTTTCCAACTCGTTAAGAAAAAAAGTCTTTGCCCGCCTTTATTGGGGGACCTTTTTTGACCAAAATTTAGTGACAAATCTACTTTATTTAAATACATTTTTGGATAGAAACAGCCGTTTTCAAGTTTTTCGAGTAAACGTGTAAAAAAATAGGGTTTTTGATTGTTTTTCCGTAATAACTCGTAAACGAAGCTTTTGCGACCCTATGTATACTGGAAGTTTTTTGATCAGCGTCAAATTTCCCATAAGATCACGAGCTATGGCCATTAAAAGTGGCGCCACCCTGTATATATAGCCCTTTTTTGTTAGCACGATCACGGTCGCAATTTTTGACTTAGGTCAATCAAATTCGGCCTAAAAATCAATATCGTGAATATCTCGGACGAGTTCGTGATCCAGATGAATCTGTCCACGGGAACGGTGTGAAAGAGGGGTTTGAATTAGTTGAAAATTCGCTACCGCACGGCTGTTGCTGCAATTGCCCCCAAAATTGACTCGAGTAATGAGAAATTAACGTGCTTTCGTATGAGACCTTAGTGAACCAAATCCGTTGATATGGCAGGGGAGTTCTCGGCGGAGGGGAGCTATTAAATTAACGCTATGCCTTACTGGACCACCCAATTACCAAAAAATTTCATTGACATTGTATTTTGAGCAGTCTCTTTTGTTTGATTTGCCTACAGCCTAATAAATCTTGAGTAAAAAATCCTGAGGTGGGCCAAAAAGGGAGAAACAAAAAATAATAAATAAAATAAGAAAAATTGTTTCGGATTCGAACCCAGGCACTCCGCAATGGTGAAATTGTGACATACCATTTAACGTAATGTAACTTATCTGAAAAGTTTTGTTCCGACAGCCGCATGAGGGGTAAAGTGAATTTTTTTAATTTTAACAAAGTTTTGTTCCCCCAGCATTCGTCGGGAAAAGTGCATTTCATTTATGCAACAATCGACTCAAACCTCATAAGTTAGAACGATATCAATCAATTATGAATGAAATTTAGGCCGAGATAAAGATTTTAATTGCAAATTTAACTATAAGAGTCCCCCTTCCAGTGGCGGTTCTAGGGGCCAAAAACAGGTGAGGCGATAACCCCCCCCCCCAACCATCCATCTGTGCACAGAACAGCACAACATGGAGCGCAACATAGAACAAAATTATTTGAGTACGACCCATACACGCGTCAATTGCCTCTTAATACAATACAAATAGTTATTTCAACGTGCAGCTCTTAGCAAGTTCACTTACGAGTACCTAGATCCCAGAGCATGGAATTTGAACAATTTTATCCTTTTTATTGACGGGTTGTTTTTAGGGTGGGTCTATTTACATTAAATAATTAAATCCATGAGATTCCTCCCATGAGCGGAACGGAGTTTCTATCAACATACAAATGATATCCGCAGGACGATTCATTTTTACCTCAGTAAGAGGACTATTGAAGTATTAAAAGCGTCAAATAGAATGAAAAATATTGACTAAACGATGTTTTTCTACTCATCGTTAGGAAGAATCAAGAACAGAAACGGAAATAATTAATCAGGTACAAGAAGGTATCACACTGCCGCGACCTGCCGGCCCGATAACTCACGAGATTGATAAAATAATATAAATATATAAATTCTAGTCTTCACCATGCGATCATAACGTTTATTTTTTACTTGTTAGCCGTCGCCTAACGAACGCACGCGCTTTAGGCGAGGCAGAGGGCACCCCCTGGCCCCTTTATCATTTCCTCTACTCGTTCCCCATCGAGGCACCTTAGGCAACGGTTAACATTTTTCCTCGCCCATCGGTTTCTCAGGGGGGATCTTTGGATCTGCACCTCTACCGTCAATGAAGCGGACCAATTCAACTAATATAAGTGTCCATTTAGCCGCTAGAGGACATCCGAGGCAAACTTAATTTTTGTGACCGTACATAATGACTTTTTTTCATTTTTAAAACCAAAAAAGGATATTTTTCAAATTAATTTAACCCTTGATTTCTGTTGTTTTTCTTCCTGAGGCGATGCCTACCTTGCCTCAGCTGAAAAACCGCCACCGCCCCCTTCCCATATCGTATAGGCAACCCAACCGACTCTGTTCACGGTGTTATGGTGTATTTATTATATTTACATTTATGGCATTACATTTAAACATTTAAATGGCAGGGGAGTTCACGGCGAACGGGAGCTTAGTTGGACAAATGGTGGTTCCAAGGCCGGCCCTGCTAGCGAGCTACAAAGATTTGTAAGATTGTCCCCGCTTGTAAGTAAGGTAACCATTTCATTCAAACATTGACGCCGACTTTTTTTTAGTGAGAATTAGAAATTAGTGAGAAATAAAAATAAAATTCAAGAAATTCGGTCGCTTAAAAACCAATGTTGCGGGTTTCGCTCATGAAAAAAATAAATGTCGTGGGTATTGCTCATTAAAAAAGTAATTTTGTGGGATTTGCTCACATTTTGTTGTCTTCGTTCCCTAAAATACCCATTTTGTCGGTTATTTTTTGCTCGCTAGCAAAGCCATTTCTGGCGTTTTAATAACCATTTGTGGGGTTTTCTCGCTGAAAAAACAATTTCCCTTGCTCTAAAAGCAATTGAGGTTACTTAGGAAATTAATTATTCACTGATTTTATCAGCGACCACCTACCAGAAGATGAGAAACACAAAAAAAGATTTGTTCCGACAGCAGCCTGTCGGGTAAAGTGCATTTCATTTATGCGACAATCCACTCAAACCTCATAAGTTTGAATGATATCAATAAATTTTACATGAAATGTAGGCCGCGCTATTCATTGATGTAGGATGGTGGTACATGTATTTTGTAATGTCTTTTTGTTCTCCTCCCCCAGTTGGTGGCAAAAAGGTTGATCTGCATAGTTATTGGTTACCAAAAAATTTTGATCTTGAATTTCTATGCGGCAGTTGAAGTGAAGTCACAAGTCGCACAGAATGTCGAATCAAAATTAGAAGGTGAAAGCGTACTAGTGTAGGCATAGCTGGTGGTACATGGTTACAACGAAGCATCTTGCGTTGAAAAAAAAACATACGCTCGCTCAGGAAAGAGCTCTTTAAGCTCGTCGCTTAAAGAGCTTGTATCCATCCTTAAAGAAAAAACTCAGCAAAGAACAAAAGTATATGAAATTTCAAAATGTTTAAATTTATAATTTGAATAAAACTAAAATTATTGAAAAATGAAGGTTAAACCCCACCCTTTTTTCCACCCCCACCACTCCTTCCCCCTCCGTGTCGCCAAGCTCCTCTTCCACCTCCTTTTCCTCCTCTTCCTGCTCGCCCTCCTCCCCATCCTCTTCCTCCTCCCCATCCTCTTCCTCTTCCTCCTCCTCTTAAGTGTCCAAAATTATAATTTTGGTAATTATTACCATGTCTGCGTTGTGATTTGCGTTAGTAAAAAACAAATCGAAATTCATTTCAAAGCAACACTACTGCTACATACACGTGTACAACGAAATACGAGATTGGCGCAACGCCGCTGGTACTTGGACCAATATCGCTGTTCCTTCTGTTAATCAATGCAAATTATAAGTATGAATTGTTGAAAATTCTACTACTATGTAATTCAGTGGCATTCTACATTTCCGACGGACTGGGGACTGTCTCGACGACCGGACTGTCCTCTTTCTTTTTTTCCTTGCTCTCTTCTTCCCTCTTTTCCTTGTTCTTGTTTTCCTTTTTCTTATGTTCCTTCGTTTCTATTCTTTCTGTTTTCTCCTGACTTTTTTTTCCTGATGACTTTTTTTTCTTCTGCTCCTCAGTTTTCTTGTCCTTCTGAGGTTCATCACCATCACCTTCGACTGAAGACGTCATGGCCAGTCTCTCTAAGAGCTTGAAGTGCTCCATGGCGTCTTCAGTCTCCAAGTCGCTTAAAGAGCTTGTATCCATCCTAAAAAAATATTATTTAATTAACATTTTTTTTTTAAGTGGGAAAACACTCACTCGTTTTTCTCAATTTTTAATAATATCAAGAAATTCGAAATAATTCGTAGTTTATCCCTTCCACATGTTACAAAATGCTGATTTAAATTAATTATAATATGAGATAGTGGAGTATATTTGTTGTTTTTGTGTTTCTCATCTTCTGGCTGGTGGTCTGTCTCCCAGTTCGGTCGGCGTTCAATTTTTTAATAAAAGCAGTATATCAGACGAGGGGTTGGGTGGTGGGAGTTTTCCGTCTGGGGCATTATTTCGGCACGCGGACTGTAGGAATATGAGAATATAGGAGATGATATTCTGTTGGTGGGTGGTGGGTGGCAAGATGAATACCTCTTAGGTGTATAAATGTATAGAAATATTTAATAGCTGTCGTTATATGCAAAACTAATGACGGTGCCATAGAGGACAATTTGTAACGCGGCCTACATTTCATTTAAAATTTGTTGATATCATTCAAACTTATGAGGTTTGAGTGGATTGTCGCATAAATGAAATGCACTTTACCCGACAGGCTGCTGTCGGAACTTTTTGTTTTTCTACCAGGCAAATGAAAAAATATGAAAAGGTAATTGATACTCTGTGCACAGTTGGAATTGGCAGTAAATTAATGTTAAAACTACTGGTGCTTAATTTTTTTCATCTTTCGATTATCTTTATTAACAGAATACTTTTTATTTTGAATGCGGTTGAATTTTTTGCACTCGTTAAAAATCAAAAGTAAAGAAATATGGTGAAGAATTGATTTGCTCAAACTTTCACGATGCTCTTCATGAAGCCAAGAAAAATTTAGTTCTGGGAGGGCTTTCGAAACTAAATGTGCTCGAACATTACTTTTATGCAGGTCAGACCAGGATTCGCGGAGCATGATTTGAGTTGCTTGGAAAACGATATCTGTTAAACGCTCCGACGGATATTTTAAGAGGTTAGATTCCTTGAAATATTCTTTACGTGAAATGAAAAGAGTGTCGGCTGATTTATCACGAGAAGTTAATGAATCAGACAGTCGAGGCAAAAAGTATGTTTATTTTTAACGATTTTATTGATAATGTAACCAGAAACATAACTAGTAGATTGGGCAGTTACGCTAGTCTTAGGAAGGGCAAACTCGGACATTTTTTCTATGTCACGGTACAAATGCAAATGGGGTTGAACACCTGATGATTTTTCGTCAAGGGAGCAATAACTGTCCGTTGGGCTTTTGATTAAATCCTTGAGATTGGAGGAAAGCAAAAATTCACAAGAATCATCCTGACAGTTTGCATTTCTTACACTGTGGTAACTGACATTATTTACAACGCATGTTTTAAAAGAATACTTGAACTGTGAAGCAGTAGGGTTGTCGTTTGATCCACAATTTTGAAGAATTACACAAAAAAATTTTTCAAGGGGGTCTTGATTGATATTTCTCAAATTCAAGAATTTAAAATTTCCAAATGTGCTGAGATGTTCCCACAATGATTTTACGGCTCTAATGCTATTAACCCACCCGTGAAGGCAAGGAGGACGATTTTGTTTGCCATTGTCGTTAACAAAATACATGCCACGAACCACACTAACCGCATCGTCCCAAAATGCAACATGATGACTGGATTTCGACAGACATCCGAGCAGCGGTTTCCCAATACCGTTAAATTTACTTCCACCGTTAAAACTATCAAACAACTGATTCATGAATTCCAAGAATTTAGATGTGGCTTTGGCCTCGGGTGGCAACTGGCCAAAATCGGTTAAAACGGATATAGCCGCACTGACAGAACGACTTGAAACTTGAGTGGCTAATCTGACTTTCATTTTGTTACGAGGATGGGGATGGATGTGCTCGTCAGTCAACTTGTACGCCATACGATAAAAATGCGGATCCTTATTATAACATGATTAAATATGGGCCCATTTAACAGGTTTTCCTTTGTAAATTAATGTGTGGTTCAGTAAATTATTTCTAACTGATTTTACCAAGTGAGGGGGGTCGAAGAAGGTGAAAATTTTATTGCCTTGCTCATTAAAATAGGGAGGATTTGGCTCATCTACTTTTGACTTTAAAAAATTTAAGGCCGAAACGTTCGTAGAACTTAGGTCACAGACGACAGCTATGGGTACCAAATTCACTTTGAACAGTTTCTCAATAACCGTAGTAATTAATTGCCCCAAGCGGCCAGATTTAGTCGTGTCTTTAGAAAAAAAAAAACGCTACAGGCATTTTCCACGAACCAGTTACAGATTTGACCATAAAAACCAGGGCATGATTGGCAACAAGGAACGTACAGGTGTTTTCACCATTTATGATACCAAAGTCTTCAAACCCGGTTATTTCATCACGGTGGGGTAAATAAGTCAAAAATTCTTTAATACTCATTTCATCAAAATTTACTGTACAATATTTCTGACGGGAGTTAAGTTGATTAGCTTTCTCCTGAAGGGAGTTCAAGACAACACTATTAAAACCGGGTTCCAAAGGAATTTTACTCAGGATGTTAAATAATGTATTTCGAGAAGAGAGTGACATTAATTTTGAATGTATCTATAGCATTTGGGACTTTTTTTGAAAATGCTTAGGGCAATCAATTTATTGTCAAGGGTCCATCGACGTCATTTAGCTTTCTTTTTGACATTTACCAATTCATTTTCAATCAAGTTAAGTAAAGCAGGGGAAACATTCTTACTTGCAAGGGCGTCTAGCAAAGACTGATTTTTTTAAATACAACTTTGGCCTTTTTGACATCCCCAGTAAGTTTTGAGCATTTATTTTTTAATCTAAGGAATTTTGTATGAGTCCTACGCACATGCTCGTGAAGGCGCTTCTTTCGAGGAGTATTGACTTCTGATCTGGAAAGTTGAAGTTTGGAAAGCAAATTCTTGGCCGCACTTGGTTTTTGACGATTTCTGGAAGTAGAAATAGGTTTTTTGGATAGCGCATTTTCCTCGCAAGACCGGGATGGACCAGGAACGGGACTTGTGTCAGTACAAACAGGCAATTGACAAATTTCTACTGGTAGCAGGTCGTGATTTGCTTGAACATCAAAGCTAACGGGTTGAACAACAGGGTTGAACAATCATGAAAACTACTTGAACAAAAATGAGGATCTAACAATCTAGGCCCATGCTGGGTTGGGATAGCTGTCTTTACGAGACGAGTAACGGACGGACAACGAGACATGAATTTGGAATCAAAGTGTAATGAACAAACCCGAGGGTCCGGACCTAGATTTTCATCTGGTCGGCCAATGAAAGCCAACCAAGCATCACGCCTAAAAAGCAATAATAGACTTGTATCATTTTGTGTCAAGTTAGGCGAGCTACATACTAGGATAGGACGAATGATGGGCAGTTTGACTGAATTTAATGAGTGAGATTGACTTTTAGGAAAAGTATAGGATCAGAAAGCGGGTAAATACTTATAAATAATAGGTCTTTTCGGGCGACCTAAAAAAGCTACAAAAGTTACCAATTTTTAGGTTGTATGCATAGCAACATGTGTTCAATGGACCATTTTCCAACATGGAAAACCCGCTGTTTTGGCTATGAAACCTTGTGGTACGTGGCATATTAATGTTTTAAAGTTGAATATTTGCCTTGAATGAGCAACGCCAATCTTGAAATCAAAAATTAAAAATTGGCAGGATCTTGAACTTCCCCCTTGAAAGTGACGCCACAACATTGTAAACATTTACACTACAGTATTATATAAATAGTACAGTTCGTTGTTATGAAGCGTTTTTTAAAAATATTGAACGTTATTTCGTAGCCAGTTTAATACGCTATTCGCGAGTCAAACCGATGTGGCTGCTACCCGGTGTCTGAGAAGGAAGTTATATCTAAGGTTTGTAAATTATTGAGTGATAACGTTCCTGCTGATAAAAATAACAACAACAACCGTACGTTTATTATTCTTCCATTATTATGTAGTATTTCCAGCAATTGACTACTATTCTCAACTTATGTGAAACACAAACAGTGAATTTCTGATGACACTTCCTCTGAAATTGTTGATCTCCCCTTACTACAACGTCCTCTCGTCGATGGATCCGCAATGCTAAGGCGAATAATTTGATCGTATGTTAAGTGATCGGCGAGCAAGACAGTACAATTTTTTCGTCCTGTGCCTTCGGATGTGAAGTCTGGACAGTATGACTGCCGACTGTCGTTATTTAAAGACTTCATTAAGTAATGCACTTGCTTTTGAAACGCGGGTTCAGGCAAGCTGTAAGCATGTTTCCAGAGCAGCCGATTTCATTTTATTATTAATACGTTATCGTGGCTTTCATTGCTAACATTGTTCCAGAACACGGCACGATTAGATGCAATGAGTGAGCAGGTGAGCTGGACCGATTTAAGACTAATTTGAGGTAAACTCAACAAGCCTTCCAAAGATAATATGTGCGAGGCTGAATCGGTTACGTCGTTCTGCCAATTCAAAAACCCAAAAGTTCCGTATTAAGATTTCACCGTGCCTCGGAACATCGAGGGGATCGTGAGAATAAGTATTGAAAGACGTTTGGAGCCGTAAGTGCCCAGATCTCTATGAGATTATAATTTTACTTGTACGTGACCGAATTACACTACAAAAATTCAACATTTTTTGAAATTTGACAATTTAAAATCTCATAATCGCGTCCGAAAGTGTCTCGAATGTTTGGAAAATGAAGTTTGTTCCAGATTAAGCGCCTTTTATGCCAAGTAGATCCAATGTGATCATGATGAAAATGGGCTGCTCGGAAAGGAAATGCTGTGCTCTTTCCAATGAGCTCCTTGGTTTTTGTCTTGGAAGCATATTTCGATAAAAGTAGCGACAACCCAAAAATACCAGAAAATGGCTGATTCTGAAAAAAACGAAAAGGAATTTCAACAAAATATTCCACAGTCATTTTGGTTACAAATGACGTGTCTAAGCTCAGGTTTTTCACTGAGCATCTCGTTATTGAACACCCTGTAGACGTAGTTTCATTCAAAATTTTGTGTCACGTTATGCGAATCCACCCTGTACTATTGAACCAACGACGAAAGAAAGAGGTATCCTTAGAAAGAGGTAACGACGGTAGTAAAGAGGTATCCTTTTCGTGGATTATCCTCCTCCCGTCTTTTCATTACTTGCTCTAAGGACGGAGAGGGGCTCGAAGGAGGCTGTGAGTTCAACTCGCCCTTTTCTTCGTTAGTTTCTGGGCGCCCCACTCAATTCAGGATCAGCCTGAATTCATAAATACCTATTGATAAATTTAGTATAAGTGTAGAGGGTAAAGGAACCTAACCACTTGAATACGTGAGTTATGACGGAACATGAAAGATTTGTTCCAATCGAACCGGATAACCAGTTACGGAATCCTTCTGGTTTGCGCAAACCCACAATAGGAACACTTCTTCGCCTTTGCGCAAGACCGCGGAACCGGTTCTTAGGATCGATTAGAACAAACTTAAGGCATTGAAAAAGTTACGGATTAGCACCGGAACACATGGGTGGGCCTCTTTCCGAGTTTCTGTTTATGGACACATCAGGTCTGTTCGTTTGCTCACTCCGGGCTGCTCTGGATGTTCTAACTAGCAATTTTTTGGGTGTGCTCAGTGAGAGGTTGAAAAATGGTGGGGTGGAGGGTTGCAAAATTTAGAGCAGTCCAGAACAGGTACCTCTTAAGTCCCTAAGGATTCACGGCACCACATTTGAAAGCGGGAGATAAACCGGAGTCGTGATGACAGCCAGAAATATCAAATCTGCATGAATTCAGGTTTGAAACATGTTTGAAACTGTCAACATCCTTCTCTTCCTCGCGCCACAAATTATGAGTAGAAACCCTCCAGTCAAACGGCATAGAGAATCCAAACAGAATATAGCGTGGAACATTGAATCCCAGACACAGCAAATATGGACCCCCTCCTCCTACGGGTTTTTCGTTACTTCTCTAGCAAAATATTTCTTATCAATCTTCTCTCCTCATCCACAGTCACATTCGTCTTCCTGGATGACAATAGGGGATCCAACGGCCTGCAAGGCAATCTTTTAGAAGGAATGGCCCCTCGTCTTAGTGTCCTTCGTTTAGTTTCTGAGGCTAGTGACAAGAAAATAATGTCGCACACTTGAAAGATCTCGTCAAGAGTCATGGACAAACTTACTCGTATTACGGAAATCTCCGACTTCGAAGTGATCACAGCAAACCCTTCCGAAAGAGGGCATTTTCTTGTCCATCCTGAGGACTTCTTTCCATTTTCTTTTTAATGCTTCTTCACAAGGAAAACTGTGAAACGTGATGCGGGGGACACGATCGTTGTTGGAGCACTGGGGGACACAACAAACTCGGCTGATCCTTTTCTTAATATTATTTGAACTAGCGTAAGAGTGGTCCATTTTGCAGCCTGAATTAAAACCTAGAAGAAAAAAGCTTCATAAGCTCCAGCAAACTAACAAAAAAGACAAAATAACAGCGCTGACTTGGACTTCGACAAATTCGGTAAAATACACACAAAAACTTTCCAAGTACAAACCTTAGATAATGATAACACGGAACGACTAGAGCGCTACCTCTAGCCCATTTGACTCGCGAATCCTCTTTTTACAATAATGTGACGTCACATCCCTATTCTTCAAATTTTCAGAACAGGAACCCGGGGCCAGCGCTCTCTCATTCGATTAATTGCAACTTCTCTTCCCTCTACTTTCGTTAACCAATTGGTTGTCCCACTGTTTACCAAAGATGAAATTTATTATGAAGCCGAAGCTCCATGGAGGGGGTAAGGAAAAATAGCTAGAGGGGCTGAACTAAGGAAGGAGAGGTCCACGTTTAACTTGATGGTCTATAGTAGCACTGATTGCATTGCCAGTTGTATTTTATTCTTCTTCTCCTCTCCGCCTGCTCCAATCGTAGTTTTGATAATGCCAGGTGAAACTCCTCAATTGCTGTGAGGAACATTCTCAAAATCATGTTGGCCGACGCATTAGCCCGTCGCTTCGCTGATACAGCAAGTCACACAGTCGGCACACACAGCAGGCACGGTACAGTCGGCACACACAGCAGGCACGGTACAGTCGGCAGCTTCCGTGCTTGATACAGGAGCAGAAGGACCTAGCCTATACGACTCTTCTTTTCCTTCAATTGTTATGCGTACTTTCCTGCTTACTGTTCTTGTCTGTGGAGTCTTTTGCCTGGTTATCGAGGAAGAAGACAAGCAGTTCTTCAATTCACTTTCATACTGACCCAGTGTTGCGCAACATCAATCCGAGAATCCCATTGTCCTCCGTTGGGATGCAAAAATATTCTAAAATACTAACCCACAACATATGGATATTCTAAAACTTGACAAGTTTCCAGTGGACCTTGAGGGCCCAAATGTCCAGATTGTTCTAGGAACATGAGTTTGGAAAGTTAACTGAATTTACCACTTCTTTTGGTCAATAAGAAACTCGTCGATCTATAGACACAAAGAGTTCTGCCCTGACTCAGCCGAGAATCACGCGATATTCATTTCTAGACGCCCAGTGCAGCCAACATGTGAATGAGCGCGTTTGCCGTATTGTATTTTTAATATCCTTGATTCTGGAACAGGATACCGGAATCTCAAGTGTGAAAGCACCCTTGCGCTTCAAAACAAATGACATATTTGAATACAGGGTGTAACGGAAAAGTCTGGCATAAATAAAATGGGTGATTCTTGGTCACATTTGGAACCAAAATGACCCTATGCACCATGGTCCGATTACATACGGTTTTGGAGATAATCGGGGTTTTTCCTAATTTTTAATGTACCCACGGTTTTCCTTAGTAAATCGTCTGTACCTGATGAAAAAATGGTCTCATTGAAATTTAAAAGAAGCCATTGGAAAGAGCACTAAATTCTCTGTAGGATTGGATATTTTCATCTCTAAATCGATCAATATTTAAGTGCTTAAATTGCTGCTGAACAGGCAACTTCTTAGATTTTCAGAAAACTCCTAGTCTTTCAGCCAGCTGTCAATTCTTTTATGGCCCTCGTAGGAAGTGTAAAAAATTATTAAAAACTTCTACTGTTTGTCAGCTTTCGAATGGCCTGCTTAGCTTAGGAGATGCTCCACCAGTTTCAGGCTAGCTCAGTGGGAGAGCGCCTGGCGCGAAACTAGGAGGTCGTGGGTTCGAATCCCACCTTGGGAGCAATTTTTTCTCGGAACTCAAAACAAGTAAAAATAGTAAGTATTTAACTTCAATAAAGTTTAATTCTTTATTTTCAGCCTCCCCACCCCCTCGAATTCACAGGTGTGACTAGGGTGGTGTGGTGAGGGGGGAGTAATCCCTTGAAAAGTCCCAAGACAAGGATCGTCTAAATTTCAATTAATTAATTTTAGTATTGAATAAATAGCATTATTTTAACGTTTGCAGAACCCGTCAAATGACGGCATTCGGTCCTTTTAGCGTGGCAGTGAACTTCGGTCTTCCTAGTGTAAAGAAATGCTCATGAGTAATTTTGAAAGGGACACGTTGAAGACGTTTTTATGATCCATGGTAAGTTCACAGGCGCAGATTTAGTATGAACAATTGGTGGTTGAAAATAGTTATTTTTTACGAAAATGAATAGTCCTGACAGGAATGAGTGAGCTCTTCCCGAATCCATCGTCAAAAGATGCAGAAAATCAGCTAGGAAGCGAATTATTCGCATTTAGACCCGCTTTATCAACCGTTGATTAAAGAGCTGACTAAAAACTTCATCTGTTTCGCATGATCAAATATTTCGTCATGGTTCGCAGATGATTTGTCTAAATCAGTTTAAATTTCTTAATCGACAATCGGTAAAGCGGGCCTTAGGTCAAGGAAAATTATGTTATCCTAAGAATATTATGTTAAAAAAATCGTATCTCGAAGGGCTTTGATTCTCGGCTAATGAGGTGTATTTGATCGCAAATGAGGGCTAGTTTACCCCAATTTTTTTTCTTTACACTTAAACGCATCCACCCAGTACGTATACGAATTTCTACGTAGTATCATAAATATAGAGGTATGTTTTCTTACCTTGATGAAATCCTTCAGAACCTCGAATATTGCGCTGCGTACTTCAGGTATAAAATACGACATCGTTGATTTTGGGATGCGGAAGAGATGAGACAAAGATCGAAAACTGTTTCCAGTTGCCAACAAATTTAGAGTTTATTTTTGGCGGAATAGCGGCTCTCATTGCTGTGTCCATCTTGGTTAAATAAGGAGTAACCAAAGTCAACAAACTGTCATATTCCCGAGGTCTCAGGCGAAGACACATTCTGAATTCTTCCGGGTCCTCCATCCTGAGCTCTTTCAGCTACATGTCTGATGATCCGAAATTCGGCCGCCTGTCTATCCATTTCCTTATCCAATCTCTTGCCTTTCCACTTTTTTCTGTGAACTAGGCTTAAACAACAAAGAAAAAGTGAAACAACGTTAACGGTTGCGGTTAAACGGTGAAGTTGATTAACGTGGTTTACGTCAACCGTACGGAAACATTGTGAGTAAAGCGTGATTATTGAAATTTATTTACATATATTTCGAATCCAGTTTTCCCCCGTATACCCTAAATTTCATTGACCACGTCTAAACTCCAACATCCTATCCTTTTCCGCAACAGATGTGCTAGAAGCTACCGTGGCGTACATAGTCGCGAACCGGGCGTTTGTTGCACAAAAAAAAAAAGCTTTAAGAGTGAAAAAGAAACGGCGATGGTGGAATCTCTCAATTTACTTTAAGGGATAACTCGAATCACAAATTCTCTTCGATTTTTCCAGGAGTGGCGGCACGGATTTAATGCTAAGTCTCTTGAAGGACTCAGTGGAGTCTCTTGAGACTTCAGGTCTATTTGAAAACTTCTGCAGATTAGTATATTAAACCTTTTGTTGTTTCGGCGAAAGTGTGTACGAGCATTTGTACTTGTTTCTGTTTCGGTGTTATGGCGAAACAAAACCCTTTGATGTGTCTGAAAAACCGACTTTTTTCGGATGCACTCGTAACACGAGACAGAACACTTTTTTATGCCATAACACGAAACAAGCATCCGTCCAAACTTGCGGGATGTTTCGCCGAATACGGTTGTCTTGTGTTTCGTGTTATGACATAACATGATAGTGTGCAGCCGCCTTATCATGCATTCACGTGCGCCTTGATGGTGTAATGGATACGATAATTAGCGTGGTGATCAATGCGAGGTGTCTACTTGTTGTACCTTCATACGGCAACATGAGCGGTCAGTGGTTTATTTGTATAGTTAATATTTGAAACAAATCCAAACCAATCATGAGTTTATTGGATCAACAGACTTTCCAATTGATGAAACTGAATTTTAATGAATATTGTAGGCACCTTCCGCTCTTCCAACGCTCCTGCTCCAAATACGAGGCGGCTGCGTATGACGCTCTCCTTAAAACTTACCTAGTCGTCCTCCCGTTATTTCGGACTGATAACGATTGTTGTCATTCCTCGACGTGTGAGCTGTCACGGTTCTGGGCGTATAAAAGTCAATTACGTAGATGCGTATTTGTTAAAGAAACTCTTAAACAAAAACGTACCAGCTGCCCGTCCATTCTCCACAAAACTTGCATCCTGACGAGAAATTCTGTGTATGTTAAGCCATCTGAAAAAATTGAAATAATAAGTTGTGACGTTGGTGATGGTACACGTCGAAATGTTTATTTTTAATCAAAACTCACTGTAAAATGCCCAAAATGCAGTATGCTTGCTCAAGTACAGAAGGGCGTAATGTTGCAATTGGTAGGAAGAGGATGCGTTGCAATCGGGCCAAAGCGTACAGACTGTTAACCAAACAGAAAATTGAAACGGACAAATTAAAAAAAGAGGTATCCAGGTACAAATCGCGATACTATCGCCTGAGAAAATCATTGAAGCCGAGTCCACAGGATGCTACTTTGACGCCTTCAACAGAAGCAAAAAAAATCATAAGAGACTTAAAGTCTGAAGTGACTGCTAAGCCTGCGAGGAGAAAATTGCTGTTTACGTGCGCATTGAAGCATCAAATCGCGGTCAATGCAAAAGAGATGACAAGGACCCACAAACAAATATTCACAAAAGCTCTGAAGGGTGACGTCCTCAAAAAATATAGAGTGCTAATGCAAGCTGGAGAATTTTTTTCCTACAAGACATACAAGAGCAATTTTCGGCGCAACATTCGAAGTTACTGGTATGAAAAACGGTTAAAAACTCATTCGGTGATTCTTCAGCAACAAATCAATACATTTTTAAGCCAAGACATCAACAGCCGCATTTGTCCCGGGAAGAAAGATTTTGTTCGACACAACGGCAGACGCTACCACAAACGGTATCTCAACGATAGTTTAAGGTTTCTTCACAAAAAGTTTGTTTCGGAGACCGGGAAAAACGTCAGTTACTCATCGTTCTGCAGGTTGAAACCCTGTAACTTCGTTCAGCCCAAAATCACAGCTAGAGACACCTGTTTATGTATAAGACACGAAAATATGAACCTTCTAGTAAAAAAGTTGTTTTCTTCCGGAATAATTTCTGCGCCTACTTCTACTGACTTGGTAAAAGACATGACCTGTGATTCTACAACTGAAGATTGCTTGGGACGAACTTGCGACCATTGCAGGAATAAAATATTCGAGGTAAAGCCATTTTCTGGATCCGAAATCGTATTTATCTCTGAATGGGTAACAACAAATCACTCAGTGGTCATAAAGGGTACAGAAAAGCAAGTGAAACGCACAGTAAAACACGAACGACCATTTACTGTCACATCAGCAATTTTCCGTCTGAAAAAGTCACTGCCCGATTTCTTCAATCACTTGAGAAACATCAGCCACCAGTCAGCCGCCTTCAATTATCTTCGAAACCTGAGTCCAAACTGCCTCACCATACACATCGACTTTTCAGAAAATTATGGCTGCAAGTACGCACGAGAGCCACAATCTGTCCACTTTGGCGCCTCAAGGCAACAATTATGCCTTCACACCGGCGTTGCATACTGCGGCTATGACCACTACTCATTCTGCACCACTTCGGTGAATCTTCGACACGATCCACGAGCTGTTGTCACCCACTTAAAACCAGTGTTGGATGTTCTTATGGATAGATTCTCCAGCGTCGATACCATCCATTTCAGCTCCGACGGTCCAACGGGTCAATATAGAAACAGAACCATATTCACGGTCATTGGAAAAGTTTTCCCGAGTATTTACCCCAAGATTCAACGAAACCACTTGGAATTATTCCGAAGCCGGACATGGCAAAGGAACTGCAGATGGTATTGGGGGTGTTATTAAAAGAACAGCAGATCGAATAGTGGCTCAGAGATGCAATTACATCAGCGACATGGGTTCATTCACGAAGAGCCTTAAAACTGTTATTAAAAAAGTAGACATTCAACAAGTCAACGAAAAGAGCTTTACCGAGACTGCCAAAATGATTCCTGACAATATTCTCATTGGAACGGTGAAGGAAACCATGAAAATTCACCAAGCAACGTGGTCAAGATCCAGCAACACTCTCCACTTCAATACTTTGAGCTGCTTCACTTGTCAACCTGGATTTCAAAGTCAAAAGAAATTTATTGGCATCAACCATTTTTATAACACATATTTACAAAAAACGATATTCTATTAGCCCACAGGGGAATAAGCTGGGCTTGTGGCCCCCCGTGGAGTCCCGAAAAACTAGCCTAATCTACTACTGCTTTACTAATGCCTAAATACTACTACAGTACTATTGACTTAAATACTATTTTTTATTAATTAAACTCCTAAAATTTTTGATTTAACAAAAGCCTTAAACTTAGCGTAGGAACTAAACCCAGTTATATTTACATGTTCTTTGTAGAATAGCTTAAGGGCCGTTGCATAAGCACTTCTCCGGTACACCTCACAACCAATTTTCGGGAGAATGACATTCGAGCAAACCGCTGTCCTAGTATGGCGTAATTTACATACATGTTGGTCTCTAATACCACTTTTGAATACATGAAGACAAGATTGTATCAGGAAAATTTGCTTTACTCTTGGAACCTTAAAATCACTATATAGCGACCTAGTATTAAACCTAGGAGGCTTTTTCAAGAGAATCCTGATAATCATATTTTGGGTTGTCTGAAGAATCTTCAGACTAGACTTACATGCACCCCCCCATGCCAAACATCCATACGCCAAAAGAGCATGCGCTAGTCCAAAATAAATTGTCCGTAAAACTTCTCCTACCAGAAAATTTCGTGTTACCTTAAAAACATAAAACAACTTTCTTTCGAAACAAGTGTCATGATGTGATCTTTAAAACTAAGATTACTGTCCAATATAATCCCAAGATACTTACAGCTACGGCTATATGGCATAGGAGGACACGAACATACTACAGACCCGAAACAGTCATAATCATGAAAAGAAATACGTTTAGTAGTCTCAAAAAGTTTTGTGTTTGAAATAGAAAATCTTACAATAGCAGTCTTATTTACATTAATACAAATACCGTGACAACACATCCAATACTTGATAACGAACAAATCAAAATTAATCAAGTCTAGCAAAATATCACTATTCTTACCAAAATGAATAACAGCTGTGTCATCCGCAAAACCAAACAAACTTCCAGATAATTTTAAATTCAACAATTCATTTATAAACAAAAGAAATAACACTGGCCCGAGCACCGTTCCTTGAGGAATACCACAGTTAATCGTAACAGTTTCACTCACTGCGCCATTGTACCGAGTACACTGTTGACGGTCTGTTAAAAATGACTTAATTAGCGACAGAGGGGTACCACGGACACCGTACTTGCTCAGCTTTTCGAGAAGTATTGGATGCTGCACCGAATCAAAGGCTTTTTTAACATCTAAGAAGCTGCCAATAACATGGTAACCTTCATTTAGTTTTTCGCTTATTAAACTAGTTGAACAGTGCGTGATCCGTGCCGAGTCCTTTCCGAAAACCATATTGATTTCTTGAAACAATATTATACCTCTCCAGGAAAGAAACAAGTCTCGATTTGATACATTTTTCCATAACTTTCGATAAAGACAGGGTCAACGAAATTGGCCGGAAGTTATTGAGACTCGACTTGTCTCCGCCCTTATGCAAGGGAACCACCATTGTGCTTTTGAATTGAGAAGGGTAAACCCCAGAGGAGAAAGCCAAATTGAAAATAAAGACTAAGGGTGCACATAAGTAATCGACCATTTTCTTTAAAATTACGTTACTAAACCCACCAATTGAAAAGGAACAATGATCTTTCAGACTATTAATATGCTTAGCGATCTCTGATTCTTCAACGGGTACCAAAAATAAGGAATTATTAGGGGAAATAACGCTGTCACCAACGAACTTATTCAAGAAATTCCTGGGAACACCTCTATCCTTTTTAATTGACCCCAAAATAGTAGAACCCACATTCGCGAAGTAGTCGTTAAGGACATTTGCAATTTCTTTTCCATCAGTAACTTTTTTGCCCTCACCATCCTTCAACTCCACACAACTAGGCCCTTTTATGCCCCTAGGTCTATTTGCTGCCTGTTTAACCGTGTCCCAAAGCAATTTAGGGTCACCCTTCGATTCTGCCACCCGGTCTGCATAATACAAATTCTTAGCTTTTCTAATCAGAAGATTTAGTATGTTTCTATACCGAACAAAATAATTTTTCAATTCCAAATTAAATGGCTCCCTCTTTACCCTATTTTTAATTTTGTCCCTATTTCGAATAGAATTAACAATACCTTTAGAAATCCACATTTTCAATTTTTTAAACCGACTACTTATAGGTTTGGAGAACGAACACTCGGCTATATGTTTACCCAACGTAACATTAAATTGGTCCAACGCGGCGTCAACATCCCTTTCCTTAAAAACATTGACCCATCTTGACCCATCTCGCTGTGATCATTACTCCTTAGATCATCCAGTACAACTTTGTACAAATGACGACAACGAAATTGCACCACCATCATTAGCAGCCAGCAAAAAGCCAACCTTTCCACCAAAAGAGCTTGAAGAAGGTGACCGGGTAGCTGTCACGCAAGGTGACACCTGGTTGCCTGGTGAGTTTTTTGTGTGTATGAGTTCACGTTCTCTTTTAAGCTTGTTATTCCTTGTTATTCAGGGATCGTGGAACGAATTTTGAAAACTTATCTTGAAGTGAATTTACTTACTTCGTCTTCTAAATATTTCTCATGGCCTGATCCACCGAATAGACAGAAAGTTCCTAGATCTGCTGTAATTTACGCATTGGAACCACCGTCCCAAATTTCCAACACCCTAATGTCGGTTAAATGCGTCAAGTATATAAATTTCCTCACCAAAAAACTTAACTATGAATGATCTTTTCAAACGAACTTTTTTGCATTAAAATGTTAACGTATTTTGTATTCATTACTTTATGATTGTATTGTTTTAAATACCTGATTTTTTTTTTTTTTTTTTACTTTTTAACTCTTTTTTGATGCGTTAGTGACCTGCGTCGGTAAGTTCGCAGCGTAAACTTTTCTATTTCAATGAAAAGTTCCTTGATGAAAAAAGACTGATGACACTATACATTGTCACTAACCTAAACTAGGTACCGCTGTGATATTAATGCGTAAAATTATGTACCTACCTACTTAAGGACTAGTCTTATCATTTACGGAATGTTTTACACCAAATAATAGGTGACATAGTTTGTAGTTTTTCTTAATGTTTTCTTGTTCCAGTTTATGAACAAATATAGTTTTTATAACGTTCAATTTCATCGTATCTTTTCTTAAACATGTAAATTAAGATACTTGGCTGTAATTATGTATTAATTATGGTTCAACTTTCTCTAGATTCAAGTTATTGAGACCGTTCACAAGCTTTATGTATGCCTCGTGTAGAGTCTAATCAACTAAATAAATGTACTCTCTCGAAAAATCAAACGTTTTGATAGGTCGCTTAGACTCCATACAACGCAAACATAGAGCTTGTGAACGGGTCTTAAATACTTTGAATAACACTGGACAACAAATGTAAACACGTGGAAGTAACGTCAACTGTTAGGAACAGTTGAAGAACGTAGCTCTATTTTTAAAAGATAAGAAAACAAGCATTTCTGTCATCGTCATGAGCATGATGATAGTGATGAAAACGTCATTTTGTGGTGACTGAAAACTATGAAAATGTCATTGTCATGGCACCTGTCATTGTCGTGGCAGTCAAATTTCAAATTTTGGTACTGCAGTAAATAATTAAGATATCGAATGACCTAGTATCATTGAGACATCAGTGGCGTCCTGAGAACATTATACAATTAAAAAAACTTCCAAAAAACACTCTTCGATTTCAAAACTTTACGGACCCGAAAATTGCCCCTAGTTTAGGAATCACCCTAATTTCCTTTTCACAAACTTCCAGAAAGCATCAGAATTTGTACAGTCAAAAAACATATGACTGACACTTTACATTTATGTAGTGTCTAGGGTGGAAGAATGAAAGTATGAAATCAATTTTAATTTTGGTATTTTATTGTTTTTTGGTTGTATCATCACGGACATGGGCCGAGAAATCATCAAGAACACAACATTGTTCTTCCCGCCGCATCGTTGCACACTCTTCGAATCCTCAAAGTGCACATCAAAACGAAATTTTTAAGCCACATTCGAAATTGGGCCGAATTCTGCCGCTATTCTGGCTTTATTTCCTGTACTACTCATTCAATGTTGAAATTTTGTCAATGCGTTCGGACTCTGCAATGTCGTTTATCGGTAAATCGTCTTCGTTTGAGTCCCCGGAACTATCGTTTTTGATTTGTTTTTCCAAATCATTCAGCTTAGGCAAGCGTAATTCACATTAGCCAGTATTAGCTTCATACAGTCTGAAAGGGAATAACTTAAAATGTCATCAACTGATTTAATCGAGACTCATTACCCATTAACGTTCTGTCTTCTGCCTGTGATGTTCTGCGGGTAGCTTTCATGCTCTGTAACACTACTTGTGCCTGCATGCAGCATCGTAGTTGACGGCGTGCCTTTTTTTATTACAATATCGTCCTCGTCTTCACTACTCGCGATTATTATCCTCTTTCGTATTTGCCGCTCTTTTTTAGACTCGTCAGGGAAGTAGGTCAACATCACTCAGTTCTTCAGCCAGCTTTATTTTTCTTCGGCCATCAGCTTAATTAGCTGAAATCGTACCACAAATAAATTAAAGTCAAAATGAGTGACATCGCAATAAATTCACCTGCACAGCCGAAAATTCGCGAAACTGTGAACTTAGCCCACTCTTTCTCATCAGGATCAACTTTCCGTTTCAGCGCGCTGTAAACGGAAAGTCCATTTTTGGGCCACCAGCAATTAGACCCGTCGCCCGCAAGCCATGAGTCGAGAACTAAAGCAACTCCTCTATCGGAAAATTCAATGATGCTATACATCTTGCTTAGTCTTCTTCTCCTGTGCATACGTCTCTTAACTTGTTATTACATCCTGGACAAACGGTTGAGCAAAGCTGGTGAAAATACATTGAAAATGTATTCAAAATTCAATAAACCAAAAATCATCACTTGTACTTATCATTCAAAATACCGCGTTACATGAATTGTACACATACATGAAATTGGTGAGGGAGGTGCGCGCCCTCAAAATGTGAAAAACAAGTTGTAATACGGCCCTGTGATGATTTTCTCTCTCGCCAATAATTATCAACAACCTACAAAATAGCCACGATACATTTTATTCTTTCTCCCATGAACGAGTTATAATGTTACATATAATGTACAGCTCTCAGCAGGTTCACTAACTTAGGTAACACGCTTTTACTTCCATGTTCCCTACGGGATTGGAAGTGTGGTGTTCTTTCATAGGTAAGCGTTCTAAATTTAAGCTTAATAATGTCCACCTACGATTGGAAGGATCCCACCACGCATACCATGCCACTTCATCAAAATATTCCACACACTGCGTTTCAGAATCACGGATGGGCTTTATTTTGTGAATCGTAAGTGAAGCAGAACCCAGGACTCACCACGAGGAGGTGGCTGTTATCGAGTCCCACCACTGCCCGCCCCAACCATGGCAGACATCGATTGAAGGAATAATGACTAGGCTATATTTCGACAGTTTTAGAAATTCGAGTGAATTAATGGCAATGCTAAAAACATGTCCAAACCATTCAGTGGCATGCGCCACCATTTCCTATCAATCAGATTGACGTCGATCGATTTGATAGTGTCAACTGGTTTAACGATGTTGACACCCAAATATCGCGAAGAGCAAGGCACGGAATAAAGTTCGTTCTCTTTTGAATGATATATTCAAACAACCTCGTGGCAATTATGGAGGGAACAACAAATTCTATTGTTTATTTCGCAGAAACTGCCATCTTTCATAACACAAAACCAATCAGGGCTGGAAACTTTGAAATTGAATGATCTGGTCCTAAAAGATCTGAATTCAGTTTTCGCAAAACAGTCTGCTGGCACACTAGGTCTTGATGATTTAGCATTTAAAGTAGAAAACGACGGTATTTTCCCAGACATATTGTCAGTCGTTGACAACTGGAGCTCAAACAATCTCTTTTGAAGTTGTTGCAACGGTTTATCGTTCTTCAGAATTATCTTCTTGAAGAACTGCATGTGATTTTCATATTTGAAAGCCGAGAAATCATCAAGTACACAACATTTTTTAACATCTGAAGCCAAGTGTAATAGGCCTTGGACATTATGCGAAACGTACTCAGGCCCATAAATGGTTTCAAAATTCTTCACAAAGTGAATGAGCAACATTTCAGCATATTCCACTTCTGAGGGGTCGGACTTTTTTGCCAAAATGAAAGTCTGATGATGTTATATCCGGGAATTGTGAGTTTACCCTCTTTTCAGGGGGGTTTTGAAGAGGCTGTACTAATTGCGTGTTCATAAAGGAAAATTTTAAATTCGTTCTGTTTTGATTTGATTCCAATTTAGTATAACAATTTAGTAAGTATATAAGATTTCGCAGAAATTTGGTGGGGCACCAGTTTGATGAGACGAAGGTGTTGGATTATTAGGGCGCTTTAACACTTGGGATTCCGGTATCCGATTCCCGTATCGAAGATACTAAAAATACAATACGGCAAACGCGCTGATTCACACTTAAGATTCCGGATCGGATAGCGATAGCGGAGCGCCTTGACTGCAGTGTATTTTTAGTATCCTCGATACGGGAATCGGATACCGGAATCTCAAGTGTGAAAACGGCCTTTGGGGCCATTTTGTTCCAGTTTGATGTGATGTCGCAGGATTATTATGGTCCATTGTTGATGAAACATTTGGAGTAATTAAAGATTATTTGAGTACAAACATTCAAGTTTTATTAATGGCCGACTAGTTTCGGAGTAGACTGCACTCCATTTTCGAGGCCGAAACAACTAAAAGGAGACATCACAACAATCAACAAGAATTCTCAACAATTATTAAAAATCTAGCTTAACGTTTACTCACATCTCTTTGACAAACGTCTCACGCAAAATTCCCAAAAATCCCGGCGACGGATGTACAAGGAAACTTGTTTCTGTACTGTTCTGTGTATCTTTGTCTTTTATCTTTCAAGACAGAGAGCCACACCCCCTCAACCCACTCCCATATCTGCTTTTTCCACCACTTCTCTTATACATTGCCAAAACGTTCTTATACGGTTCTACTCCAACACTATCCAACTGAAAATTGACAGTTTTTTCCCCCAAATTTATATGTAATTTTTCCAAGACTTTTAATTTTTCGCAGTTGTTCTCCCGATCCAATATACTAACGTCTTTAAAATTAAAAATATGCCCCGTTTTATTATGATGTTCACTAAGCCCAGTATTATTTTTTCTATTTTTAGTATCACAAACGTGTTGAGCTATTCTATTTTTTAACTTTTGCGTAGTCATCCCTATGTAGCAACCTTCACACCCCCCACAATTAATTTTATATACCACATTATTCTTTTGAGTAATATTATCTTTGTCTTTAAAAGCTGGAAAAATTACTTAATATTAATAACATTCACGAAACTCTTAAACATTTGGAGAGTCCCGAGACAATTCGTGGCAATTGAGGATTGATAGCGTTAATGATTAGTTGGATTGCAAAAGTCATGATTCCAGAGGCGCTATTCTGGTTCTCCGAATCTGACGATGTTGTTTCCGCCCTTTTCGCACAATCTGCATACGACTGGACTGTGAAGGTTGCTTCGTGCTTTTCGGTATTTCGCCCAAGGAGTCAGCGGCAGTATTGGCTTGAATTTTGTTCCTCTTGGAGATTTTTTGTCTCTGCAATTAGCCTGATGACTTTTTTTTTCACAGTTCACACAAGTGGCACTGTCTTCTTTCGCTTTGGTGAATTGTAATGTAATGATGATTTCCACTGCATTTGACGCATCTACCTGGGACATGGCAATAATTCTGTGTGTGGTGCTAGTGTTGACAATCTTTGCACTGTGGAATCTGGGTTTTCTTATTTTTAGGTTCTACTTGAACTATTGAGTTGAGAAGATTTTTGTTGTTGAATATTTTCTTTGCCTTTTCTGCTGTGTTGTCCAGGGAAACAAAGCAGATGGGAGCGAGTTTTCAACATAGCTCCCTTTAATCTTGTCGGTGGGTAAGTTTTCGACCTCGACTAAGGAAAGAGGAATTGTGCCGGCACTGTTTAAAAATTTTTGTTTTTCAAGTTTTTTAGCAAATGGCGAACATCCGGTACTACATAAATGTTATGGCCGTTGGTGGAGAAATGATTATTTTATTTTCCGCCTTTCTTCCCTACAACATTTAGCTTCGTTCCATTAGCTGACGTTCTTTCCCCCAATGTCCGAAGTGAGGCTAACCACACGCAGGCCACACTCTTCGACGAATCTCACGATTTCGACAATCAACATTTTTGCAAGTGGTTCCGGACCTGCGCTACTGTTTGTCACATGGCAGGCAACAACCTGCTTCCATGGATTTTTGAAACCTCCAAACAAAACAACCAGAAAATGCGTTCCGAGTTTGCTGCTGTGTTCCCGAGAGGGACGAACCCTTTGAACTTGTGTAGGAGTTTCCGTGTTTCACATAGTCCTCAATCGCATAGAGCTGCATTTCGTCAATTGATAGTGCGCAGTACCTACAAAATACGAAGTAAACACTTGACATTGTTCGTAATGCAACGGCGTTTAAAGAAAAGCTCACTGATCTACGGGGTCCGCACAATTAATGAATCTTATACTTCAGTGGCCCAAGTGACTTCAGTGGCGGATAAAATCCGTGTGGAAACTGTACTTGCTTATCCATCTATTCAGCGTACTATAAGACGGGATCGGATAATTAGTCGAGCAGAGGTAGTTATATCCGTGAACTCCTGAAAACAAGATGAATTCGGCTAACTTCAGTCAGTACAATTACGATAAATTGAATTATGTGTTTACCAAGCAAAAACCGTAGTTTGAGGTCTTATGCTTTCCGAAGACCACGTTCTCTAGTTTCTCGCAATTACGAAGGCGCCCCTCCCATATTCTCATGTTTTCCACTATTGGCGATTGTAGCTAAGGGAGAAATTCTGAAACCTGTACTCCTGCTTCATTTGTCCATAAATTTTTCTAATGAAAACAGCAGAGTGGCGTAATTCATACAAAATGTACAGAAAAATTGAAGGCGAGTACCGGTTTCAAACTTAGACACGCTCCTTGCCTTTACAAATCTGCATTCAGAACGTCATATTAGCCTTGCCTTCAGCTATATGATATTATTTGTTAGATTTCTTGGTGATAGAGTAACTGCAAGTTTTTTTTTTTTTTTGCTAATAGGTACATTAATATTTGGGGGATTGGTTCATTGGTTATTATAGGGACACCATTTTACTTCCATGTTTCGTACTTTTATTTATACCAGGAGCAAGCCCGGATGGCCTTATACAATCCGACGGGCTAGTAGAAGTGAAATGCCCATATTCAATGAGAGATGAGTGTCCCAATGAAGCAATCAAGAAGTTACCATACTTCGACAAAGACCTCAAACTGAAAAGAAATCATAACTACTTTTATCAGGTTATTTTTGTTATTCAAAGTCGAAGATAATGCTAAAGGTCCCCCCACTAACAAACTTTGCTCACTACAAATGAAGGTCCCCGGTCCCCAGTTTATAAAGGTGCCTGTACACTGCGCGAAACTTCCTCGCGAAACAGTTTCGCGAGTCAAGTCTCGCGTAATGTAAATGGATGTTTCACCCCGAAACACGTTGCGCGAGGCAGTCTCGAGGCGAGCCAACCGTTGTCGGTTTTTTAGCGCGCATCAAAGTGTTTCACCCTTCTTGTTTCGCTTGGTGTAGACGCCCCTTTTGTCTCGCGGTGAAACAATTCCTCTTGGCATGGCTGCCTCGCCCAAACTGGTGGCTCACCTTGCCTCGCTTGACTCGCCTCAATTGTTTCGCTTAGTGTAAACACCCCACGTTGCGCGAGGCTTCCTCGCGAAACTGTTTCGCGAGGAAGTTTCGCGCAGTGTACAGGCACCTTAATACTTAGGTTCATTCGTTTGACGTTCGAGACTGCGCTGAACAGCACTGAATGTACTAACCTTACATTTTTTGTTGCGTTGTACCAAGGTGACTAAACTTTAGTATAGGTGCCGCAGATTTCCCCCTGCCCATCGGACAGGAGGGGTAGAGACTGACGTCACCAGCAGTCCTTTGCTCCCGATTGCTCACCCTAGAGCAGCAGAGCAAGTTAATTTTGAAATTGAAGTTTATGAATTCTCAAAAATCACAACCCAATAACAATTAATAATGTACTGGGTCCAGCGCAATGGCGGTTGGGACTGCTCGTGACGTAGGTGAAGGACAGTGATCTGCGGCATCTATAGAAAATTTAGTCACCTTGCGTTGTACCACATGTTAAGCCCGTAGAGGTTGCAAAATCTCGGGCAGTTCGTGCTGTCCCGGACGACGAACGAATAGAATAGTTTGCGTGATCGTTCAAACCAAAATTAACCAACCCAAACAAACCCCCCCCAACCCAACCCAAACCAAAATTACCAATTTGTTTACCCCATACGAAACTTGATGTAGTAGAGGTAGAAGTAGAAGTAGAAGCAGAAGCAGAAGTAGAATTAGAAGTAGAAGTAGAAATGGAAATGGGAGTAGTAGAAGAAGCAGAAGTAGCAGAAGTAGTAATAGTGCATTAGTTGTTCTTAAATTGCTAGAGAAGTCATTTTTCGCTATCGACTCTTCACAAATAAACTTGAAAGCCAGCATGTACTCCACGTGTTTTGAATCATGAACTGAGAAATACTGTAGTACTTTTCAATAATGAGAAAAACTCGAGATGAGCGGGCAACGAAAATATCAATGGGAAAGCAAGCAAAGTCAATAGAATACTAAGATTCGACATTTAGAGAGTTTCGTGCGTAGGAATCTTTTGTTCATGTGTTCTAGATTCAAGGACAACTGGCAATTTCGAAGAGGGAGTTCTGCATTTTCGTGATTTTTACGGAAAAAGCACCTTTTATCCACACGGAAACTATAAAGAAAGATGATGATTTTTGGATGACGTGTAAAGAAAAATTGACCAAGTTTTATCTACAATGCGTGCTGCCTGAATTAGTCGACCCACGGAAAACGAGGTCTATGCCTCTTAGGGAGCCATACCTTGAAGAATAGAATTCACAGTTTTAAGGTGAGGTCTACCTTCTCTTCAGAGAATGAGAATGACAAGGGACTCCTAGATTGGTGAATCTGAGCGTTTTCCGTTCAGGCTTTCCACTATTCTATCTCGATAATACCGAACATAATATTGTAATGCTATAGTTTTGCTCATTCATTTATACTCCTTTGTTTGCCAGTGTTGGAAAAGGTCCATCGGACAAGCATGATACCGTTCAAATCATTAATAAGTATGGTGAACCCTAAAGGTAATATTCGGTTGGTAATATTCGTATGACTAGTCATTTCACAAGTTTGACAATTATTTAACGAACGTTTAATTCCAAGAAACATAATGATTGAGAAATGCACAGTAAATACATCGTTATGTCCATTGAGCCGGGAATACACTTGATCCGAGCCAGATCACGCACCAAACGAGACAGCCATAGCTCGCCTCTGTTAGTGTGCATGGATTTTTTCTGAGTGGCGAGCACGCTCGACCTGCCTCTTGCGCTGCGCGGCCTGAGCCATCGACGTCGGATCAGAGGCGAGTACATCTCGCCTCGCTTCAACTCTTCTTCATATTCGTATATCGCGGCAAATCAAAACCACCGGCCGCCTCGGGTTGCCTCGTTCGGTGCGCAGTCTGCCTCGGCTAAAGCGTATTTCCGGCTTTAGAAACTCGTCGAACTATAATTATACTTTGTTGGAACCTAAAAATAAAAATTTATTGAGTGTAAAATGTGCCGACTTTTTTTAATGAAGAAGTTTCATGGTTTGTGGCTTAAGTGTATCTTTAAATGTTAATTCACATTCTTTTTGGTCATTTATAATCGAATAAAATTGATAGTTTTGACAAAATGTGTGACAAAGAAAGAGATATAACGACACTGACGTCACAATCCATTTTGGCGGAAAGTGAAATTACCTATTTTTATTAATTTGAAAAAAAAAAACAAAAAAAACTTCTCACTGAAATTAATTGATTAAAAAAAATTTCCCAATAATAGAAAAATAGCTGAAGGGCCGTTCTCAATGCTCATTTTCGTTTAGAAATCAGAAGATAAATGGGCATTAGGGGAAATTATGTCGTGAGCACAAATACTAAAAAATATTTCTTGAGTGATTAGGGGCGAATCTGAATGGGCCAGATAAAATGCAGTATGTACTTTGAAAACTTACTGATGTGGCTAAAACAACGTAAACGGAACTCTCCCCTCACATTATACGAAAAGGGTTCTCTTTTTTTAGGCGATGCGAAAGAGAAAGAGAGAAAAAAAGCAACTTCGGTCACTCTCCTGCAGTTCTTTTTTTGCACCACCCCCTTTCCACCCATTACGAGATGATTGCCCTTAAAAAGGCGCTCCCTGCATTACCTACGACCGTCGAGTTGAATCACGTTGCCTCTTCGGCCACCGCTCGAGGAGCGCGACGGTCAGCTACGAAATTTTTCCTGTCTTTTAAACCCCCTTAACGATAGCTCAAAAAATGATCGCTAGAGAGCAGAAAATCCAGTATGCTTCTAAGCTCCTAAAGCACCTTAAGGGGGCTTAAAAGCTCCCCCCTCCGGTCCATGGTTTTACGTACCATTTTACGACCTGACTATTTGAGATATTTCATTTTTTTTTTACTAACCGAAACTTCATGGGAAGGAGCAGCGGCACACAGAGCCCGAATTTTGAATTTGGCTTTCCCTGAATTTTAAATTGAATTTGAAATTTTAAAAAAATAAATCGGAAAAAAACTCTCTGCTAGCCGGTGGGCAATAATTAATAAAAAATTTACGTGCAAAGAAAAATCATTTTAAAAAATCGTGCTTATTGTAAAATGGTACGTAAATTGTAAAATTCGGACTTGGGCTGGGGGGACAGAACAGTTCATCACTGTTTCAAGAGGTAGCGCCCCAATACTCCCTCTTCCCCGCTGGGCCAACTTCAGAACGGCAGTGGACGAACAACAATCCACTATTACACACTTCACACTTCTCTTGAAAGAAAGGGTGCTTTCTCAGGGTACCTGTATGTTTGACAAGTTTCTAATGAACCTAAAGAAGTGGTATGAAAAGTTAATTTATTCTTTAACAGATGTTTCTTGAAATATCAGGAATTCTGGGTCTTCAAGTTCATCAAAAAGTTGCCTAGCTATAATGAAGTTGTTGTTTTGCGAAATAAAAAAATGATGATTGGAAACCCTGGGGAGCAAAAGGGCCAATCTACTCCTAAAGAAAAACTCAGATAATATTGAGACAAATAAATACGAGGACCTCGTCAAAAGCTTGGATTCAGTAAGAACACTGTATTGTTCACTTTCAGAAAACGCTAAGTTGGGGTTTCTCGCTCGTTCAACCTCCCGTGCTCTTCTCCTCTCTATCTTAAATGTTTTTTTCTCTGACCGTAAGCTGTGGAAGGGCAAGGCTAAACATCACTATTTTACAGTCAAAGCCTGCGAATTCGTGCGTTCTTACCACTTGTGTGAAATTTCGGTTTTTAAAATTGTATTTTATATCTTTATTTTTTTCCTTTTTTACCGTGCTCGTCGCAAGTTTTTTGACATTGCTCCGCATCAGTCTCATTCAGGTAAGTAAATGCTATTTTCGAAAATGTGTGGGTTCCAATCATTTTCCGTTATTCAAAACGATAAAAATAATTGAATTTTAAAATTGAAACAGTTTTTCTTTTTGTCTTTTCATTTTCTTTCCGCGACGTATCGGAGTGAGTTTTGACATCTTTTGGCGGGAGAATTTTTTCAAAATATTTTTGATTTTCTATCCTTGTCATCTATCTATCTCTATCTGTTTGTTTATGAAATATTTTCAGATTCTGGGGCCTTATTCTCTAACGAAGTAGCAACTGTGTTTGGGTAGAAACAGTAAATTAATAAATCATTAAATTAAGAAATCTGAATGGAAGCATAATATGCTTCTTGAAGAAAGCAATGGTGCCAAAAGTTAGTGAATAAGTCCCCAGGGGCCACTAACTTTTGGCACCATTGCTTTCTTCAAAATCGTATGTTTTCATTCAGATTTCTTAATTAATGAATTAAATTTTACTGTTTCTACCAAAACACAGTTGCTACTTCGCTAGAGAATAAGGGCCCAGGTGTGCTATTTACATTGGAAATGAAAATACAGAAATAAAAACGGGTTCAAATCTAAAATGCAATTCAAAAATTGTCCGTCTAAAAAATATAAAATATGTATATGTATACATGTATAACGACAACAATAATAATTGCCAGATTAGGGTTCTTTCACTGAGCTCAATGCAGCTTGCCAGTAGCGTATACCTAAAAAATTACAACATTTTAGGAAGGAGCACAAAATTTCCTTCACGAAAACATATTTAAACTTTGTTATTATGCCATGATCGTATTTTTTGATGATTTTTCAAGATAGAAGAGAACGGTCATTATCACTTGTCTGCAAAGTTAGGGACGTGGATCACAGATTTATCGAATCCTTCAGGGTCTTTAAAAAGCAGGAAAAATATGCCTAATCCATGGGCTTTAAAATCAAACCATCGATATTCAGAATAGAATTCACAGTTTTAAGGTGAGGTCTACCGTTATGAAAACATTAATCCGAATGACAAGGGACTCCTAGATTGGTGAATCTGAGCGTTTTCCGTTCAGGCTTTCCACTATTCTATCTCGATAATACCGAACATATTGTAATGCTATAGTTTTGCTTATTCATTTATACCAGTTTGCCAGTGTTGGAAAAGGTCCAATTAATATCATTAATAAGTATGGTGAACCCTTAAGGTAATATTCGTATGACTAGTCATTTCATGGTGCATTGTTTTTTTTCAATAGCTGAACAACTTACTTTTTTATGAAAGACCCCGAATTCAAGATGGTCCATGAAACATGCTGATCAATACAATTTGTTACCACTTCTTCAGTCTTTACCTGGCTAAACCACATGATTTTATTGGTTTTATAATTACCCTTTTAATCATTATCATTCGCGTTTTCTAGTAAATAAAGGCCTACAATTCCGGGCAATTATTCGCTTTATTTTCACATCAATTTTATTTACTAGAAAAATTATTCGGCTTCACCCTCTCGCGTCTTTAATATGGATAAGTTGCTAAGACCCTCGAAATTCGAAGTGTGCTCCAACTCATCCACTGCTTCCAAGGAATGGATACATTGGAAAAAAAACGTTCGAAAATTTTCTGCAGGCGTCGCAGGAACACGTCTCAGAAGAAGACAAACTTCGTGTACTCACAAATTTCCTATCATTCGAAGTTTATGAACTCATAAGTGAGTATAGTTCCTACCAGGAAGCAGTCGACACGCTCAACACGATTTACGTGAAAAAGAAAAGTGACATTTTCGCCAAGGATCTATTCGCCACGAGGAAACAATCGGCGGAAGAGACAATCGAACAGTATATTCAAATTTTGAAAGCGCTCAGCAAAGACTGTGACTTCAAGGCAGTATCTGCTGCTCAGCAGAGAGAAGAGTACGTGAGAGACGCATTCATAAGCGGTCTCTATTCAACCAAAATTCGTCAGCGTTTGTTGGAAAACGATTCCATAGATAAAGATTTTAGCGACTGAATAGTTGAGGACTTGGTTTTTTGAATGAATTGACCAGAGAAAGCCCTGAGATTATTGAGAAATATGGTACTAGTACATTCACTGCAACAGCCTAATGCTTCGCGGATCGTGCTTACTATTGATTATTGTACACAGAATGATACCCACCCGAAAGAGACTGTTCCGATCTTGTTGGGAACTAAGGCTTCATTTTGTGAATATCATGCTTTGCCCCATTATTGTTTTAAAAAGTGGATCAGATGTTTTTGGACTTTTCCGTGGGATTGTATTCTTTCTGGTCTCGGTTAAAAAATACAATGTTTCTCATTCCATGACTTATTTTCTTAAATATAAAAGTGGCGACGAGGATTAAAGAATCATGCCGAAAGCAAGACAAAATCGTTCTTCGCTGAGGGATATTTCTCCAGAAAAAGATGAAACAGTATCTCATCGGCTTCCTCCGAAAATCCAGGTGGAGTTATTCAACCCTTGTTCATCTGACATCGAGGTATGGAACGTAAAGTTTAAGGCTTCACTTCAGTTAAACCAAATTACGAACGTGGACGATAAACGAAATTTATTTATAAGTGGTTTAGAATTATCAACCCTGCAACTTCTAATAAATTTGTGCAAACCCTCCGCTATTCACGATCATTCTTATGATGAATTGTATGAAATACTGTTAAAGAACTTCAAGCCCGTTAAATTGAAAGTTGCCGAACGAGTTCGATTTTTCAGCCAAAAACAAGGAGACCTTTCCATATGTGATTTTGCCAATTCGTTGAAACATTCAGTGTCTTCATGTGAATTTCCCAATACTTTTTATCAAGATGCCCTCATTACTTCATTTATAATGGGTTTAACAAACCACTCGATTCGCACAAAACTGCTGGAGAAGGATCACTCCGAGTTTTCATCTGTTGTGGAGTTGAGCCGTACTCTAGAATCTATTCAAGGTATTTTGACGCCGCTTACTCAAATGGACAGAGAAGTGATTTGTGCTAATTCAAGTGAGAGTTCAAAGAATTCGCGGCAATCAGATTCAAAAATTGGGATTTGTTACTCGTGCGGAGGTAAACATTTACGTTCCACTTGTAAGTTCAGAGACGCAGTCTGCCATTCATGTAATAAAAAGGGTCACATTTCTCGATTTTGCAGGTCAAAAAAGATTATTAATTCGACTGATGAAAAAACAAGCGACCAAGATGATGTTTTCATGTTGAAAGGACTGAGCATAAACGCAATCGCTCCCATTTTTGTACCAGTCAAAATCAACGGCATTTGCGTCCAGATGCAGCTGGATACCGGAAGTTGTGCGTCTATCATCTCTCGAACAACGTGGGATCGTCTCGGGAAATTTCCATTATTCAACGTTGTACGTAATTTCACCTCATTCAGTGGTCATAATATCAAACTTGCAGGGAAACAAACTGTTGACGTAAAATTCAAAGAGGTTTCGGCGATGCTTACACTTTATGTCGCTGAAAACGCAACGCAAGATCTGTTGGGTCGCGATTGGATCGACAAACTGAATCTCCATTCAGATTCTTTACAAAATTTGATTCAAAGTAATTCCATTTTATACACTGACGGTCGAATAAATTTAAAAAGCTCAGCAATCGACGTTCTTTGTAATAAATACAGCCACGTTTTTGATACAGAAACTGCTTATTGCAAAAAATTCACGGCCAAACTAATTTTAAAGCCAAATTCAGTTCCCGTTTTTAAAAAGGCGAGACCTATTCCTTTTGCTCTACAAAGGAAAGTAGATGAAGAACTTGATCGTCTTACAGCAGCTGGGATTGTAGAATTCATTGACTATTCGTCGTGGGCCGCACCATGTGTCGTGGTCAGGAAGCCTAAAGGGACAGTCCGCATCTGTGGCGATTTTTCGACTGGTCTTAATTCTCACCTGGAGACACAAGTTTATCCACTACCTACATCCGACGAAGTTTTTACTAAAGTGAGAGGGGGTGACAAATACTCAGTCCTCGACCTATCTGACGCTTATCTTTCAATTCCTGTTGATGATGCTTCAAAGGATTTACTCGTAATAAACACGCACAGAGGTCTATACAGGTACAACCGGTTGTGTTTTGGCGTGGCCCCAGCGCCTTCGATTTTTCAAAAGGCAATGCATTCCATGTTAGCAGGTTTACCCAACGTCTCTTGTTTTTTAGACGATGTCATTGTAACCGGTGTAAACGACGAAGAACACTTAAAAAATTTAGAGGAAGTATTCAAACGGATTTCGCAATACGGCTTCCGAGTAAATAAGAAAAAGTGCAAATTTTTCCAAGTCTCTGTGGACTACCTCGGCTTTACTATTTCGAAGGAAGGAATTCATACATCCAGTTCAAAAGTACGTTGCATATCCGAAATTCCTCGACCGACAAATGTGAAAGAATTGGAATCTTTCATCGGAATGATGACGTTTTACTCGAAGTTCATCAAAGGGTTTTCAACCATTTCTTACCCCCTAAATCAGCTACGGCGGAGAGGTGTTCCTTGGAAATGGTCAGAGGAATGCGAGGTAGCTTTCAAAAGGCTACAAAGTTCCCTTTTATCTTCGCCGGTTTTGACGCATTTCGACAACTCTTTACCAATCGTAGTTTCAGCAGATGCATCGTCGGTGGGAGTGGGTAGCAGTATTTCTCATCGTTTTCCAGACGGTTCAGAGAAACCCATAGCCTTCGCTTCAAAAACGTTGACTGAGGCCGAGCGAAACTATTCTCAAATTGAGCGAGAAGCATTGGCTCTAATTTTCGCTGTCAAGAAATTTCGTCAATATATTTTCGGGAGAAACTTCATTTTGCAGACTGACCACAGGCCATTGGTAAGCATTTTCGGATCCAAAAAAGGTATTCCTACAATGACGGCCAACAGACTTCAGCGATGGGCATTACTTCTGTCAAATTACACGTTCCAAATAGAGTACGTTCCGACGAAACAATTCAGTAAAGTAGATGCATTGAGTCGATTGCCTTGTGGAGAAGACGTCTTATTTGACAATCAAGATAACGGGTTTCAACGAATAATATCTCTCATTCATGCAGATGCTGTAAAAGACCTTCCAAATTCCATTAAGCAAGTAGCTGAAGCCAGTAAACGAGACGATAATTTCAGAGAAGTTTTCAACTTCATCAAGAATGGATGGCCTGATAAGTGTCCATCCCCATCGTACAAACCATTTTTTGATAGACGAGAAATGTTAAGTTTACAAGACGAATGCATCTGTTTTGGGATTCGCCTCGTAATTCCTAGTAAATTTCGAACTAGCATTCTAAACTTCCTTCACGACACTCACGTCGGAATGACACGTATGAAGTCTTTGGCTCGTGATAAAGTGTGGTGGCCTGAAATCGATAGAGACATCGAGCAATTTTGTAAAAAATGCAGCAGCTGTAATTTATTCGCTCAAAATGAACCAAGGGCGGCTTTTTTATCGGCCTGGCCAGAACCAACTCAGCCTTGGAGTCGAATTCACTGTGATTTCCTTGGTCCATTCTACAATAAATCGTTTTTAATCGTCGTTGACTCGTACTCAAGGTGGGTTGAGGTCGAACAAATGAACAACATTACTACAGAATCCACAGTGCGCGTGCTAGAAGGGCTTATTTCACGTTATGGAATTCCCGAAACCATCGTCACCGACAACGGAAGTGCTTTCACGAGTGAAAAATTCAAACAATTCTGTAATCATTTCTCGATAAATCACGTTACTACTCCACCGTACCACCCATGTTCCAATGGACAAGCAGAAAGATACGTGGGCATTTTCAAAGCATCCTTAAAGAAGTTGCGGGATTCTCATCCATCAGAAACTTTTACCGATCATATGCAGTCATTTTTATTTAAGTATCGAATGACGCCACACAGCATTACAAAGGAGTCTCCAGCTGAACGTTTTCTAGGCAGAAAATTACGTTCCAGATTAGACATTATTCTGCCGTTTCGGAACAAAACGAGAATAGTTCACCGCTCTAAAATCGAACCAACGAAAAGTAAAGAATTCTCAGAGGGACAGAAAGTATTCATCAGGGTCTACCGCCAAAATGTAAAGAAGTGGTCCCCGGCTCTAATTCGAAAACGTTTGGGCCAAAATACGTGGCTCCTCCAGGAAAACAACGACATGATCAAAAGACACTCGGACCAAATTAGGCTTCGTTTTTCAGAGTAGACAAGTTCTTGTCACTTTTCAAAGAGACGAGTAATGTTGGGAACTAAGGCTTCATTTTGTGAATATCATGCTTTGCCCCATTATTGTTTTAAAAAGTGGATCAGATGTTTTTGGACTTTTCCGTGGGATTGTATTCTTTCTGGTCTCGGTTAAAAAATACAATGTTTCTCATTCCATGACTTATTTTCTTAAATATAAATGAATAGTTGAGGACTTGGTTTTTTGAATGAATTGACCAGAGAAAGCCCTGAGATTATTGAGAAATATGGTACTAGTACATTCACTGCAACAGCCTAATGCTTCGCGGATCGTGCTTACTATTGATTATTGTACACAGAATGATACCCACCCGAAAGAGACTGTTCCGATCTCATATACGAATTTCTTGGAATGAAGAACTCACGTTGAAATCTTTTGACTGCTTCGGCGTTGTTTCATTCGTCTCATCATAAATTGTCAGCTTTTAAATCAAAATTGAAGGACGAAAATTCCAGGTGGCAAAAGAAACGTGTGTTATAAAAGTTCACTGTTTTTAGATCTTCACGAACGTCATTAGAAACTTGTCAAAATATGCTTACCAACAGAAACGACAGCTTTACAACAAATTGTGAGGATCTTCGAGTAATTCAGTATTTCTGAGGACAGTCATTTCAGGATACTTACGAAGGTCCGCCTTGCATCGCGTGGAACACTAATATGATGTCAGCTCTCAGCTTGGACTTTTTTCTATACCCATACATTTCACTTCACAAGTTTGACAATTATTTAACGAACGTTTAATTCCAAGAAACATAATGTTTGAAAAATGCACAGTAAATACATCGTTATGTCCATTGAGCCGGGAATACACTTGATCCGAGCCAGATCACGCACCAAACGGGACAGCTATAGCGCGCCTCTGTTAGTGTGCATGGATTTTTTCTGAGTGGCGAGCACGCTTGACCTGCCTCTTGCGCTGCGCGGCCTGAGCCATCGACGTCGGATCAGAGGCGAGTACATCTCGCCTCGCTTCAATTCTTCTTCATATTCATATATCGCGGCAAATCAAAACCACCGGCCGCCTCGGGTTGCCTCGTTCGGTGCGCAGTCTGCCTCGGCTAAAGTGTATTTCCCGCTTTAGAGACTCGTCGAACTATAATTTTATACTTTGTTGGAACCTAAAAATAAAAATTTATTGAGTGTAAAATGTAGAAAAATGCGAAATAAAACTTGAGCGCCCATGTTACCCTTTAACCAGCATGAAATCGGAGGGGTCGGAGCACTGAAAAAATTAATACGGCTATGGAAGTTTTCTTGTTCATTTTTTTTTTTTTTTTTTTTTTTTTTTTTTGTATGCATTATTGATGAACGCCAAAAATGGGAACATGGAAGTATCGTGTGGTCCTCCACACAACCTGAATCATCAATCACGCAGTCTTCATTCCTCAAACACCAAAATTTCCATAACCCTAAATCCAAAAAAATTCTTCGCACATAATCAATAATCAACCCTCAGCCCACATCGACTAATCTTCAATTACCGACCCTTATCAATCAACGACTATAACCATCAATCGCCCCTCAATTTTCAATCCTCCTTCAATCATTCGTCATCGTACTTTCATACAAAAAAAAAAAAAAAAAAAAAAATGTTAGAAAATAGTCCAAAGTAAAGCCAATGAGTATACTTAGGTCGAGAAAGGGCGATTTTAGGGCCTTCGACCATTTTAGAACAACAATTTCGATAGGCTGAAGCCCGTTCCATATTTGTCGTGGAAAACTACTTTACATACCAAAGTTGTAGGAAATTTAATGCTCAACAAGTTTTGTGAGTGAAGATTTTCCTCGAAAGTAACTCATTTTCGGGATATTTATAAGAAACTAAAAGAAGTGCCAAAACCTTTCGGTTTTTGGGCTGCCAAAAATTTACCTCTGAAGAGGTAGCATTTTCAGAGTTATTTTCTTCTCAAACACTTCTGACCTATGAATACAAGATGACAAAAAATCCCGCCGTCTTCATTCCTCAAACACCAAAATTTCATAACTTTAAGTCCAAAATTCTGCATCGCACATAATCAATAATCAACCCTCAGTCCATATCGACTAATCTTCAATTACCGACCCTTATCCATCAACGACTATAACCATCTATCGTCACTCAATTTTCAATCCTCCTTCATTTGTTTGTCTTCGTTCATTCATACAAAAAATCAAAAAATAGAAAACAGTCCAAAATGCAATACTTAGCGGAAAACAGACGATTTTAGGGCCTTTGACCGTTTTGGAACAACAATTTCGAAAGGCTGTAGCCCGTTCCATATTAATCGTGGATAACTACTTTACATTCAAAATTTGTTGGAAATTTATCGCTCAACAAGTTTTGTGAGTGAAGATTTTCCTCGAAAGTAACTCATTTTCGGGATATTAGGTAGAAACTAAAAGAAGTGCTAAAAAATTTAGGTTTTTGGGCTGCCAAAAATTGAACGAGCTTTTCAGAGTTCGCATTTTTTTTCTCGAACACTTCTGACCTACACATACAAAATGGCAAAAAAATGACCATACGAAACATGGAAGTGAAAGGGGTTTGTTTTCGGCAACGTTGTAGTCAATTCGCATGGAAATTGAACGAGAAATCTTAACAAAATAGTTACAAAATTCCAGGACCAATTGTTTCGAAGTTAATACCGAAAATATTATTCCGCTACAAGGAGAACATGCCTGGGAAATGATTTACCTTCAAAACAAAGGTCATATTCGCGTTTTTCATGCCAAGAAACAACTAGATTTAGATTACTATGTAAATCTGTGGCAAATAATTTTTGACGTAGTCACGCCAAATTTATCTCCTCCCACAATTTTCTCTTAATCTCAGTTTTTTTCGGGTACAAATATTTGCAATTAAGATACAAAGGTGCTCTAGAGGCCCTTTTTTGCAATTTCGATCGTCATTTTTTGCTACTGGTCCTTTTGCGCTAAAAACGACGATTTTGGCCACAAAAAAAGTTGCATTTTTTCGGATATATTGTGGTCAATTCACAAGGAAATTTCACGAGGAATCCGAAAAAAAATATCAAAAAAATTCTCGAATCACTTGTTCTGAAGTTATATCCAAAAAAACTGTGGCAAATAATTTTTGACGTAGTCACGCCAAATCGATCTCCTCCCACAATTTTCTCTTACTCTTTTTTGGGTACAAATATTTGCAATTAAGATACAAAGGGGCTCTAGAGACCCTTTTTTGCAATTTCGACCGTCATTTTTTGCTACTGGTCCTTTTGCCCTAAAAACGACGATTTTGGCCACAAAAAAAGTTGCATTTTTTCTGCAATATTGTGGTCAATCCGCAAGGAAATTTCACGAGAAATCCGAACAAAATATCAAAAAAATTATGGAATGACTTGTTCTGAAGTTATATCCAAAAACGACATTTCGGTACGGGGAGAACATGTCCGATAAATGATTTTTTCTCAAAACAAAGGTCAGATTTGTGCTTCTCATATTAAGAAATAGCCAGGTTTTCATTTTCATGCAATTTATCGAAAAAAAGCGACAGACCGACGGCATGCCGAAAACCACTTTTTTCAACTTTTCCGAGGTTGTGCATTATGAATGTGATGTCAGCTCGGACTCGATTTTTTTCACGAACACCACACTTCCATTCCCGTAGGGAACATGGAAGTAAAAACAAAAAAAACTTCTCACTGAAATTAATTGATTAAAAAAATTTTCCCAATAATAGAAAAATAGCTGAAGGGCCGTTCTCAATGCTCATTTTCGTTTAGAAATCAGAAGATAAATGGGCATTAGGGGAAATTATGTCGTGAGCACAAATACTAAAAAATATTTCTTGAGTGATTAGGGGCGAATCTGAATGGGCCAGATAAAATGCAGTATGTACTTTGAAAACTTACTGATGTGGCTAAAACAACGTAAATGGAACTCTCCCCTTATATTATACGAAAAGGGTTCCCTTTTTTTAGGCGATGCGAAAGAGAAAGAGAGAAAAAAAGCAACTTCGGGTCACTCTCCTGCAGTTCTTTTTTTGCACCACCCCCTTTCCACCCATTATGAGATGATTGCCCTTGAAAAGGCGCTCCCTGCATTACCTACGACCGTCGAGTTGAATCACGTTGCCTCTTCGGCCACCGCTCGAGGAGCGCGACGGTCAGCTACGAAATTTTTCCTGTCTTTTAAACCCCCTTAAGCTCGGGAGAAGACAAGTTCATGACCTTAGTAGTCGAGCGCTAGCGGTAGATTAGTGCTCATCGAGAAACAAGTAGGTGCTATAGACCCCGTTCAGCTCCCAGAGTGCACGCTGCGGTAGTGCAAGTCATTGTCAACGGACCACGAGGTCGACTTCCAGAATTTTCTTAAAATTTATTTATTTAAGGCCTTTTTTCGACGGAATAGTCTTCGAAGTGGATACTTTAGGGCTTTGACATTATTGTGCGCGAGTTTAATTCGAGATTTTTTAAATTCTTTTCTTTATAGACGATTTGTTGTGTTAGGTTAGAGGCGTGTTCGCTCGTGGAAAACAATACTTCTTTTAATTATTGAGTTTTCGTGTTTTGATCATCATGACATTCTTGCTAAGTATTATTGACTTTATCGGCGAGGACAGGACTAAAGCGTTCAAGCAGGGCGATGCAGTGTTAAGTGCGGGTCACATCGTTTTGCTCGGAAGTGTGAACAGAACGACTGAGAAAAACGATATATTCGGACTCTGTCTTCAGAGCAGTCATTTGTCGGGTCCTCCTCATGAGATTAACGTCACCGTAAACAACGGAGAGTAGATCGTGGAAGCCAACTATTCATGCAGGCTGGCAACTCATCAAAATGCAAGCATATCGTTGCGGTGTTGCTGAAGGTTCACCGGTAATGATTATTATTTTGATCAAGTTTAAAAATTCCTTGATTCAAAAGCCTATTTTGTTGTTTTTAAGCGTCGGTATAGCAGATCTGGAGGACTTGAGTTCCACCGATCTGAAGCAACAGTGGGGTAAGGCACGGAAACTAGGGAAGGACTTATACACCCCTGTTCCTGTTGACCAAACTTGCCATCTGTCTACGACGACCCTACCTTTCAACCAAGTTCGCTGGGCAGTCCACTTAAAAACGCTGTTTTCGGCCTGCCCAGGTACTTTTCCCTCGCCAAATTTCCCCAGTGTGTACTTGAAACCTAAAATGCGTGAATTAGGCTCAGAAGCCTCTCTCCAGCACGCCAAGGAGACAGTGGCCCACGAGGCTCGTGCGCTTTTTCTTCGCCTCCAGGACAGATGGGACGCCGCGTCCTCTCTGCCTTCTTGTGTCTCGAATTTTACTACCTTTATGTCCAAGAAGGAGGTTGAGTTTTTCAATGAGAAGGTAGCACTTGCTTCGGACAGCGTGCTATATACATTTTCGTAAACACGCTGGGTCAAACGAGTAAGTAATCTTTTTCACTGTTTATTGGTTTCCCTTTTTGTGTGCCGCTGTACATGGGGGGAGGGGGGTTTTAATTGCTTCATTTAATTATGTTAATTGTGGGTTTTAAATGTTTTTAATTATCTAACAAGGTCTCTCATTTATACATCGGGTGTGTTTAGAATGTGAGGCTTTTGTTTTAACGACCTGGAACTTTTTAACATTTCGGACTTTGGAGCCCTGAGGATGCTAGGATCATAGCGAAACGTAGGCGAGAATAAATAATTGAAGACTTCGACGGGTGTTTTGGCTTTTTCTTCATAACTATATCAACTGTACCCCGTCTTTCTACAACCTTTAAATATCAAAAACTGTTATTAGGTACAGGGCTACTTTTGATTGGAATTCCCTAATTATTTTCTATCGTAATACGTAGAGAGTTTTAGCACTCTTCCGACAAACTATGCGGTAAGCTTTCATTCACATCCATAGACGGAGGAGGATTACACCGTCGAGACAAATATAAAATTTGACCCATTTTTGTGTTCGAAAAAATGGAAAAAAAGTACATGTTCCGTTTCGACCTCAGACCTCCAGCAATCAAAGGTCCTGGTCTCATCAGCACGGCAATAAGGAACTTGCACATTTTTCGGAAGATTTTTTTTTGTTTTAAATATTGGATTCTAAATATATTGCAATAAGTTTTATTCCCAAAAACTGAAACATTGAATTTTAAGGATTTTTTAAAACTTTGGATTTTTAAATGGCCCCCCAACCACCCCCCTTTCCAGTGGCCAACTTGTATTCATCATGACGTCACAGGACGCTCTATGAAATGTAATCCTCCGTATTACTGATGCATAAAGGAAATGATCCTTCAATTTTTGGGGGTATTTTATATTTAAAATTCAGCTGAGATAGCCTGTGGTCATAGATTTCAATCAGGTACCTAATATCGAAGTTAATCTGAGGTTTTATGAGAAGCGAACACTATCACTAAGTTGAAAACGTTGATAACAAAGCGTGAGATTTACCGTGGCACATTTGAGCAGTTTTCAGTTTATCCATTCGTTCTATTTGTTTATTAACAATTATTTATAGTGTATAGTGTTTTGTGTGGTGTTTTTAGGGTACCTATTTTGTTTTGTGCCGTCGGGGATTGTGGGTATGCAGCCGCGTGAGGGATTCGAGAAGGCCTCCACACAGAATCTTCCGTGTCTTTCTGCTTTTGCAGTAAGTTCATTCATTAAGGACAACATAGATTTTGGTGTGGAATGCAAAGGCGTAAAATTGGATAGGCAAGTTTAACATTGTTCTAATCATTGAATGTAGATTGGAATTCTTCTGGTGATTCAGTCTTATGTACTTTTACCTTTGATCCATAAGAGTACCAAGTAGTACTGCATGAAACGAGTGGGAAATTACTACCGGATATCAAGAAAAAAATTCTCAACATCTCGCAGAAGGATTGAAGGAAAGTCGAGGAAAACAGCTCTTCCAGGACTCGCCTTAGGTATGAAGGTGTCGAGGAAATTGAGCGAAAGATCGGCGTTCTGAAAAGAACGATTGAAATGAGACAGGAATTGAGACCCAAAGAAAATAGTCACAAGAAAGTACAACTGGGAAATCAGGACAAATCGTAACTCCGGAACAACTCAAGCAGAAAAAACCGCTATGGAAATCAACCAATCAAGAAGCGTGAGAGGTAGGTTATTGCTAGGTTGCGTACTTGCCTCACAAAGCAATTTCATAAATAGGATCTCGCAGCATTTGCTTGTGAAATATTAACATTATTTTGTGTTTCACGTTAAACATAAGTATCCGAATAATAATGCATACAGCGTCGAAAAGCATGTACAAGTAGGGGATGTGGGAGACGGGTCGCCCGTGTGACTGCGGCCAATTGCGTCACCGGTCTTCAACCAATCAGAAGGCGTTTTCGAGGGCATAAAAAATAACAATTTTTTTTTGTTAATTAGTGGCTATTTTTAAAAATAATTTAACTCAAAAGAACTCATTTTCAGGTACCAATTGTCAGTCAGCAATAAATTTTTATCCAATTTTTCGACCCATGGAAGTTCCTTATTGAGCCGAGTACGGGCCGGACAGCCCCTCACCGAACCCTTTTTTAAAATTAAATGTCAACCAATGCTATAAATATTTATGCTATAACTTAGTAACGCTATAACTTGGTAACTTAACTATAACTTGCTATAACTTAGTAACGGAATGTCTTAACAAAATTTCCAGACGAGCATGATCCACATCATATGTAGGGCAAATTGTTGTTTTGTTTTTTTTTTTTAAATTTTTAGGTGTCATTAGAATGTGGTTCAACTATGCTAACAAACAAAAATAAATTACCAAAAAGAGGTTTGATCGAGTACAGTGACAATAAGGGTGCAAAACGACATAGTTGAAAATTAAAAACCCCAAAAAAAAATAAATGATCATAAAGAGGTTTGATGGAGTCCAAGGAAAACAAGGCCGCAAAACGACAAAATTGAAAAATAAAAAAACAAACAAAAACTATTTGCAATGATTTTTGAAATTTACAAGTAACAAACAAATATCTAAAAACTTGCGGGACCCGAAACTGGGTCAGATAAATTGCTAATCGCGGAGGTAACCACAATCCCATTCCTAATTTAGGAACTTGCATGGGTCGGAATTTTCAACGGAGACGATTTTTTTTTGGCCAGGTAGAACCTAAAAATGACCTTGTCGCAACAAATTGCTCTCAAAATCACGCCAATAATTATTAATTTGGTCATAAAAATTCATTAATTTTCACACTCGACACAACGCCTTGTGATTGGCTGAGTGTCTGTGACGTCACTTAGTTCAACTTTTTTCGAGTGGCTGTTATTGGTATGGAGATTCATAGTTTCACACTATTTTCTTTCGTTAATTAAAAGTAATTTTACACATTAAAATGGAAATAAATGATCTGTCGGAACTTACAGAAACTGGCTCAGTAGAATAGGTATATATATTTTCTCTTATCAACTTATCATTTTCTTCTTTTTGCCTTAGTTATCATATTACGATCTCTGTTCCCCAGTCCTGTCTTACTCATTACTTACTTTTATTCGGTTGCTTTGAGGCGTAATAAAAATTAAAATATGTACAAATACTGCTTCGTGCCTCAATGCAAGAGTACAACGTTGAAAAATCCAGATAAACTATTTATAACGGTGCCTATGAATAACCCAGCTCGGGCAAAGTGGTTTAAAGCATGCCGGCGAGAACAACACGGTCCGGTTCTTTCATCTACAAGGTTCTTCTGTTGTGAAGACCACTTTGACGTGAGTAAACTCAATTATTATCTAATATACTATGGGTAAAGGTGGAAGAAATCATGGAGGTCGGAAGCCAGCAGTGGCTTCAATAGTTTGTTTCTTCTTGTTTTCTGGCTCTTCCTTTCTGAATACGAAGAATGAAGTCAGGATAACATTGCTCCGTTTCTTGATTAAGTCATTGAACCATTTTTCAGCTCGAAAATGACGTTGAAAACCTAATGTACGTGAGGATGGTTTCACCTAATTCGAGGACTCGAATACAACTGAAGCCGGGAGTTGTACCTTCCCGATTTGTGTGCCAACGGTCGGGTAAGCATTGTGGAGGTACCAATAGATTTGTTTGGTTATATGACATACTACATTAAGTAATAGGTGCCTCTGCTCTTTCAAAGAGCTAATAAAATAGTAGAGAGGAAAAAGAGTCTTGTTCACCGCCAGAGCCAAACAGTTGGGAGCCAAATTGACTGTTGGCTTTCAAACATCAATTTGATGTCGAGAAATCTGTCCTAGAAAAGTTGCAAAGGAAAGACATCGTCAATGATCTGCTTGAATCTCAAGGATGCGAAGGTATTTTTGTATTTCATTCTGATTCATTCTTCATTAAATTTGTTTGGGAATCTTACGTCGCCAAAACAAGCATCCTCGTGTTACGCGAGAGCAAGTGAGGCTCGTTCAAATGCGCCTGCCATAGAAGTTGGCATTAATTAGGCCTTTTCGGGCGACCCCCAAACCTACAAAAGTTACAAATTTAGGAATTTCGTAGTTTTTAACCAATAGAACACATGCTGCTATGAACGCAACCGGGAACTTTGTAACTTGAGTAGCTTTTGGAGGTTTTGCCGGAAGGAACCTAATACTTCTTCTGTTGCAATAATGCCATTGTATTATTTGCATGTCATTTGAATAATGCCCGGTAAACCCGATGCATTTTTGCTTGCCTGTTCTTGCAAAACAGCTTAAATTTGATCTCGAAACTCTGTTTTTAAAAAAACAGGCATGGCTGTTTTCATGAATACAGGCAGGCACCGTGTGCCGGGGCTAAAGGGGGAACTGCAGTGATGATTCCTCGACTCCTCTTAAATCACCCCTCGTCTAATACTCGACTTACATTTTCTCGCCTTATTTCTGCACCAATCCTGGTTTTTAAGGACTCGTTTTAATCTTCGGGAAATTCCGCGCATGCAGTAGTATTCTTTTTTCAAATAAGTCAAAGGAAGAGAGAGAGAAAGTACAAGGTAAAATTTCAAGGCGAATTTAAAGTGACTTCTGGAATGAAATTTGAAAAAAGGAATACTACTGCATATGCGGAATTTCCTGAAGATTAAAACGAATCCTTAAAACCAGGATTGGTGCAGAAATAAGGTAAGAAAGTTTATGCCGAGTAGTAGACGAGGGGTGATTTAAGAGTGGTCAAGAAATCACCTGTGCAACTCCCCGTTAATATGCGATGGGTTTCTGGCGTGTTAGCTTCCAAGATAGTAATGCTCAATTACTGACCAAATTGCAGAAATTCGTCCACTTTCTTCACAAGAAGAACCTGGGTCGGTAGGAGAGCCAACAGTCGTAGATGAAACAAAAAACGAAGAAAGCGTTTCACTTCGGAATGAAGACGACGAAATACTCTGGGAGTGCGATGTTTTACTTGATTTACTCCCTAAAATGCGTGATATAGGTACAACATATAAGCATTATGCGTAATTTTAGTCCAATGACCCGCCTTTGGTCCAACTTGTAAGATTGTTCCTTCAAGCTTCCTTAGATACCGATGAGGCAAAATTATCTAATGGAAGCTTCACCGTCCGTGCTAACGGCTAAATTTTCCGTATCGTATCCGATCTCAATCAAAAACTGACGGAAATGTGTGCCTCAAAATCATATTTTCTTGTCTTTCTGTTATCATTTTATGGAGTTTTATGTAGTAGAAAAATCCAACGTCGGGTCATTTCTTACTATGAGAAATAGTAGTAGTTTTCACCCACGCCATCAGGCGAAGCACCAAAGCTAGGATATTCCTTCTTGAGGAAAATTCCACAATCTTTGATGAGCAAGTTGAAATCCTTGGCAACCTTTTGTAGGACGACTCCCTCTAACTTTTTTCCTCTGATTGTATGTCTCGTTTCAAATTTCGACGACGCTCCTGGAAACGTGATACACGATTAGTGACGGCAAAGGGTTAAAACAAGTTATAATTGTAACAAACCTAAAATTTTATTGACGAGCGATCCATCCTCGGTTTTACAGCGCGACGCCTCGAACACCGACGACGCTGTAATGCGGCCGTAGCCGTAACTCATGCCAGAGCTTGGAGTCGCTCTGGTTACGAGTTAATTTCTCCTCGTTTGCTATAATTTCGTCGGACATAGAGTCCCGGGAGAAGTTAAGAAAATTCTCAGAAGTGACGTCAGCTTTGTCGGCTGATATTTTGAATCGAGCCCACAATGCGTGAATACTTGACGAGCGTAGGGTGTCGCTGTCGTTGCACATGCAGAAGAAAGTGTTCGTTACCATTTCTTCACGACACGCCGTTACAAACTCTTCGCCAAGAGGAAACTGGTCTGGTGGAGGCAGACGTTTATAATTACTGCAAAACTCTTCGACCGTAATGAATTTTTTTGTGACGGCCGATGAAAGCCGGCTCTTTTTCCAGTACGGCTCCACCGAAGTGGGCGAGGGTTCTTCACTCCTCCGGTGAAGCCAGAAAAGAAAAGTAACTAAATGCTTGCATCCACCTAGTAGAAAGGAAGAGAAAATACGTGTTATAATAGCAGTAGAAACCATACCATCTATGACATTCAGCAAATAGTATCTAGTTATAGGACGAGGGGAACTTGTGTTTTAGTACGTTAATAAGAATGATAATAAGTATACAATGTCATGCTTACCAGAAGAAGCGACGCAATCCAGGCACTCGCCTTTGATAACTTCGTAATTTTCCTCGTCTATTACTACACAAACCGTGTATGGTTTATTACTTATTTTGTGTTCGGGTGTGATCCGGCCATAAATGTCGACAACATTTTGTTGTCGGCGAATTTCCACGTATCCTACGCATTCGTCGCTATATTGTGTTCTGGCTGATCTGTAATAGAAAAAAACTTGCCCTTAAAACTACAAGAAACCACCAATCCAAAAATCATGTCCATTACATAAGAAGTACTTACTTTTCCATTTTCACCCCGCGGTTTTCCACGCCGCTGTCAATTTTATCTTTAATAAACGAACAAACAGCGAACGCGGATAATTTTGGGAGATTCTGGGACGAGGCCTTTTCGAATCCTTGACGAAGCATTTTAATTATGATTTATAAGACAAGAGAAGAGACAGAACGGAGCAACAGGACAGAACCTTCTTTTCTTGTGAGCGTGTAACCTCGTACAACCTTTCTGCCTCCGAAATTCCTCTAATCCATAATTCTATATTAAAATATAATCTAAGAACAACATTATTTTAATTACTTTCTATTCTTTTCTTTCTCGAAAATTCGCAATAAAGTTGAGTAATAAAGTAATATTTACGGTGTTAAAGCCATTCGTTGGATAAAGTTCGAACTAAGTGACGTCATCATACTCGGCTATGAAATCAACATGGCGCGGGGTGTTTTTAGCTGGCCCATAAAATTCCCTACTTTAAAAATTAATATCAATTTAAATTTTCGTTGATCTTGAAAAAAAATACGCCAAACCTTTTATATTTTTATTATCTTTAAGGAAAAAATGTTTCCAAAAAATGTGCAAGTGACTCATTATGTGCTCAGCGTGGCGCACCATACTCATTGGCAACATTTCTCTTAAGATTTTGAAGTCCTTTAATGGCTTAATGGCCCTTTCGATCTGTACCCGAGCAGAAGCTATAGATTGTGACATCTCTGCTTCAGCTTTGGAAAATTGCTGTGAGCCAGTTTTAAAAGGAGGCCTGTACAGAGTAATGCCGCGCTCTGCACACAAATCTGTTATAAGGAATCCTTTATCTGCCATTACAGCATCGTTTAGCTGTAACAGGTCTAGTAATTTAGATTCCTGAAGTGTTTGTTTGTCCGAGACTCTTCCGCCATAAATTTTACTTATGAAAGTAATTAGGCCGGAAGGTGAACAACCTAGCATAACCTTAAGTGTATGGTCACCTTTATAATGTGAGTAAGTCCTAATCCTGCATTGAAGGCAAGATGGACGTTCAATTTTGAATTCTGTGCAATCAACGACAACGCGACATCCGCATAGTTAGCGAATGTCTTTGGAAGTCTCTGGGTCACAGCTTCCTTCGACGGGAAGGAACACTGCAGGCTCTAATGCCCACCTCAGTTTTATGATACGGTCAAAAAAATAGCGGCTTACTGTGGCCCGAGAACAGCCAAAAAGAACTGCCATCACTGAGAAATTGACCCCAGTTTTACATCTCATTAATGTCAGCACGATTCTATCCCTTAAAGGCATTACCTTCTGGGACCCATCCTCAAAATCCTTCAATAACTCACACAGAGTGTCAAGGAGTTTAAAGGGCGGCAGTGCAGTCTGGGTCTTCAAGGCTGCATTAGTTTTTACGAGGGCCATGATAGACCGAAAGGCTGGTTTCGGCGTCGAGACGTCGTCGGCCTGAACCTCTTTGTCAACTTGGTACTTGAAGCTGGAGCTGATGAGTAAGAGCTGTAATAGCATCAATAAACCGAACAAATCACGAGTGGGAAGATGATCACTAAAATGAATTGAGAGCGCGAAAAAGAGATGTTGAACATGAGCCTAAACTAACTTTAACATATGAACGTCGAAGTTCACACTTCAACCATATCCACTAAAAGAGCTTTAACATTAATCCCCGCGAGAGTTGCTCTTTCATTGATTTCATTGAACGAAAGTTTCAACTATGTCACCGCTCGTATGTGAAGGCGACTTAAGCCATGGGCCTTCTCTCCCGTTCACCTTCGGTAAATACATTACCACATCTCAGCATTCCAATATTCTTTGAAAAATTTGATCGAGCAACTTGATCGTTGAGCCGTCAGAACTGGACTCGAGGCTCAATGATCGAGATTGCTAGCGCATGGCAGTTAGAATGGAGAAATGACAAAAGGTTTGTTTGTGTTACCAGACCACACGTTTCAAAACAAGCAATGGTACACAAAACGATGAACTTTGGGAGGCGTGGGTGTACCTACGCGCGAAAAATGAACATAGACGGAACAACCATAAATACTTCTTGCTTGATCTAACTGCAAATCTTCTGTTTCTGTCTACTTCTGAATTAGACGGTCCTCTGTCAGTCGATCCGCCCGGGATGTTTAGTGTAGGGATGGCACTCTTTTTCAGGCGTTTTCTTTTTCTTTCCATTCCTCCTTCATAGTCACAATAATAAAGGTGTAATGCATGAGCTAGTGGATGCGACCGGCATTGTGGGAAAACGACAAAAATGGCAAAAACGACAATGAATCATGCTCGGAAAAACAAAAAAAAACATCGTGCAACAACGGAGGACGACAATCATGAGACGAATAACTTTTGATCGCCAGAGGATCCGTTTAGCAGTGGACATGAGCTGGAAGAAATTACCTATCGGAAAAATTGTATATAAATGATCAGTGTTTCATGTTTCAGTGCCACGTCTAAAACAAACACATACATGCCATTGTGCCAATCACCCCGGTACCAATCTCTCTGGTAAAAATAACGTAGTATAGTCATGTAAACTGGTGGTTACAAGGAAATACAGCTGTAGTAGTCACGGATGTGGACTTCACTGTATCAGGTCATGCTAATAAGGATCACGTCATACAAACAAATCAGTCACTCAATGAACATCTACTAAAGTTACCTGATTCAACAAAACATTCAGGCTCGAAGTGGAGACCACACACTTTCATGGAACCTGTACTTGGTTTCCCGATTCTCAACAAAACTGGCCATATTTTCTTGTGGGAGGGCATTTTGGGAAAATTGTGAAAAGATATCCCCTCGCAGGCGTACGTTTTGCACTGCGGTACGCAGCAGAAAGCGTGACTTCTTTGGTTTTTCAGCATGATCTGAAATTAAACTTATTGTAAATAACTTCTTTCCTACAGAATACAATAATATCGCGAGCTTGCGGAGCTTATTAACAATTAAATTGTTGGCTAGGTACGATTTTCAAAGGAACAAAAACTTGCGATGGCCAAGCTCCAAATATTTCAATTCAAGGCACTTTTCCAGGACACATCGAACGATGCAAGCTTCAATTTTATGGAAAAATCCAAAACACTCACCTTCAACTTAATTAAAACCAATAATTAAGGTGAAACAGGTGTTGTTTCACAACAAAAATACTTCAGATCGGGCCACCTTCACCAATGCACATATTACCGGTCGAAATATCAATGCGATATATACAGGATGTTCCAGGAGGAAACGTCAATACTTGTACATGTAGTACTAAGTACGACGAACCAAAATTACTATATGGACATAGGGTCGCAAACGCTTCGTTTCAGAGTTACAGGGTTTTTCGTACTTTTTAAGCCGAACCACCTCTTTCCTACAAAAATAGTCTCTGATGGGTTAACCTTCCAAAATTGAGTGACATTTTTGTAAAGAGCACAAAATTTCGCTTCGGAAAACACTGCGCCATAACACAAAAGTCGTCTTCAGGTATGTTTATTTATTACTCGAAAAATCGAAAAAGAGTGATATTTAATTTTCGCCTGTCTTTCAGGGGCTATTTTAGCTAAATTCATAATGGGTCGAGCATCGACCAAACAGAGCAAAAACATGCCCATTTTGCAGCTTTCAATTGGTCTAAGAAAAATTGAAATCCGTTGAGTTTTCACTAAGATATCATACCAAACGTTTGGGAAACCAGTTAAAAACGTCAAAATGAGCCATATTGAACCTACTAGGAAAATATCAAGGAAACAATATTTTCGCCGTTACGGTCCATGGAACTGAATATATTACCAAAAATCAATGTAATTATGCCATAATCATCATCACCCCTCCACTCCTGACAATTACCTCTAGTGAATACTCGTTTAAAATGTAATTTGTCAGTTCCTCTCTTACCATCGACAGGCGCCATTTCCCAGTCGTTTTTATGTGAGAGTTAAGTCCATTCAATAGAAATTTTAATGGGTGAAATGAGAATAAAGTAATTTAATGGAACAAATCACAAAAGGTGCTCAAAAATTCGCCCCCCTTGCCGTATGCATTCGGTAGCTCTCCTCCGAAGTGCCCCGATAGATTTTCTAATCGTGGCAGGCTGCTGCTTTAATTCTTGCGCACAATGAATTATTCTTTGGATAAGATCCTCCCGGGTACTGATTTGTTTCTCGTAAACTTTGCACTTTAGCCATCCCCAAACGCAAAAGTCGAGAGGCGTCAAATCCGGAGATCTTGGTGGCCAGCTAATAGGCCCGCGTCGTCCAATCCATCGCCCGGGAAAAGTCTCATCGAGAAAACGCCTCGCTTGATGAAAATAATGGGCGGGAGCTCCATCATGCATAAATATTATGCGTTCACGTACATTTAGTGGAATGTCCTCTAGTAACACTGGAAGGTGGTTTTCGAGGAAATTTAGATAATTCACTCCATTAAGACGATCCTCAAGGAAGAAAGGCCCGATTAAGTTATTGTTCAGAATACCACACCAGACATTGACCGAGAAATTTTGCTGGTAACTGTTTATTCTCGTTGCTTAAGGATTTTCGTAGGCCCACACGTGAGTGTTTCGAAAATTATTCACATCATCCCTGGTAAAGGTTGCTTCGTCTGTAAATAGTATGAAGCGGTGCTGGTCTCTGTTGGTATTCAGCCACCGACAAAACTCCAACCTATGAACTTCGTCACCAGGGATTAAATTATGAACATTCTGAACGTGGTAAGGGTATAATGCATTTTCTCGTAACCTCCTCCAAACGGTATTATGAGGAATACCAGTGCGAGCAGCAATTCTTCGGGTACTTATGGAAGGGTCCTCATCGACCGCATCTAAGATCTCGTCGAACATCGTGCTCTTCGCGTTCGCTCATAACTGAATGAGTAGGAAACGCACCAGTTTCTCGAAGGACTCGGAACGTATTGGAGAAGACCCTTCTGTCAGGAACTCGCCGGTCGGGAAACGCTCGACGATACTCTTCTTGTGCTGCAAGTTCACTTCCACCACAATAGCCATAATAGTACACGATATCTGCGTATTCAATATTGGTGAATAGTCTAGGCATTTCTACAAAACGAGGACGAACTTTCAAGAACTGGAAGAGAAACTCGAAATATGTTCGCACGAATCTTACAGCTGGTTTTACCGATCTTCGCTTGTCCATTGTACTGTATCATCAATTCCGTAGTTCATATCCACACAGGAATTTGTAGCAACTACAAGAGTTGGTGAATGCATCCAGCAAGAGGAGCGTATTTTTGAGCATCTTCTGCGATGTATTTGATTACAAATAACTTTATTCTCATTTCATCCATATCTTGCGTACGAATGGTCGTAACTCTCACATAAAAACGACTGGGAAATGGCGCCTGTCGATGGTAAGAGAGGAACTGACAAATTACATTTTAAACTAGTATTCACTAGAGATAATTGTCAGGAGTGGGGGGGGGGTTATGATGATTGTGGCATAATAACATTGATTTTTGGTAATAAATTCAGTTCCACGGACCGTGACGGCGAAAATATTGTTTCCTTGATATTTTCCTAGTAGGTTCAATATGGCTCATTTTGACGTTTTTCACTGGTTTCCCAAACGTTTGGTATGATATCTCAGTGAAAACTCAACGGATTTAAATTTTTCTTAGACCATACAAAATGGGCATGTTTTTGCTATGTTTGGTCGATGCTAGACCCATTATGAATTTAGCTAAAATAGCCCCTGAAAGACGAGCAAAAATTAAATATCACTCTTTTTCGATTTTTCGAGTAATAAATAAACGTACCTAAAGACGACTTTTGTGTTATGGTGTAGTGTTTTCCGAAGCGAAATTTTGTGCTCTTTACAAAAATGTCACTCACTTTGCTCAATTTTGAACGGTTAACCAATCAGAGACGATTTTTGTAGGAAAGATGTGATTTGGCTTAAAAAGTACGAAAAACCCTGTAACTCTGAAACGAAGAGTTTGCGACCCTATGTCCATTAGTAATTTTGGTTCGTCGTACTTAGTACTACAACATGTACAAGTATTGACGTCACCTTCCATCTCGGATAATTTTTCGATTATTCCAAAATGATTGCTGAAAAATCCGTTTTAGTGCTCATTACTCAAATAGTCTTTCTTCACGAATAACTGGAGAAAAACACGATGAATATTTGCCATCCATTCTTGACTAAAAAGGGCCTCTGAAAGTAAATATTTTGAAATTATAAAGGACTCAACTGTGCTGAAGACACAGTATAGGTGATGACAAAGAACAAGTTGTGATTTAGGCCTATAACGAAATGTCCTTATTAATCGTTATTATTCATCCTTATTAATAGTAGTTGAAGAAGACCCGACTCTGAGGACCATTCAACGATTAATAAGGACATTTCTTATAGGCCTAAATCACTACTTGTTGTGTCACCACCCACTGCGTCTTCAGCACAGTTGAGTTCTTCATCATTGGAAAATATTCACGTTCAGAGGCCCTTTTTAGTCAAGAATGGATAGCAAAAATTTATCAAGTTTTTTCTCGAGTTATTCATGAAGAAGGACTACTGGAGTAATGAGCACCAAAACGGATTTTTCAGTCATCATTTTGCAATAATCGGAAAAATATCCGAGATGGAAGGTGATGTCAAGATACCATGATGATGCTGACACCATGCGCCAACTTTTCTGAAAAAAGGTCATCTTGGAAACCTCTTGTTGCTGAGAAATCGACTTCAAAACCTAGTCAGCATGGGTAATATTGTAAACAATTTCAAGTTTGACGCTGAATTTCTCAGCAGGAGTGGGAGAAATTCAAGCAAATAACACTAAACGACGTAGAAAAAAGTCTGGCCTTTCCAACGGTGCCATCAGATTTGACGTGACTCATCTGGTTGCTAAGGTACGGACGATTTTCTTCAAGAAAACAAGGTCATTTTGAAAACTACTAAATCCGTGAATATCTCGGAAACTATTAGGAATCGTACTAGGGTCAATATTAATTTTTTTGACGCATTTGTGACGTAGAACCACCAGCCTAAATATTGACACCCATTTCAGAAACACCCTGTATACGTATATTCATACTAATATTTATCGATGACCGTAATAGTTCGTCTCAGTGAGTTACTTTTTGGTCACTTTAAGATTTTTTTATTGCAGAAAAACAGTGGCAAACAAGAAGAGAGTGCGGCAGTTCACCCATTTCCACTTTTCCAGTCAATTAAAATATTAATTCATCATGAATGTAATTAGAAATAGTCACAACATAATTATTTCAATCGTTAAACTTTATTAGGGAGGGACTGAAACATTTTTCTCAGGAACAGAGTAATTAAATAAAGCTATTTTAGTCGTCAGCCCACCGGGGATATTCAATTTGATCCTAACTAAAGGAGTTTTCTACTGGCTTCCGCAGGAGGCGGGTCTATCGCTGAACGGTGTCCATAGTGGATCATCTCGAGTTGTACCAGTATTGACCCAATAGGTAAGTAGTACTTTTCCTTTGTAACGCTATACTTTTAAGATATACCAGTACTTCTCCAATACATTGAACACAGCCCACCAAGTTGTTACGTGTATGATCACTACTTTTTATTTTGATTTCGTCACCCTGTTGACATCTGCAGCTCTGATTTATTTTTTGAGAGGTTTCTAGAAGCCTTTCCAACATGGTGTAGAACGTCTAAGGAGAATATCATTTTTAGCGGGTATCCCCGATGAATTATATTGTGCATGTTATCATTTTTTGAATTTCTTTTCCATTTCCAATTGAGAAGATTGGGTTAAATAATGAACTTTAATGGACCTGATAAAGGGATAAATCATGCTTCACCGTCTTATTCATTGTAAAAACTGTAATAAAATACCTTGAAAATGTCTTTTATGACGATGCATGCGAAACGCAAATTTGTGAGAGTTAATTTCTTATGTACACCGGGGAAGTGGTTTAGCTTGTTTTTCCTTCTATTTCAGAGATTGGTTACAAAATGTCCAAAAGAGGCCACAAAATGGTGCGGATGGCACTGGAAAAGCTGAACATGACGAGGGGTACATCGAATAGAGAAAAAAATGGCTTTGCGAAACCGGTGAGAATAACCGCCGGGAGAAGTGTGGGAAGCACATGCAAATGAACATGATACATTTTTGTCCTCATCGACGAAGAATCTGAATACGTACCCGAAGTTGATTCTGATGTCGAGGAGCTTCCAGAGCTACGAAACTTGGACTACTCGATTGAAGATTCTGATTATCAATATGATTCGAATAGCTCAGAAAGTGATGATGAGGAGCTCTGCCGAAAAAGACGCTCTGAAAGAAAGGGTCTCTAGAAAAACAACGTTCCTCTCCTGTCACGGAATTTGGGGCCTCTCATCTCGATAACGACGGTAATTCTTACTCTCTGCACGAATCAACACAAATGAAAGACGAAAGAACCAATTTGAGCGAGAAATAAACAAGAAAAAGATCCAGAAACATTTCCGGCTGGTTGAAAACACAGGCAAATGCCGGAAGGAACTCGGGCGAGCAATACTGGTTGACAAGTAGTAAATCATTCGTCCCCGGAAGAACTCTAGTGGTGCCGTGGGGAGGGGGGGGACCTCCCGTCAAAACTTGACCCTACAGGTCGAGCGTTCCACTGCGTGCCCCGTGTTATTTCTGATAAAATCGTGTAATTCCGCGCCAAAATTATCTCCTCCCACAATTTTTATCCGATTTTGGTGTTTAAGGGCTTAAAATCTTCGCAACTAAATACCCCACAACGCTACGCTCACCGAATTTAAAAATTCGCTCCTAAACTCGAGTAATAACACTTTTTGACCAGAAAAAAAAATTTAACATTTTTAGATTTCAAAAATCGCAATTTACCCCCACCCCCGGTCCACCAATCGATTTTTGCCCCGAAAAAAATTCGACTCGCCAGGTCTCGGTACTCGCTCCCGAAGCATAAATTCCAACTCCTTCCCTCACAAAATGACGCCTAAAGTCGACTGGAGAAATATAGAATATTTTGTGGGTGTGGTGGAGGGGTCAGTCCAGAATCGCCGCCGAAACATTTCAAAATTATACAAATTTCAATTTGACCGGCTCCTATTCATCGTAAAGGGTTCAAATTTTGACACAAGCTTTATGCTGGCAACTGTAATGCTGATTTTTTCAGATTTTAAAAAAAATTCAAATTTAAATTGCCCAAAAATTGCACACTTTGAAAAATCGTAGCTCCTTCCAAAATCATCGTATCGTCGTCGGGAGGGTCTCAAAATTTCTACTATACGGTAGCCTGTCCAGGAAAAATACCTAAAATAATGATGACAATCTATTTCAACCTTGAAATTGAAAAAATAAATTTCCAATTTTTCGATTTCCTCCATACCAGGAGATTTTTAGGATGTTTCACCGATATTTTTTTAAGGGTTTCTCAATCATCTAAAAACGAAAATGAGGTCCGTTTGGCCAATTTAATTTTCCTCGACAGGGCCCCCCCCTGCGAAAATGCTTAAATTTGCTGGCTGGCAGCGAGACTTGAATTTTTCATATCTTCAGATTCCACTCAAATTTGGTATTTAGAGGTTGTTCGACCTGCTATTGCACGCCTATAGTACGCCTTAGGGGATGATGCATGAATTTTCATGGGATTCGACCCAATAAATAATACAGGAAAAAACTAAATAATGAATTTTCAAAACCACAATGAAAAATTATTTTACATATATTTTACAATGAAAAATTATCTTCTGCCACCACCTCCTTCATTGCCGCCCGGCGCCACCTCCTTTTCGCCGCCCCCAACGCCGTGGTCGTGGGGTGACGTAATTAGTCACAATGTGCTGGTGCAATATTTCACCAGCATTGACTATGCTGGGAGGAAAGACATGAAATGTCAAATTAATTATCACGTACCTTATTTCACGTCTTGATCAACCAATTTCAAGAACCATGTACTCATCTACTACCACCCCACAAAGTTTGGAGTTGGGGCTGGAGGTGGCCGCCACGCCACCTTGACACCGCTCCCACTGTCGCCTTCTGTTATTTCCACCTCTAGAGCTAAATAACAAAAAAAAACATTTATTTATACATTGGCATTTCATTTATGGATTTTAACGTGTCAGATTTACGAGGCCGGGGGGGGGGGCGACTTTATCACCAGCACAGCCGCCTCTCCTCGCTGGTGCCCTCCCCGTAATTGCAATCGGTGGTTAATAGCACCACGGGGGGGGGGGGGCACAGCTATCTGCTGTTGCTGTTGTTGTTGCCGGCGTGGCGGTGCCTGAGGAGGCGGCAATGGGTCACCTTCGTCTTCCACATCCTCCCTGACCAGAATAAACAAATCATCATCAAGGCAATAAAACACTGTCCAAATATATCGTACATTGGCCGAGGCATTGCTCATGGTACGTCAATTTTAAAAACCAGTTCCCAATTTCAATCATAATTGACACTCATCCCGAGTATAAACTGATTAACACACCAGGAACGCATTAAAATTCTCACTAAATATGATAGTTTGATACTTATCTTGAGAATTAGACAATGAGTTCAATAATTCGAGTCATTATTTCACCATTTTGAAATGTGAATGAGTGATATAAAGTAAGTAATTATCTGTCGCTGAAAAGTAGTCAGTTTTTTTCTTCTTCAGACAACATTATGGTTATTTATGATCAAAACAATTTTGAAATCAAATGTACCTACTTGCAAAACGTGCTCCGCCAGCAGTGCTACCAACAACATCACACTTCTTCACATTCTTCATCTTTAATTATCGTCGTTCAGTTGAACAGTCATTGTTTTTGTACAGTTAAAATAATATTAACCAATAATTTCTTCATTTTTGTTTCCGTTTCTTCGTGCTAAACATTTTCAAGTCTCTCATGAAAAACCCATTCATCCAGTTTCCTTCCTGTTCGCTTCCCACAGACTCACAGTGCTCTTCCACTTTCAACCAAATGTAAAAACCTTCCCATGGCTAACCAGAACCACGCTAGATTTTTCGGGTGTCGCTCAACTGCTCTACATTTCAAGTGCTCCACACTACAACCGCTCCACAGGCTGATTAGAGCGGGCGTTCAACTGCTCCACAAAAACCGTTGAGAGCTCTCCGCGCACATGCGCGTTGACTCGAAATATTTTGTTCGTTCAAAGTGACATTCATCAACATACGCCATCTCAACCGGTATATTGCCTTATGCACTGCGGAGAGCTAAAAGAACGCTAACTGTTTTATCGTGGTGTCAACGAGGTATAGATTGCACAGGAGTTTCCTTATTTCCCTTTTTTCTTCATCTTGTTTTCAACTGCTCCACAGCTTTATCAGACTGTGGAGCACTTGAAGTGTGGAGCTGTTGAATGGTTGATAAGATAATGCCCCCCCCCCCAGGTTCAACTGCTCCACAGTGGTTGAAATTTAGCCCAGTTCGCGAGGTACGCGATAACGCAGGTTCAACAGTAACATGTTGCTTAGTATCTAAGGAGAGCTGTAACAGGATGCTAATAATTCACTGTTATCAGGTTGAAAGGTTCACAAGTTTGTTTGGGCATGCGAGAAATTCATATATATTTGTTAGCGAGCACTGTGAAGCTTCTGCCGCTTATGCAGGGATTTTGGTGTTATGTTGTTGGCAACTACCAGTGAATGGGCTCGATAATCAGTGATAACTATTCCTGGTTGCCCCGCTCGTGTAAGTTCTACATTGGAAGCTTGCTGCAAATTCGGTTTTTTTCCAATAACTTAGTATTGATGGCTTTTCAGGCATCAAAATTACTTACTAATGGAACTTAATTGACTACGCTGGGGGATGATCGAAGGAAGGATCGCCGTCGTTATCTTTAAAAAATGAAAAATAATCGGTGCCGTTCCTTGCTCGTGAGTATCAAATCGCTCAGCATTTGCCACCTTGTCATTAATAAAGATCGGGCAACTTATTTCAATAATACTACTTACCTACTTGTACTTATTTCTAGTAGGTACAAAGATTCATCAGTGGCAATTCGACGGCCGCCCGTCATTTCCCGGCGATGTTGAGCTTGGGTATTGTAAATTACCTGGTGGAGTGGTGAGTGCATACACACAAGAGGAATTTCGCGATTTGAAATATTTTGAACCGCAACACGTCGACAGAAATTGCTTAGTTAGTACTTCGGGAGTTCGGAATGCCGAAGACAAGGGCGTTATGGTGACAAGAGTGAGTTTTCCGTCGTCACCTCAAAATTAACTGTAGTAGCATTTTCTTATTGGTAACAAAAGTAGACCCACCTAGCGTAGAAGACATAAAAAAAAATATCTGAAGAATACCTTCGACTCGTCCGATTTCTTGGTCGAGGTAGGATGACGCAGCGTGTCCCGCTCTCCTCAGGAACCAGTCCGGGCTGCGCCCATCAGACCGAACTTTTTCCTCAGCAGAAGCTATAATTCCGTCGTTATTCGTTCGGGTACTGGACCCTCTATCCCTGTTCTAACAACGCACACGTATAAATTACACTATAGCAGTCAACAGGCATAGCAACGTTTAAATTTTGCATGATAGTGTTCACTTACAAGTTCACCTTCGAGTACCCAATTAATCTTCTGTCTACCCTAGAATTCAGTGTATCTGATACCGTCTGTCGAGTACGCAAAAATAGTATTATATATTATTTATACAATTAACTTCCACAGCATTGCTCACCATAAAAAGGTCAAAATGAGGGGTGAGACCCCAGGCGGTTGGCCAAACTCGCGTGGAGACTTTCCGCGAAGTTGTTGGTCCGATGGTGAACATCAAACAGGGACAGGTGGTATGAGCCGATTTGGCCCAACCAGAAATTTTCGATGTAATTTAGGAATCAAGCTATCACATCTCCCGGGTTGATCGCTCTCTCCAACGACCTAATGACTCGCCATCCTCCTGGGATGTGAAAGGAGACTGGATGGTCCTGGATCCGGCTTTGAGGCAATAAGGGAAGAGCCATCACCTATTATGACAAGTTTGTTCATGAACAAATAGGTCCGTTAGATCTTTAGTTACTCAAGACTTGTCTAACCATGCGGACTATTCTGCGGATTTCGGTGCTATTTCGGATTACTCCGTAAGCACCGTGGGTTCTTAGCCACCGAAGAATTGCCTGAAATAGGAAATAACATAAAATGAGTTAAGCTCAATTCGAAAAAAAAATTCATGTTCCCTTTTGGTTTATGATGGATTTATATACCTCCGAGAGTTAAGGTTTCAGTTACGTTAACTCATGAAGAAAACGAAAGTGGCACATTTTATGTAAACATAAAATAAAATAAACATACCTGGTTATAGTGGAACCAGCAGCCTACTAGTCTACTTTCCGGAAAAACCGTCATAACGGCGTTGCGGAGAGCCCTTTCAAAATCGGTGAGGACTTCGATCTCCTGAAATCGGACCCAGTGAAGAGCTCTCTGCACCACCATAGAACTTCCCGGTAAGTGTCAGTGGTGTGATTCGACAAGAAAAAGAAGAAACATGGTATTCCCTAAAACAAACGAGAAAAAACGGCATTAATATTAAAAGTGAAAGTGCAAAACATCCTAAATTGTGTGTCCCATGGTTCTGTTATCTGTATGTTATGTAATTGTTATATTATAATCATCCAGGTGAACGTCTGCACTCACCGGTCAATGAGGACATTCACCAATGTCCCTTTCAATGTAGCACACACATCGGCGTTCTGGCAGCGTCAGCACTGACAGAATTAATAACCACTAAATTTTCAACCTATTAAGGCCGTACTTGGTGATTTGTTTTTAGGGTCATTGATTTTTCTCTCTTCTTATCTTCCTGCTCCTACTCTATTCAACTCATGTTTTCAAATGTAAGAGAAGAAAAATATTTTTAAAATTAACATTTTCTCTGCCGATGCATCGAACCCAGAAAAGCGAAAGCACACAAATACGGGAGAGAATAAGAAATAAACAGCGAAAACCATAAAAATTAGTCGCAAATAATGTATAGTATTCATCCCTTTCACACGATGTCATTTTATTGAGTGATTAATATTTACCACTTCACTCGTTCAAGGCCAGTAGCCTTTAAAGGTTCACTCTGTTTTTTTCCATCCTCGGTGGAAGCTCATGTTACCTAAGGTCCGTTTTGTAACTTTTCCGCGCCGGATTTCTATCAAAAAGTCACCTGATTTCATTTATTTTTAAAGAAAATGAATTAAATCACATGGCTTTCCGATTTTAAAATTGATACGGAAAAGTTACAGAATCACTCCCCTGTGGCCTTAATCCCCCCCCCCCCTACATTTATGTCAAATTACCAGTAACCATATTATTAGTTATGTCAATTCAAGTGGTTCCCTTTATTGTTATTCAAAGATTAAGGATAATCTTTTTGCTACCTATAAGTGATTGCAGTGATTTCAAAGGGTCTTCTCATTGGTCCCCAGTGGCTCCAATCAGGGAGACCGGGCAGGGCCGCAATCACCAATGAGAAAAGTCAGCGTGCGCGCTTGGCTTAACTCTCTAAAAGGTACAGTGACTCGCAAAAGTATTCGTAAATTGTTGTTATTTTTTAAAGTTCCCCTCCAAAATAAGATTTCATTAATATCAGTTTCCCTTTTTTTATCCAAGTGATAATTAAAGGAGTATAGAACAAATACCAATAGATACAACCAAAGAAAACGTTAAGGCCATGGAATCAATCCAAGAAAATTTTAGAATATACGAAAATGAAACCAGCAAAAGTATTCGTAATTTTAATTCGTACAAATAAAGTAGGGGAACTAGTACTTCGTCACATATCCTTTTCTTGCCAAGACTTCCTTTAGGCGATCAGGCATCGATTTGACCAATTTTGACGTACGATCGGACGTAATTTTATCCCATTCTGTGGAAAGTACCTGCCTCAAATGGTTGACATTTCGAACCTCATGTTACCGTACTCTTGCCTCCAAGAAAGCCCATAAATTTTCGATAGGGTTCAAGTCCGGGGATTGTGGAGGTGTCTGAAGAACCTTTGGGCAATTATAGAGAAGCCATTCGCGTGTTAGGTACGCTGTATGCTTCGGGTCGTTGTCCTGGTAAAACATGAACGTGTTCTCAATGCCCAATACTCTAGCACTTTCTTTCAAATTCATCTTCAAAATGTCAATGTACTTGAATTTGTCCATTATTCCGTCGATGAAAACCAGTTTTCCCACACCAGCTGACGAAAAACACCCCCATACCATCACTGAGCCGCCGCCGTGTTTCACAGTCCCGACTGTATTCTTCGGTTCCAGCTCTGTGTTCGGTTTTCTCCATACGCGAACCAAACCATCCGACCCCTTCACGTTGAATTTTGACTCATCGCAGAAAACAACGTCCTTCCAGAAGTCAGGGTCCTTCTTCGAGAAGTCTTTCGAAAATTCTATTCTTTTCTTTCTGTTCACGGGACTAATGAATGGTTTTTTTCTCGCCCTTCTGCTATTGAACCCATTCTTCTTGATACATCGCCTGATGGTGTCGGCACTAACCTTCTTCCCTGTCGTATTTTGGAGCTCCACAGCGATGCTTACGGCACTACTGCGAGGATCAGCCTTAATTTTCCTTAAAATGTTTCGCTCGTCACGAGAGTCTAGCAGACTGGGTCTTCCGGTTTTTGGCGCATCCTCCAAAGTATCTAAATTCTTAAATCGCTTGATGACGTACTGAGCGGTGGAAATCGGTACGCCACACTGCTCACTAATTTCCCTCAGCGTATGCCCTTTTTCCCGTAAAAATACAATTCGAAGACGCTTCTCTATGGATGTATTTTTTTTACGCCCCATTTTCTTAAAACTTTATTTTTAAGCTAAGCTCATGGAGCAAGAGTGGAGGCTAGATATCGCCCGGAAAATTGAAGCTGAAGCATCCATTTTATAAGGGCGTGTGACGGCTCTTGCAGTTACGAAAACTTTTGCTTGCTACATTTATCCAAAAATGAAATGTAACACTTGGTACTCTATTGGTCTCAAGTTCCTAACTGATAATTTGGCCCCAGTATAGTCCCAGACCACCATTCCAACCAATCAGAAGAGTTCGAGTTGAACAATTCAATTCCCTATTTCTCCAAGCGCTGGTATTTCATGAAAAATGCAAATTTACGAATACTTTTGCGAGACACTGTATGTATGTCAATGCATTTATTTCTGGTGAACGGCGGTACTTCAATTTATTTATACTTGTCACTTCTATTCCTTCCAAGTATTATTTTTCATCAGCTGATGAAGAAATGTAATAAACCCTTAGCGCAGCCAAAGGTCTAATTTTATGGACAGGTGTCCATATTGAACAAACCTCACCTTAACACAAAGCTAATGACATGAATGTCACGATGCATTGTACAATTCTTAAGGCTTAAGAATCAGTAATAACAATAACAAAAGTCAAACAAAGATATTGAATTTTCAAGGCCGAAGTATAGATGAATTGTAAAGCATTTAAAGTATATTTGATAATTGTGAAACTAACTGACGTGTACATTTTCCCCTAATATTAATGACTCCTTCGGAGTTGGTTTTTAATGGTAAAAGGTCACGTTGGAGGGCAGTAGAGGAATCATGTGAGCGACTCTGTCTTTTTACTGGCTTTCCATATCATCGCCAAACGTTCAGTGTGAGGTGTTTTAAATTATTTCAATTGTATTTATAGTATGTTTACTTTTTAACAGGAAAATTTTAAAACACTTCGTGCTAATCGTTTCGCGCTGCTTGGAAACCCCATCCTTAGAGATTTCAAGTAACTGTATTTTTTTAAAAACTGCAAATAATTTACCGTTTGTTCAGTGATTACTTGTACAGTCATGAGCTGAGCCATGGCTGGCCTATTTGGTCTCGTTCGGTACGTCTCGTCAATGCCTTCGAACATTCACACGATTCATTTACTTCGCGGAAAATCAAATTATACTATACTGTACTGCAGTTATTTTACCAATTGCCTGTATGGAGAAGTCGTTTATCCTCATGGTTTCCAAGGTTCCTTGGTTAAAGAAATAAACGCCTCTTATTTCTTCTTGGACAACCAAGGTACCTTGGAGAAGAATGTATTTCCAGCGCCCAGAACTGACGCCCAGTTGGAGTAATTTGGACTAGTTAAAATATCTGAAATTTGGCCCAAATTCTCAGGTACGGGGGGCCTCGCCTGTTTTCTCGATCGTCTCATTCTCTGTATTGCTGTATTAGTGGGGATCGCGGGTACAAGGCCCGGAGTTCTGGCAACACAAAATTATTACCTATAGGTACTATTGATTTTGAATATTCAGCGCAAACAAATATTGAATATGGTCAAGAATTAATACAACTACATTTTACGTATGCGATAGGCATGTATACCTTAAAGCCTCTTGTTGGTAAATTTGGGCGAGAGAAATATTTTCTGTGCGGGCCCTACTGGTCAAAACTTCGGCGAATACGTTCCTGTCCATTCGTCCTGGTTCTACTACGTGATTGTGACTGTGTCCTATTGCGATATGACATGTGGTCAAAAAAATATACTGGAAAGTGACTCTTCAAAGTGTTTCTTACCGTGAATTAATCGGCCGTTCGAGATACTTGCAGTTCCCCGGCAATTGCTCCGTCGATGATTAATGCACCTCAGGTATCTAAACAAGATAAACGAAATAAATGGCGGAAAACCATGCAAACCTGTCCAATCATAAATTTATTTTCTGTGAAATTTACAATGTCGTAGGCCGTTGTGTATGCCGGTGATAAAAAAAAAACCGTCTGCTCCGTAAATCACTGTCCCTCTTTGACCCGGCGATTCCGTGTCTGAAATTAAAAGAATACAAGGTCACTAAGGGAATGAAATGGCTAACTCTACACCACCATGAATTTAGAAATATCTGTAGTTGAACCACATTCTAATGGAACCTAAAAATCAATAAAACCCATTTGTTTCACTTATGATCAGGTTCATTTTCATCTGGAAATTTTGTGAGAAAAATCCATCAGAGTTTGGTTCAACTATAAACAGATTTACAAGTCAGCTGCGCACTCTAGACACAACTGCTATTTCCAGCTTTAATACAAGTACAAACTTGGTTCAAACGAAGATACTCCTTGGTTTCAACCACGTGCAATGACACGATACACGTTACTCTACTACGTATGTATTGTAAGTAACAAACACGTAACTGTAGTCGGTCCACTTATACGGATGGACTCTCACCCGCCCTCGAATTCAGTGAAATGAGATTCCTCTTTACCCCTTCTTCTAAAAATAATGCACCGGGAATAATTTCAGAACAAATGATCACCAAGATGACTAAACTCTTCAATGGATGCCGCAGATGTCCCCCTCCCCGTCAGACAGAGGGGTGGGGACTGACGTCACCAGCAGTCCTTTACTCCCGATTGCTCACCCTAGAGCAGTAGAGTAAGTTAATTATGAAATTTAAGTTTATGAATCCTCAAAAATCACAGCCCAATAATAATCAATAATGAACTGGGTCCAGCGCTAAGGCGGTTGGGACTGCTCGTGTCGTAGATGAAGGACAGTGATGGCCGAAGATCTGCGGCACCTATAGAAAGTTTAGTCTCCTTGAATGATCACTGTGTAGCGTCTATACGTAACCACAGTGCCCGTAGTAAAAGTTTTTTGTTGATTTCATTAAATATTTGTGGTGCGAGTGAACAAATCGAACCATCGAAATGAAGCAACACGTTCGAGAGTCCATCACTAAGAGGTCAGACTATAGGTATACTTTTTCTATTTGGCACATGCACAAATTCATACTGCGCATGCAACATAAAAATATTAATGGTAATTCCAATCACAATCTCTTTGTCCTTCAGGACCTTCGACGCCTTCCTCAGCCACGAGGATCCGTTGATGGATTTCTCCTGTTAAATATTGTGAACGATGACGTCAATCACATTGAAAACACATTGCAAATTTTAGAACAATGGAATCTTGTGCGACCAACCCGTGCATTCCATCTCACTCTCACTTGCATCAATTTCTGCATATCAATATAAAGCATGTTTTCTAATAAGGGTCGGGTCGACTACATTAAAGTTCTTAAGCTTTAAGCGTTAAAGAGTGGGGATTTGATTACGTCAAAGGGCAGGTAATGAAATGGATTTTGTTGGAAGAGGGGAAAAACGCGCTTTCGGTAGTACAATTTATCTTGTTATTTTTAAACAAAACATTTCGGAGCTCCCTCAAATGCTTTAAAACTGTACATTGACGTCATTTCCCGTCTGACCATCCATCCCCTCCGGAAGAACTTTGAAATTTATTTAAAATTGACGAGACTCACCAATCGGGCTGCCACTACCATTGATATCATTCTGTCCATGTGCCGCAAATTCACCTGTATAATTTTCTTCCAAATCGGGCACTCGTGAAAGTTCCCCATTAGGGTCAGTTGGGGTAATTGTGAACATGGGGTAATTACGAACAGACGCTATTAGCCCTCGTAGGATCAATGAAGAAACTAAAAAAGAGTCGTAATCGATGCCTCACACTTCAATTGGTGGCTCTGGACTGTTTTTCCGCCAGTTTGACTACACTGGTAGCCATGTTTTTGAACTTATCAAACCCATCGTCAGAAAATGTGTGGACAGTTTTATAGCCTCTTCATTTTCTTCCTGACCTTTGCATCAAAATTGAGGTAAGTTACTTTTTTCCAACATATTTATATTCAGTATTAGTTGTTACACCATGATTAATCTCATTTTTCACTCTTTTATTCTTTATGTCACCTTCAAAAGAGTGTTCATGTTTACCCCATAGATTTTAGAGTATGGGGGAATTATGAACACGTGTTTTAAGGCTTGAAGTGAGCGATACGTTAACAAATTGTCTGCACATTCAACCAGAATGCCACGAACGTATGTTTAAAAAAAGCCGCCACCTATCTACACCGTGGTGGATTTGGCGAACGCAGTCGGAGACATTTCAAGTGGCAAGAAGACATACAGAGATGCAGTAGGCACATATGGAATCCCTCTAGGCGTTTTGTACAATCGGGTTAAAGGCCCGTTCACAAGCTCTATGTTTGTGTTGTGTGGTGTCTATGCAACCTATGAAAATGCTTCATTTTTCGAGGGAATTAATTTGTTTGGCTGCATATACTCCACAGACGCATAGCATAGAGCTTGTGAACGGGCCTTAAAGGAAAAACCAGTATTGAAAAGATAGGAGCAGGTCGCCCAACGGATATCCCATTAGAAGTGGAAGAAACACTAGCAAGATGTCTGATTGCCAGGGCTAGAATGGGATATCCTTGCAATAAAGTCGAATTGAAAACCCTGGTTCAAGAGTATGTTTCGGCTAATGGATTGACCGTCCGATTCAAGAATGGAAAGCCAGGCGAAGATTGGTATATTGGGTTTATGAAGAGGCACTCTAATATTTCAATGAAAAAACCCGAATTCCTCCAAAAAGCGAGGATGAAAGCAAGAGACCCCTTTGTGGTGTACCATTTTTATGACAAAGTCAAGGAACTTTATGAAAAGCATTCAGTGGATGGCGAGTCTGGGTGCTTTGTTCACAATGCTGATGAAAGTGGATTTCCCAATGATCCATCCCACATGAGAGCAATCGGAGAAAAGGGCGCACCACTCAGTAGGGTTTCTGATGGTTCAGGACGGGACAATACCACGGTTCTGGCATGTATTTCTGCAAGTGGTGAGGCTCTTTCTCCTCTCATTGTGTACAAAGGTAAAGCCGTGCAAGAACGCTGGATATCAGACGAAGCATACCCTGGTACTATGTACGCAGCTACGTCTAATGGGTGGATGGAGGAGGCCACTTTTTTTTCTGGTTCACTAAGATGTACATCCCCCATGTGATCCAAACTCGCGAGAAGAAAAAAATGCCTGATAAAACTGCTTTTCTTTTCTTTGACGTACATGCAAGCCATATGAGCATCCGCATAATTGAGCAGGCAATATCCAACAACATCGAGCTCGTCAAGTTCCCAAGTCGCCTTACTGATCGGCTGCAACCACTGGACAAGTGCGTTTTTGGTCCAGTGAAGAAAAATTGGGACAAAGCGTTGGTCGCCCATGGTAAAAGGAAGATGGGATGTGGACCTTCTCGTTTGAAAAAAAAAGAATTTGCAACATTACTGGGCAAAATTTGGGCACAAATGAAACCTGTTAATACTGTCAATGGCTTCAAGTCCACTGGTCTTTTCCCTGTAGACGAAAGAAAAATTCCTGAAGACCTCTTTGACTCACAAGATCTAGCCCGTTACAAAAAACGCAACATCGATATTCAGCGAACTTTTGAAGCACAAAAATTGCCTAATGAAAGGAATGAGCCAACTCCTGCGGCGTCTTCAAGTTCGCAAGTGGACAACACTTATTTTCCTGGAGAAACGATCCCATCGGGAGACTACAATGATGTGTCTCCATTGGACCTAAGCCTCAAACATCTCTTTACCGACAGGTGCTGTACCACTCCTGAACCAGGACCCTCGAACAAGATATCAGACATTGTGTGCATTTTCTCTAAAAGCATTGCCAAAAACACGGCCTCAACTGCAACAAGTCCGATGAAGAAAGTAGCCACGACTCGCTTGAAACATCATACGTATGGAGAGGTACTCACTTCCGAAGATGTTCTAAAACGCCTCAAGGAAGTAGAAGAGACGAAGAAAATAAAGTACTAAAACGGAGAAGATCGAGTAACACGAATGACAAAGAAGGGCAAAGTTCCAGAAAGAAGGTGAGACCCCAGCAGCAAGAAAGTGATGATGACGAGACGACTGTTTTTCCTCTTGAACTCGATAGCGATACTGAAGACAATTTGGAAGACTTCATTGAAGAAATGGGGGCGGAAGAGGTAGAGGAGGTAACATACTTGGAGCCATCAGTTGACCAATTTTGTCTGAATATGTTCATTCTTGTCGACCTGACTGGAGGTCCAAGAAACAAAACTCATTTCGCCTATGTCTGTCGCGTGGATGATGTCACTGATGATGAACTTGCAGTGAGTTGCATGAAGAGTGTGGACAGGAACAAAAGTGAATTTGTTTTTGTCGAAGGGGATGAGTTTTCTGTGGCTAAGAGTCAGGTAAAAGCCATTCTACCAACTCCAAACATAGTGAAGTCTGGAAGAAGAGAATCTTCAAGTTTGAAGGCAGCGTGAATGTAAGAGAACGTTGACTTCTGTAAATGTGTTAATACCTTCTACGCTTTATTATGTTTAATAAAAAATGTTCTTTACCACAGTTTATTTGCACTGCAATCCCCATCACAGATTGATGAGGAATCACGTTAAAATTGTAATCTTTTGACTGTGTTTGACTCAATTTTACTGGATCTCGGGGTAATTGTGAACATTGTTGTCAGAAAATCGCACGCTATCTACGTCATGTTCCGGGTAACTAAAGCGCGTAACAGTTGCCGGCTAATGAATACCTCACTTCAACTACCGGATTGCTGTTCACAATTACCCCATAGTCTATGGGGTAAATATGAAAAGATGGGGTAATTATGAACATCGATCGTTTCGCGACTTCGTGTAATAGAAAAAATTGAAAAACTGTCCCACACCCTAGTTCTGGAATTAGACATGAGATTTTAAGAGCTTTCAAAATTTTCGTATGGACTAATTTACTAACGAGGGAAATTAGTAATTGGAAATTTTCAAAACTTGTCAATTTTGTTCATAAATACCCCAGTTGACCCTACGTCATTTTTACCCTTCCCTCTCACCCATCGGACCTTGGATTTGGCCCACACCATTTGAATTTTGAAAGCCTGCACTGCCTGCAGGCGGGGACAGTTTTCCCTGCAATTACAAAAATGTATTTCCATTTTTGAACATGGAGAAAATTGCGTAAGATATTCTGGAGAAAACCATGAAATCTCGGATGTTCTTGCAATCTGATGCTTCACGATCGTCGCATCATTTTGAATCAAATGTTGGACTCTTTTTAAATGAGCTAGTTTCTTTTACTCGTAATATCCCATGAATCTGCTGGCCAACAGCTGGCGTTAAAATAATTAAAACCGGGGGCTACAAAGAAAATAAAAAAAACTTGAATATCTCGGAAACACTGAGGAATTTAGAAAGAGTGCAGCTAGTCACTTTGGTCACAACTCAGGTGCCCTATCACAGGCCCTATTGGGCAGTGCAGGGTAATCCTGCACACGCTGTAGTATAAATTTTGCGAAGCACTACGCTCATGGTATATGAACCTTGTTTACATAACATGCAATGATTTTCTTCCCTTATAAGTTCGACTTAATTTTAAGCCGAACCTCGAGCCGAGGGGTGAAATTACCATTATTATTATTACTATTATTTATTTATTTCGCACAACAGTAAAGTAAATAGACTAATACCAAAAATAAGAGAGAAAGATTTAAGAAGCGGCGAATTACCATGTCCGTTAGGGTCTTCTTCCTGATCCATGGCGACAGAATTGAATGTTTCAAACTCGAAACTTCGAAAACACAAATAAAAATAACATACTAATTAAACACAATAGTACTAATTCGATATTATTAAAATATATCCACGTTGCTGCTAATATGGACCTCTCTATAAGGTATCTTATCGGTTCTAATTGGCGGGTTGGATATACAGGGTGTTCGAAAATTCGATGCTCAGCCGAAAACTGGTCTTAGTACAGCTGATTTGTGGTCGAAATTACTAAATTCACTTTTCCAGAATTCAGCTTGGTTTTCGAGTTATTCCACCGTCTTTAATTTTTTCGTGGGGCTATATTTTTTTTGGAACACTTGCTCCCGGCCACTCTAGAATCAATTCTAGCTCAAAACTAATTGGGTCATTCGAAAGAGCGCACAATCGTCTTCAAAATGACTGTATTGTAATAGCCTTGGATTTTACAAGTATTTGTGAAGAAGTAGCTGTTTGAATAGTAAAAACCGACGAGCTTTGATGGGGAATGAGGCATGGGAGGCAGGGCCTCTCAGAATGTCTGAATGTGAGCTAATAAATTACAAGAACAGCATAGATAATATAAGTAATAATTGAAAAAACAGCCAATGTTTAAGGAAAAAGTGATAAAGAATGAGGAAAAAGTACGAAGTGCCGTTCGTTGTGGAAAGAGCGACCCTTCATCTGCAACCAAATGTTCCTCCTTATGTGTAGACCAAAATCAACCAAGATTCGGCGCTGCCTTCGTAAAACAGAATTTGGATGAGTTTTTTAGCAGTAACGCAGAAATACTTTCACCGGTCTCTCAACGGATATAAAACTTCCTCAATGCGCTCAAAAAGAGCAGAACCGCAAATAATCGGTGTGTAGGAATCTACTGACGAGGAAAGAGTCGTAAATTATTATCTGCTCGTCGACGTTTTAGGTTAAGGAGGTATCTGAGGGATCACCCCGATTAAGAATTTAAAATTGCTGAAGTTCCCATGTATTAGGGGTTTAATCCCCATGCCACGAAGGTAACTCATTACATTACCAACATCAGTTTCGAGTGAATGTGCTTATAGGAAAAATGAAAATGCAAATTCTTTGGCATTTAATTTTTCGCGATTGTTTCAACGATTACGTCTTCTTGTAATGCACAAAAACGTCGCCAAATTCCTGGTTGATGTCCCTTTTCGCACAAGGAGAACTTTGGCTCAATCAGTTATCGTTCCCCTCATTCATTACCCATCACTAATTCCGAATATCGGCTGTTTTTTCAATTGCTATTCTTGTACTTTTTGTAATTTATTAGCTTACATTCAGACATTCCGAGAGGTCCCTGTCTCTCACCTCACCAACTCTGGCTTCAAAACATACTTATCCTCTGAAAAAGTTCTGTTATTCTTCACAAAGCCCATCGGTTTTTCAAACAGCTACTCCTTCGCGAATACTTGTAAAATCCCGGGACTATTACACTCCATTTGAAAGCTAACAAAATGAGGAAGTTTTTCCAATAAACCCAAAAAAATATTTTCCTTTAAGAAGTGGGAGAAAATCGCAGCTGAAAAACAAGGGAAAGATACAAAGATGAAAAAATATCACTTTCCAGCAGCGTTAGTACCCTGAAAAAATGGCCAAATTCATAATACAATACAGTCATTTTAAAGATAATTGTGCGCTCTTTCGAATGACCCAATTAGTTTTGGGCTAGAATTGATTCTAGAGCGGCCGGGAGCAAGTATTTCAAAAAATATATAGCCCGCAAAAAAATTAAAGATGGTGGAATAACTCGAAAACCAAGCTGAATTCCAGAAAAGTGAATTTAGTAATTTCGACCACAAATCACCTGTACTATGACCAGTTTTCGGCTGAGCGTCGAATTTTCGAACACCCTGTATACATATATATGCGTTTATACAGGGCGTACAGAAATGCACTGAAAACCAGTGATAGGACACCTGATTTGTGATCAAAATGACTATTTGCACTTTTCCAAAATTCCGCGTGGTTTCCGAAATATTCGACATTTTGTGATTTTTTTTCGACCTCCGGTTTTTTGTCATTAAATACCAGTTGCTCGTCAGTGAATCCATCGAAGACTAAAAGTAGCTGGCTCTTTGGGAAGAGCACAAAATTTCCTTCAAAATGACGCCATATTCGTTCCGAACAATAGCCTATGACAGGCGTAGGAGCTGTAGATTTGGAAGGGAATCCAGTTTTTATTGTTTTCGCCATATTTTCCAACGCGATTTTCTCAAATGGAAAAGCATTTTTGTAATTGCAGGGAAAACTGCTCCATTTTGTGAGCTTTCGAATGGTGTGCACCGTTTTATGGTTTCTACCTTTCCTTGCAGAGATACAAGCCGTTTTACTGTGTTTTAATCATGGCCTCGTAGTCTAAGGACTAAGAGCGATGGCAGGCATAAATATAAGATCTGATAATTTGGGGATGGATCTATCTTAAATCGTATGAATATGGGCTTCCAGTGAACCTATTTCGAGCCCCTATGTGAGTGAGGAGAGGGAAGACGCCATCTTGAATTTTCAGCTAGATTTGGTGAATACGTGGGGATGACTACGAAAATCACAAGCTTAGCGTTTGAAATGAATAACGTCCAATCAGCGAGATTACTAAATTACCTTCAGCTCGTTTTTAGAAAAAAACGTTTTCATTCAAAACAATAAATCCAATCACACACTGATCATAAAAGATTAAGAATCGAATCATGAGTGTAATGAATTATTTCAATCAGAGTAATTGCTCAAAATGGCCCCCTCGTTGCCCATTGCACAATTCGGCTCTCCGCCTCACTGCATTGGTCGCTCGCCGTATTTCATTCGGATTGTTACGCATTTCTTCACACGATTCATGTATGCGGTTTTGGAGTTCTTCCTGGCATTGAACTGGCCGTCGGTATACCTTTGATTTTAGATAACCCCATAGATAGAAATCTAATGAGGTTAGGTCAGGGCTTCTTGGAGGCCATCTCGTAGGTCCGCTACGACCGATCCATTGCTCCGGGAACTTTCTATTCATGTAGCTTGTGACGACTCGAGCATTGTGAGCCGGGCAGCCGTCCATCTGGAACCAAATATTTTCTCTCTCCGCCAATAGTACTTCGTCCAAGAAATCGGCGATTTCGTTCTCAAGCAATGCCATAAAACTGTTGCTGTTCAAACGGTTCGGAATTAAAACGGAATTAAAATGGGCCAACTAGCTGTCGATTATAGTATACGACTATAGTACGATTATAGTGCGATTATAGCACGATCACGGTCGCAATTTTTGACTTAGGGCAACCAAATTTGGTCTAAAAATCAATAGCGTGAATATCTCGGACGAGTTCGTGATCCAGATGAATCGGTCCACGGGAACGGTGTGAAAGAGGGGTCTGAATTAGTTGAAAATTCGCTACCGCACGGCTGTTGCTGCAATTGCCCCCAAAATTGACACGAGTAATGAGAAATGAACGCGCTTTCGTATGAGACCCTTGTGAACCAAATCCGTTGATATGGCAGGGGAGTTCTCGGCGGAGGGGAGCTATTAAATTAACGCTATGCCTTACTGGACCACCCAATTACCAAAAAATTTCATTGACACTGAATTTTGAGCCGTCTCTTTTATTTTATTTGCCTACAGCCTAATAAATATTGAGTAAAAAATCCTGAGGTGGGCCAAAAAGGGAGGAACAAAAAAAATTTAAAAAAAATTGTTTCGGATTCGAACCCAGGCACTCCGCATTGCGCAATGGTGAAATTGTGACATGCCATTTAACCTAATTTAACTGATCTGAAAATTAACGTAACCTCAAAAAAGTTTTGTTCCGACAGCAGCCTGTCGGGAAAAGTGCATTTCATTCATGCGACAATCGAGTCAAACCTCATAAGTTAGAACGATATCAATCAATTATGAATGAAATTTAGGCCGGGATAAAGATTTTAATTGCAAATAACTCCTCTAACAAGAGTCCACCTTCCCATATCGTATAGGCAACCTAACCGACTGTGTTTCATTTTCATCATTTTGTTCCCCCTCAGTTGGTGCCAAAAAAAGGGGCCTGCGGTAAAAAGAAACACGATTTTATGATTTTGACTTTCTATACCACGGCCTAAATGTGATTCATAGTTGATTGATATCGTTCTAACTTATGACGTTTGACTCGATTGTCGCATGAATGAAATGCACTTTTCCCGACAGGCTGCTGTCGGAACAAAACTTTTATATTTCTCAACACCGGCACCTGTTTTTTGCTCATACTGAAAACTTCCGATTTTCGGGTTGTGTCACTTTTGAAGTATGGGTGCGATATTATGTCTCCTTTGAAACTCCTTCAGTGGAACTCTAGATCCGCTGTTAGTAACAGGGGTAGTCTAGAACACTTCCTGGGATCAAATAAAATTGACGTAGCAATTCTATCGGAAACGTGGTTTCCACCAAATAAATATATCAACTTTCAAGGATACAACACTCTTAGACAAGATAGAGATGACGGTAGAACTGGCGTCGCTATCCTTATAAAAAATAATATCCCCTATAATGTTGTTTCATGTGCGTCGTTAGAGGGTGTCATGGTTGTAGCTTCAAAAATTCAAATCGATAACAGGCATCTGTTTATAGCGTCGGTTTACAGTAAACTCCAAAATAATATATCCTCTCGGGATTGGCAATCCTTTCTTACCACTTTTCCTCGGCCTTGCTTGATCGCAGGTGACTTTAATTGCCACCATCGGTCTTTCGGTAGTTCTGAGACAAGTTCCAAAGGGGTTTCTTTATTGGATGCAGTAGACGGAAGTGGGTTGAACGTATTAAACGACGCTTCACCAACGGTCCTGAGATCCACGAGTCAAATAGGGATCTAGCTACTTTTTTCGACTGGCGGGTAACTTTTCTCACAAAAGCAAATGGAATATAAAAAATGCAAACTGGGAGGAGTTCGGAAAACTTATGAACATTTTTACTTGTGACCAGTTGTCATCAGCATCCCCACTAGATTATGATACCTTTATTAGAAATATGAATCGAGCTGCAGAGCTCTCTATCCCCAAGTTCAAACCCTTGAAAGATTCGCGATTCAACAATCCTTGGTGGAACGCGGAATGCTCATCGGCGGTAGAAAAGAGAAAAACAGCTCTACATCTATACTTGAGGCAGCCTAGCATAAGCAACTTCACGTCTTACAAGCAAGCTGCTGCCGAAGCAAAACTGATCGTTAGAGAAAGTAAACATAAAGCATGGCGTCTTTTTTGTGAAAATATAAACCATAAAACAGGTGTACGACAAATGTGGCACTCCATCAAGACCCTTAAGAACAGAAAGACATCAAGTAAGCCTCCTGTCAGTAATACGGAGTGGATTGATGAATTCTTGACGGAGCTTACACCTCCTTCTGTTCCCACGGAGGATCCCCCTTTTTCACCATCGAACTCCGAACAGCCCCACTTCCTCCTTAAGCCCTTCTGTTTGAAAGAACTCATGTTGGCCATGAAGTCCAACAGAAATACTGCTCCAGGAATGGACAACGTTCATTACCCTATGCTGGTCAACTTTCCTTCCTCGTCTATGCGCTTGCTCGTCGACATTTTCAATAAAATATGGGACCTAGGAACCTTCCCTGGGGATTGGATGAACTATATGGTCATACCCTGCCAAAAACCTCATAAGCCGAATGATCGATTTGACTCTTACCGCCCAATTTCTCTCAGCTCATGTGTGGTAAAAACATTTGAAAGGATGGTGAAAGTCAGGCTGGAATGGTTTTTAGAGACAAATGACCTCTTACCTTCATGTCAATATGGCTTCAGGAAAGGTAAATCAATCACTGACTGCCACTCACTTCTGATTTCTGAAATTGACACTGCATGCTAGAGGCCTTTCTGGATTTAACAGGGACGTACGATCATGTCCAGCCATATGTCCTCTATACGAACCTTATAAAATAGGCATCCCCAAGAAATTCGCGCATAACATCCTCACCATGACTAATAACCGCATCATTCATGTTAAATATGACGGCTCTATTTACGGACCTAGAATAGCCAGAAGGGGGATCCCACAGGGAGGGATACTCAGTTGCCCGTTGTTTGCGATTTACGTAGAGGATATTCCAACAATATGCTCACCGGAAGTCGGTGTTATACAGTATGCCGATGACATTTGCCTATTCACCAGCAGCCCTGACTTGGAAAAATGTCAAGAAAATTTAGATAGAGTTATAAATCAGCTTACTGCCTGGTCAATGTTAAACGGGATCCACATCTCCAACTCTAAATCATTAATTTGTCCGTTTAGCAGAAAGAGAGCTCTGCCATTTGGTTCTCAGTTGACTCTGGAGGGCTAGTCTTTCCAGTGCAATCAAAAGTTCGTTCTTGGGTCTTCTTATAAACAGAAAAATGAAATGGACTGATCACTTTAACTATCTAGTGGGCAGAGCAGAAAAATACCTGAATATCCTTAGATTCATATGCTGGAACAATTGGGGCACCAATCAATCTACCTGCCTTCTCTTTTATCGAGCAACAATCAGACCGATATTGGATTTCGGGTCTATCTTTTATGCTAAAGCTCCTAAATCCGTCATTGAAAAAATGAATAGAGTTCAATTCAAATGCATTCGTATATGTATGGACAGAAGCGAATGAACCTCCTTTGACCCATAGACGAAGAATGTTAGCGGACCGTTATATCATTCGTTCAGTAGCTTACTCTCCAGCTATCATAAATAGGATTTGTCGGCTCAGCGAAATTGTGCTAACATTCGCCTACTTGAGATTTAAGAAAACGCCTCTGATAGTCGATAGTTTGCTGGATTTGTCGACTACTCGTTCTATAATGTATCAGTCACACTCCCCTCCTTTATTCAGGGGTGATTACGAAGCCCTTATCGCAGAAATCCCGATAATATTAATGCCGGATTACAAATCATACCTACCCTCAAGACTGAGCCGGCATGTTTTTAGCGAAGATGTACCAAGACTTCTACTAGATACACATTAATTTATACGGACAGCTCCAAATCAAAATCAGGTTCAGCCGGGGCTGCTCTCTTTGACCCGCTTCTTAACGTCAGGAAATCATTCACCCTTTTTTCTTGCGCTTATTCATTCACTGCCGAGCTAATAGCTCTCATCGAGTCTTTAAAATATGCAAAAACCCTTGCTTACAACAAAATCGCAATCCTCACGGACTGTAAAAGCCTGATAGACACCCTGTCATCTATATCATTAAATTCCCGTACTTCCCACCCATCGAGATATTACATCTCTCCAGAGATATATCGGCCCTGAATAGGCATGTCAAATTTGTTTGGGTTCGGGGACACTCTGCGGTCCCCGGAAATGAAGAAGCCGATAGGTTAGCCAAATCAGCGTGGTTTTTGGGTGAACCGGTGAATACAAAGTTCCAGCTACGGACTTTCTAACTCTGGCTAAAAATCGACTGAAAAATAATTGGCAGAAGGACTACAACACAAGTCAAAAAGGAATCCGATATAAAGAAATCGTTCCTTATGTCGGGGAAGCCCCCTGGTTTCAGCAGCTACAGATAGGCCGTAAAAAAGTCGGATATTAAGCCGCATTCGATCTAACCAAGGAATTTGTGGTTACTACTTACATCGCATCGGGACGCAGCCTTCGGGACTGTGTCCGACTTGCTGCTCTCCTGACAGCATTGAACATATTATCATGGAGTGCCCAAAGTACAAAAACTCTCGATCCACTTTGTTCAACTAACTATATGTACGTATTCAAGCTCCTTTCAATCTTCAATCCATAGTAGCTCAAATATCTATAACACACGAAGCACTATTATCCTTCATTGAAAAATAAAAACTAAATTTCTAAAGGTTACTTTCAATATCTACCCGCAAACTACCCGCATTTTAATTTAGAACAATGAAAATTCGCTGTGGCTGTATGGCCCCGTGCCAATGCCAAAAAAAAAAAAAAAAAAATCCAATAAAATGTATATGTCGCATCCATGTCGAGTAATTGTCCACTTCACGAAATGGATGTCCATTTTACGAAATGGCTCCACTTGCCGTAACTTCAAAAAATTTCGACATCTGGACAAAAAAATTGTCTATTTCTTGAAAAGGAAATCGTGTTTGTCCTGTTGCTGAAATCAAGTTTTCTTACTGCAAGTGGATGCACAAGATTATCCTTTTCGTGAAATGAATGAGTGAGGAATCTCCATAGAGGTAAATAAATGGAGAAAGCTTGGGCTTGAAGTTTGTTGACCGTAGTTATGGTGGGAGGAGCACCTTGGGAACCGCCAAGTTACCTCTCCCATTTCGCTGGTGTAAGGTTTTGGTGTTCCTTTGCGCTTGTGTTAATATTTTGAATTTTTGACAAAACCGAATTCTATTTTGTTTGACTTGTTTTTGCCGTGGATATTTTCATTATTATTTTTTGGAAATGCCTAGAACGTGCACTAAGTGCTTCAAACGCCAGTACATAGGCTGCGATTTATCTTTCCACAAGTAAGTGTGGTAGAGGTTAACTACTTTTAGTTTTATAATTAATTAGTTAAAACATGATTTTGGAAAGATTTCCGTCCGACCCAGAGAGAAAAGAACTTTGGTGTCATGCTCTTGGCATTCCAATAGAGTCCGTCAAAAAATCGTCCCTTGTCTGCTCTGAGCACTTCGAGAAAGATGCAGCCAAGTTCAATAGATTTGACTCTTTCGGAGCTATGCTTAAATCTGATGCCGTTCCATGTCTCAACTTGCTCACCTTCAAAACATTCAGGTGAGATTTAACTTACTCAAAATAATTAATACTTGAGTTACCTGGAAACTGTTCCGAAAGTTACCCTGCCCACACGCCTAACTGAATTGCGTTCTAATTCAGTTCCTGCGCATAGCACGGCATATTTTCAAAACCTGATCTATTTGGCCTAATAAAGAGCAAATTATTTTCCAGTTTCTAGTTGGTCGATTTCAAGGCATTGCCAGAAATTGATTAATATTTTACTCGTTCTTTGGCAAACATTGCGTGTGTGGAGCCGCCTTAAGGTTTATCCACACACACAGCGCTGATGTATGTGGATAGACTTTTAATGGTTAGAAGGTTTTCTGTATTGGGTCTTAATTTTAATTCTATCTAACCGTTCCAGGTACTGTAAAAAATGACTCGTCGTTCATTTCTCCTAAGAAGAAAGTCAAACTTGAATTTTCCTCACTAACAATTGGGACCTCAGGAACGTTTTGTTAGATTTTTGTTACTGCCATAATGTGTTGGAAAGATTGACAGGTTTTAGCTGCCATTGATCGCTTTAGTCAGTATTACAGTTCACGAGCCTCGAATACGACGGCTTAGCCTCAGGTGCCCTTCTGACGGATCAGATTTCATTACATAATTGCTAGCTCATTGCTGGGTGCAATCACACTTAAAAGTCCTTCCCTGCCATCTTTCTAAATTCTAACAGACTTCTTCATGACAATACATGTGTACTTGTGTAGCTCTCACAAGTGACCATTCCAGCTACCGTTATGTAATTCCCCCCCCCCTTGCACCGCGTAATTGACCCGTTACGCCTTATTCAGTTATTTTTTTTATTCAAAAATGACTTCTTAGTTTGTGCTCAAGGAATCGCAATTGACGGCGAATTAGGTCAGGGCTTTTACTATTCTCGGACACATGTGTATCCTAAGAATGTTTTTTTTTTTTTTAAACCAGGTTTTAACTTGTAGCTTTAGCCACCATTCTAAAGGAAGCACACCAGTCTTTCTATTGGTTCGTTAAAAGCATTCTCATTAACTTCACCGCCACAGTTTTCCGGGACACCATCAAGAATGACACTGTACAGGGTGGTCCAGTTTGCCTGGTACAAAAATTGTGTGAAGTTCACAAAAATGGAGTACAAACTTCCTTTTTGAATAATGGCCTATCTTGCTTTGCTTTCGAGTTAGGATTTTTTAAGAGTTTTTCCCCGGAAAAGCGTATTTTTATCCAAAATCCGGCAGTTTCTCAGCTTGAAATGAAATTTTCTGCCAATAAGTGGTGGCCGTTTTGAAATCAACGGAAAATTTTCGATGGGGCAATATCAATCTTCGAAGTTGTCAAAACCGCCTAGAACCGTAGCGCTTTTGTACCGCTAATGCGGAAAATCTATAACTTCCCAGTTTCTCGAAAAATTGCTGTTTCTTGGATTGGATAAAACTACGCTTTCTCTGGGTAAAAACTTGACAAATTATAACATGAAAGATAGCAACATAGGTCATTATCCAAAGAGTATTTTTTTTTACTCTTTTTTCGGTATACTTTCACCCGAAAAACTTTGCACCGCCACAACTGGACACCACTACATATTTCCTTTTGATACTCAAAATCCCGGTAATTTGTAACGCTTCAGTCGTCAAATTACACGTCGATTCACCTCAAATGAACCCGCTTTATCTTTTAATAGAGACTGTTAGGCGTTTCTAGGATGCCGTTTCCAGTTATAACCCCTTGATTCAAGTAAGTGTCAAAAACCCTGTACAACTGCGTTTCATTGATTGACAAGAAACTCATTTTTTTTTTTTTTTCGTTCCGAGAATCTCGTCGCTTGTTAGTCCTCATTCTTCCTTACCTTACATTTTCTGGGTTACCTTTTGTTTCCTTCCTTCGTCTTCCTTGATATGCCAATCGCTTCCTTATTCTCGAATGGGATCTCGGACACGTAGGTCAAGCGTAATGTAGGCATTTAAGAAGAAACCAACAAGCCGCTACCATAGGCCCAAACTCGATGGTTCTGAAAACAACGGCCTGAAGACATATCTTCAAGATCTACATTCCAAAAACCAATTCTACCTGGGATATTCTATTATGGTAAGTTAAGACCTTTCATCCCATGAAATTCATGACCGTACTTTCCTAAGCATGATCCTCGCGCTACTCCATTACCTTGTCCGACAGCATATCCTTTTCTTCGACGTTCGTTTTAGGAATCATTGATAGAACGAGAAAGTCGAGTCCGTCAACCCGCTCCTTTATTTGTACCTAGTTGTTCTTCCTCGTCCTTGAAGTGCAAAACAACTACAAAATTTGCCGTTTCTCGATTCGAAGAGAGCAGCCTTCGGGAGTGATCGTGAACCGCTTTCAAAGGGGTGTCCTTCTGCCAATGTTTTCCTATCCTTACACCCAGAATCACAGTATCCATTAAAATCCTTATGATCTGGGAAGATATTCCTGTAGCGAATCCGTTGGTAAATTAATTGATCCGTTGAATAATTTCCTTCCTCTCAGCTTCTTTCAAGTTTCTAACTTCTTTATTGTCCTTTTGAATGCCTGTTTTCAAGTCGTCAAATTGCAACTGTTTTTTGTATTTTTTGACACCGTAGAAATCTGTTCGTGTTCGGCCGCCTTCAATCCCATGATTGAACATCCCTACGTGGTTGACATGATTGCACAGGTTGATCATTCTCCGTCTCGACGTGCCAGTGAGTGAAATTGAAGTTGTTATTTTAACCCTCAAGAGCACGAGACAATAATTTTTCCTGTGTTCCAGGCAACGATTTCACGTGCCGGTCAGACGATGATTCCAAGAGTCGATCCACGAACCGCGTGGAATCTGAAGAATTGCCGTTGGAAAAATCACCAGGTTAGATTGCTCTGACCAAAAAAAGGTATAAAATAGATTACACAGGGTGGAAGGGGATAAGTGTGACAAAAATTCTTGGGTGATAGTAGGCCTCATTTGCGACCGAAATCATCCACGTTTGTCCACACTAAATCCGAGTGCACGGACAACCCGTGATTCAGAAAAACATCTTCAAAGTGTCCTTTAAAAAAAATAGTCATGAGCGTTTTCTTAGTTGTCTGGTGATTTTTCGTCAGAAATAACGATTTCTTAGAAAAAATAATGGTTTTTCTCTTCAAAATCGCTTGTTTTGACCTGAAAAATTTGAACAAGTTGTGTGATTTTGATAAAAAGCACGAAAACCTTATCCAAAGCCATACGTTGTGTTCGGGATTGAGAGACCCCGAAAAATGCTTCATACATTTCAATCAAAATTTAATTAATAATTGTTTTTATTTTCAAAATAAATCCCCTCTCCAACCCCAAAAGCAAGATCATACGAAGAAAAAGAAAAAGAAAAATACTTTGTCGTCTTTTTTCATCGAAGTAAGACACATCATTATCTTCGCTCTGTCATCTCCAACTGCAGCTAGTGGGCTGATTGGCATATTTTTAGTGCATTTCATTCTGAAAAATGCACTATTGGTCTCGTCGTGATGGTGGCAAACATGGGTCATGTCATGTTTTTTTCACGTTTCAGAACCTCTAGAACACGAATTCAGTGGTCTCCGGAATTCATATATATTTCTTTATATATATATATAATATTATGGCCGTTTTCTTGTTAGCACGATAACTCTCGAAGAAATTAGTTTAGCGGAACGCGCTTTGGCACAAAAATCAGTAGTCATAAGACACCGGTCGGTATTGCATTTGGGCCAAATCGGTCAAGGTGGAGGGGGGAAAATAGGGGTTGAAATGGTAAAAAAATCACCAGTTGATTCTAGAAGCATCATATTCGGTACTTATACTCCATGTTAGACTAGCCTTTGATTCCCATTTTCCTTTTTTTAAAAAGTCAAGGGGGAGGGGGTGGTGCCCCCGGGGTGGAAGTAAGTGTGTGGTCTTGTTAGCACGATAACTCTCGTAGAAATTAATTTAGCAGAACGCGCTTTATCTAAAAAATCAGTAGTCATAAGATCCCGGTCGGTATTGCATTTGGGCCAAATCGGTCAAGGTGGAGGGGGGAAAATAGGGGTTGAAATGGTAAAAAAATCACTAAAAATCACCAGTTGATTCTAGAAGCATCATATTCGGTACGTATACTCCATGTTAGACTAGCCTTTGATTCCCATTTTAATTTTTTGAAAAAGTCGACGTGGAGGGGGTGGTGCCCCCGGGGTGGAAGTAAGAGTGTGGTCTTGTTAGCACTATAAGTCTCGTAGAAATTAATTTAGCGGAACACCCTTTATCTAAAAAAATCAGTAGTCATAAGACACCGGTCGGTATTGCATTTGGGCCAAATCGGTGAAGGAGGTGGGGGGGGAAAATACGGCTTGAAATGATCAAAAAATCACTACTAGTCACCAGTTGATTCTAGAAGCATCATATTCAGTACGTATACTCCATGTTAAAGTAGGCTTTGATTCCAATTTTAATTTTTTGAAAAAGTCGAGGGGGAGGGGGCGATGTCCCCGGGGTGGAAGTAAGTGTGAGGCCTTGTTAGCACGATAACTCTCGTAGAAATTAATTTAGCGGAACGCGCTTTGGCACAAAAATCAGTAGTCATAAGGCCCCGGTCGGTATTGCATTTGGGCCAAATCGGTCAAGGTGGAGGGGGGAAAATAGTGGTTGAAATGGTAAAAAAATCACAACAAATCACCAGTTGATTCCAGAGCATTATATTCGGTATGATGATTCCATTTTGAAATAGCCTTTGATTCCCATTAAGTTCAGCTTAAACAAACCCGGCAGCAAACAGTACGAGGGAGGGTCAAACAAACGAAAAAAATCATGGTCTCAACATTACTACTTCTGGGACGGCTTAGGGTATCCGTATACAAAATGAAATGCACTCTTTCCGACCGCCAGCTGCCGGAGCGAAATTTTTTTTTTGTTTGTGTCTTCGCGATCCTCCGTCGCTTGAACTCCTTGAACCATCTTATATCGTCCTTCAACATCATCTTTCGCCTCAACCCTTGTTCTTCAACGACGTCGGTCTTCATCTCGTCTTGTCTCGCCCTTCAACATCAGCTCTCGTCTCAAGCATCGTTCTTCAACGACGTCGGTCTTCATCTCGTCTTGTCTCGTCCTTCAACATCGGCTCTCGCCTCAATCATCGTTCTTCAACGACGTCAGTTTTCATTTCGTCTCGTCTACAAGTTTTAAAACACCCTTCATCCCTTGTCCCACTTTTTTATTTTGTCATAAAACCAATTATATTTTTTCTCCTCATAGCCTTTTATCTTGGTTTACCTCAAACGTAACCACGTTGAATCGAACTGATTATGCACGCCTACCAAAGTAACAAAAAATGTCGCTCCGGCAGCTGGGGTGTCGGATAGAGTACATTTCACGAAATACGAATTTCGTTAATTTCACTGAATAAGCGATTATTCAGCAAGAATGGCTATAAACATGTAGAGTAACAAAGTGAAATGTTAATTAATGCCGAATAATAGCTAAATAACTAAAAACGTCGAAACTTGTAGTAGTGTAATGCACTTAACCCGACAGCCAGCTGCCGGAGCGACATTTTTTGATACTTTGGTATAGCCCGGCCAAAGACTAAAGAAATCGACGGTAGCGCTACTAGCGCCGATTAGTATGTACTTAACCCCCCACCAGTTTTTCGTGCAATCGATATTTTCCTATATTTCTATCAGTGATATGAGTGTTTTTTTTGCCTCAACGGTTTTTTTGTCGTGATTAAAGTAAGTAGACATGAGATAATTAATGATTTTAATACTTTGAGAGACAAGATGTTGTATTTGATTTCAGAAATGAGTGAAAGACCGAAAAGATGAACGTTAGGAAGCCAAGCAAGGCAAATCGTTTTTTCAGTATTTTACCCGGCAGAAGGTAGAGGAAGAGCCTATCCCGACATCAACAGTTTGGTGGCTGAGGCAACCGGTGTTTCCCGGTCTTCTGTTTTCCGCATCGTGAAGGAAGCCGAACGATCGACCTCAGAGGGCTCGAGTACGAGTCGGTCACTTTTCACCACACCTACGAGGAAGAACATTCCACATAAGAAGCGAGTCGAGTTCGATTCTTTTACTGACAGTGCCATTCGTTTTAAAGTTCGCAGTTTTATGCTGTTAAAAAGTAGTGCCCGTCAATTAGGCTTCTCCATAAGGAGTTACTAGAGCAAGGCGTTGTAGACTGCGGTAAGGAGTACATTCGGCAGCGCCTACATCACCTGGGGTTTAAGTGGAAGAAGTGTCAATCCAATCGTAAAATTCTAATTGAGCGGCCAGAAATTGCAGCCCGTAGGGTCTTCTTGTAGGGGGCCAACAAGAATATTGTCTTCCTGGATGAAACGTACGTACAAGAGGCCCACAACGTTACATCCTGTTGGCAGTCGGAGGACGAATTGGGGGCTACTCATAAAATAGGTGAGCTGATGATTCTTCTTTTCTTTAGCATGAAAATAGTTTCTCGTGATTTTATATTTCAGGCAAGGGCAATCGACTTATGCCCGTATTTATGAACGTTCCTTGACATTAAGGAACCCTTGAAATTCATTAAAACAGATGTTTTTATTGTGATCAAAACTGTTCTCAACGGTTCCTTGACTCAAGGAAGCTTCAAGGAACGTTCATAAATACGGACCTTATTGTTGTTCATGGAGATGGGGAGCAAGGCTTCGTTAGAGACGGTCTCCTGATTTTCAAATCCTCAAGTACTTCAGGGGGCTATCACACGTCCATGAATGCTGAGAATTTCTCGAAATGGCTCAGTACGTGCTTCCTACCCAACGTGCCGGCAGGCAGTGTCATAGTCATGAACAACGCGAGTTATCATTGCCTCGAAAGAAACAAAAAGCCGAATTCCGGCAGCCTTAAGCGCGTGATTGTCGAATAGCTTTCCCAGCATGGCATCTAATTCTGCGAAACATCAACGAAAGCAGAACTTCTCGAACTCGTGATGATGAAACCGCCCCCCCCCCCCCTCCATTGGTGTATGAACTGCTCTGGCATTTCGACGTTGGTCTTTGTCATATAAATAAATTTTATGTAATAAAGGTTCTGAAAAAGTGAAATTCAGTAAAAGAGGTTTTTGAAAGAGCAAAACCCACGAAATTTGGAGTTTGAACAAGCAAATTTCACGAAATTACGATTTTAACGAGACAAATCCACCAAAAGATTTGGAAGAGCAAAAATCCGCAAATCTGGCGTTTGTGAGAGTCAAAAATGGCGATTTTTGTTTTTGAAAGTGCCACATGCCTATGATTAGTTTTGAATCAGACCGTGAGCCAAATTGTTTGGTTTGTCGGTCTAACGATCTGGATTGTGGGGGTGTGAAGTTCCTACTTTTTAGTATAATCGGTGGCGGTGTGTGGGAGTGATTAAGTGGGTGAAAAGGGAAATCACTGTATTGTTCTCCGAGTAGACTGTCCATTATGAACCCCGCTCTTGGCGCTCGACCTTATCTTACCTGGCAAAAATCGAGTTAGGTAGGAGACCCGGCCCTTGTTTCTTGAAGACGAAATGAATGTTTTTAGGTTGTGGCTACGCTAAAGTTTGCCAAGTGGCAAAGGGACTTATTTTGCTGCCCCCCATGAGCAAAACTGTTGGCCCGCGTCTGGTCAGTTTCAACCAAAACATCCAGTCAAGTAAAAAATGCAAACATGTATTCAGAAAGAAAACAGTCAGACATGGATACCATACAGGCAAGTAGATAACTTTTTAGAACGGCAAATAAACATATAGGGCCCTCCACACACAGTTTGTCTTGTTTTCGACGCTAACTCGAAAGGGGCTTCTGTAAATTGCATTCGTGTTCGACACTGAAACGCTTCGAGTTCGAGTCAAAGACAAGACAACCCGTGTGTGGGGGCCTTAATAAGACTTTTACTTGAGAATTCCGTGAAATCCCGATAGTTTCACCAAAAAAACAACAGACAACTATGTAAAAGTAGAGATTTGTGGCTATTTTCCGTCGCTCGGACCAGGAACGTATTTCAATTTAACGAAGCAGGCTTCAACAGATTTGTCGAGCAATCGGGTTGTAGTTTTCCTGGTTAAAGACGCGTTTTGAGAAGGTTTGTCTCGACAAAGGCCGTTCTCCCGGTACTAAAACCAAAAATAGGAATCATACCAAGGATAACGATGCGTAGATTGTAAAATAAATAGGAAAATAATTATCATGTTGGCTTACTCACTTCGGCAACTCAGCCTCATAGCTTCGGAAGGAATTGCACAAACAATGAATTCCACGGTACGTTTAAATATCAACCCTTCCGCCGAAAGACCGAAGGGAAAGTGAAGCATTTTAGTATTTGAGCACGAAAAATAAGGATTCTTGACAAAATTTAACAAATCAAAACATCTACCAGTTGTAGTCAGAAAGATCAGTGAACCGCGATCCCCGAGTGATAAGAAGTTTCAAAACTTTAGGAGGTAAACGGCTGTATAATGGAAGGGGTAAGGGGAAGCTCTCAGTGAGAACTTAGGTGGAGATTCGATGTTCTTCAATCTTTGGCCGGGCTATAGGCGCACACATTGAATTCCACTCCAAGGATAGCTTTGGATGTGGTTTTATACCTTTTTAGCGTGTTAAAATCACAAATATTGATCGAATTTTTCAGGTCAAAACAAGCGATTTTGAAGAGAAAAAACATTATTTTTTCTAAAAAATGGTCATTTCTGACGAAAACTCGCCAATCAACTACGAAAACGCTTATGACTATTTTTGTAAAGGACACTTTGAAGATGTTTTTCTGAATCACGGGTTGTCCGTACACTCAGATTTAGTGAGGACAAACGGGGACTGACTTTTTTTGAAAAAAATAAAATCCCCGATTTGCACGACTTTGAGCCGCATTTAAAGGCACATAAAATAGTTAACGTCTATCGAAAATGGCTCATACTGACAGAAAATAGTGCGCTTTTCCGAATCCATCACCAAAAGTTGCAAAAATTCAAATTGAATGCGAGTTTCTCGCAGTTAGTTTAAAAAAATTATGTAAGCCTTAAAAATCATTAGAAAAATCATATCTCGAAGGGTTTTGATTTTCGGACTATGGTCACACTTATCCCCTTCCACCCTGTATAACGATGGTTAAGCTCACAGATGTGTCTAGTGCTAAAACAACAACTTTACAGAAATCGGGAACGGACACGAGATAAGAGTTGGGTTATATTACCTTTCCTGGTTACCCCAAATTTATTACAGTATTGAGTGATTTATTAATATTTACTTAATTTTAACGTTCCAAAAGTTGTTTTATGTTTTATGAGCTGAAATTTAGGTTTATTGTAAGCAATTGATCCACAGACGGTGATAGTTTCTTCCGGTTTTCAGTCACTGAGGCAGAACAGAATGTGTATTCCCCACATCACTCGGCCAAGAAGTCTTGTTCCTATGTCACTTGAAAAATGAATTTTGACTAGAGAATCATCATAACGTGATCTTTTTATTCTATAATACACAAATGGCGTTTATTCGACCGATCCAAAAAGAACGAAATGCCGATGAACTACGCGTTTGTTGGGTGCTACTCGAGGGCTGGAAAGGACCGTGTATCCTTCTTCAGATTCTTTTCCAAGCATCAGGGTGAGGTAATCTTCTTCAGCACTATAAAAGGAGCACGTGGACATTCTACGTTAAGCATTTCCCAACGCTTGTTTCACGAGGCCCCCGCGTGAATGCCGCTTTCTCATCGAACCAAATAATATTTACTGCACATGTGTAAAGGTGTAAGCGGCAGCCAAAACCGCACCGCGTGAAACCTCGTACATATATGCGAAACGAGCTAGTTAAGTCAAGCCAGTGCAAAATTGACGGGATGGCAACGTGAAAGGGTTTGAAATGAAACGATTGCTCTGGTCCGACTACAGTCACCCATTCGCGTTTACGTTGCCGTACCGAGAATAAACTGTGAACTGGCCTTTTTTTTCAATAACAACGGAAAACTCACTCTTGTCATCACAAAGCCCTTGTCTCCGGCATTCCGAACTCCCGAAGTACTAAAAGCCACTTCTGTCGACGTGTTGCGGTTCGAGTGATTTAAAATCGCAAAATTTCTCTTGTGTGAATGCACTCACCACGTCAACGAGGTAATTTACATTACCCAAGCTCGACATCGCCGGGAAATGACGGGCGTCTGTCGAATTGCCACTAATGAATCTTTGTACTAGAAAGAACACTATGATTGAAATAAGTTGCCCGATTTTTATTGATGACAAATGTTGAGCGATTGGATACTCACAACGAGCAAGGACCGGCACCGATTTATTTTCCTTTCTTTGTAGATAGCGGAGATAATCCTTCGATAATCCCCCAGCGTAGTCACTTAAGTTCCATTTTACGTAATTTTGATGCCTACAATGCCATGAAGACTGAATTATTGAAAAAAAAACCGATTTGCAGCAAGTAGAACTTACATGAACGTGGCAACCAGGAATAGATAAGAATGCAATGCCAACTCGATCGTAACCTGCCGTGTCCTTTCCCGATGAACATTGAATTTTTCTAGACGCGTTAACATTTGCATTGACAAAAATTAAACTGTCCTCCTGGATTTCAAATTGTCCGAGGTCACGTGCCATTGGATTAGGAAGGTAATAGACGCGGTTGTTCATATTCAGATATTTTTAGGCCAATATCTGCAGATCCTTTTGCCATCTGCCTCTTGAGCTTCCAGAATATGACTTTTCGTTTAGAACTCCTTTCCCCTTGAAGAAACAGTAATGGAGGCTCAGAATACGCACATAATACATTTTCAGCCTACACTGCACTTAACACATCTGTGAGCTTAACCATCGATAAATTAACCGAGAGAGCAGACAAGCGTTCATTCTGGTTGGGTTCATTGGATGAAATCTATAATTAACAAGCAGAATCCTCGGTATTTACGTAATTATTAGGGGTTCTCATTTAAAACTCAGTAACTCGGCAAATTAGTAAATCTATGTAGCAACCCATTAATTTATGTGTGGTTGGAAAAGCGAATTGACCCTTTGGTTTTATATTTTTAACATTTGTTGCCTATTCGGCACCTTCAGGGCTGACGATCAGTGATACACAAATAACCGTATCATTCATTTTCAGACATATTAGCACGATGTAATAATTATTCTACCGAAACTTTTTGATCATTTTCCAACTGTTGTCAAAAACTTATGACAACAGTGAGAAATTGTTTGCCCCCCCCCCCAACTTAGATTTTCCACGAAATTTCGACTAACAGTTGGACATACGTTGGACGGGTACCAGCCCTAAATACCCGCTTTCTTTGATTCATTCACATAAGTCGGTATTATTTCAGGGGATCACCAGGAGTTCGTTGACGAAAAGAACTTATTCGGTAATGACAACGTTTGCTCTCCGAACATCTCGAGTCAGTGTGCCTTTTATAACTTGTACGCTCCTTCTTGATTTTACGCATTTTTCCGCACTTACACAGGTCCATGGTGTTCTCCGAATCTCAGTTCTCAAGAACCAGAAAATTACATATTTCAGGACGAAGCTCCTCCCACAACTAGGTTTACTACACCTCAGCGGCTGACTAGACGACAGTAATTGATGAAGTCACTAATTCCTGATTATCCATGTTTAATTATGTTACGTGGATTTAATTGCAGCTACTTTGGCGATTTCAAGTCACCGGATATGGCCAGCAAGAGGAAAGCTCTGAGGAGTTTTCGTCTAGCAAAGGCGCAAATTGCATCACTTCGAAAAAAAGTTAGAACGCTGAGGGAAACGAAAAAGAAATTGAAAAGTAGAGTGGCCCATTTTGAAGAAATTCTGAATACTCTAAAAAAAGAAGGCTTTCTCACGGAATCTGCATCACAAGTACTCGAGGTAATCCAGGACGGGTGGCGCAAATTTAGTTCGTTTCTTTGAACTTATTAATTTCCTCAGGCGGCTTTGCCCGGACCAGCAGCCGAGTTACTGAAGAGAGCTGTTAGTGAGCCCAAGTCAGAAATATCCCCTTTGTTGAGGACGTTCGCGCTAACACTCCACTTCTATTCGCCCAAGGCGTATAATTACGTGAGAAAGGTCTTCAAATCTTCACTGCCTCATCCTCAGACCCTATGTAAATGGTATTCTAAAATCAATACCTCCGCCGGGTTCACTCAAGAAGGTTTGAAAACACTTACAAATTTGGTAGACTTGGACAAGAGCAAGAAGCATTTATGTTCTCTTATTGTAGACGAAATGGCCATCCGACAGCACGTAGAGGATGGAAAGTCGTTCCAAGGGATCATTGACCTCGGCACCGGGTTGGTTGGGGATAACTTTCCAGTTGCCAAAGAGGCCTACGTTTTTCTATTAAAGGCAATCAATGGCAACTGGAAAATCCCCATTGGGTATTTCTTTCTAAATGGGCTAAGTGCCACGGAAAGGGCAACGTTGGTGAAGCAAGCGCTAGATTTCATTGAACCTTGTGGTATTAACGTTGTTTCGTTGACTTTCGATGGCACGAAAGTAAATTTGTCTATGGCAGAGCATTTGGGAGCTTCTATTAAGGCTAGTGACATGAGGCCATTTTTTTCTTACAAAGGATCAAAAATTTCGATTATCCTTGACGCATGTCACATGCTTAAACTTGTTAGAAACTCCCTTTCGTGCCTAGGTACATTAAAAGACGAGAATGGTGGATCAATTAAGTGGCAGTATATTGTGGAACTGGAAAAATTACAAAATCAATTAGGGGTACATTTCGGAAATAAATTAAGAGGTCGGCATGTAAATTGGAAAAAACAGCCAATACTGTAGCTGATGCTTTAACCTATCTAGAATTCGATGCTAAAAACACAAATTTCAAAGTTAGCGGGGCTGCAGTAACCTTCATTAAAAAATTCAACAATTTGTTCGACGCTTTAAACAGTCGTAATTTGCTAGGCAAAGAGTTCAAAGCTCCTATAAACGAAAAAAAATTCCGAAACGTATTTTAAAATGTTCGACGAAATTGTTGAATATATAAAGGGGTTAAGGACGTGCGATGGAACACTGGTTCTTAACTCTCCAAGATATACTGGTTTCCTTGGGTTCTTGACTACAATAATTTCCGTGAAAAATCTTGTCACGGATTTAATTTTGTCGAAAAAGCCTCCTTTGAAATATCTTATGACGTACAATATAAGCCAAGATCACTTGGAATTGTTTTTTAGCGCTATTAGAAGCAAAGGGGGATACAATAACAACCCTAGTACCACCCAGTTCTCAGCTGCTTACAAAAGGTTGCTTACTCATGTTCAGGTTAATATAACCTCTTCAGGAGCGAACGTAGCACCTCTTGATGATTCGACCATTCTCACAGTGCCCAGTACGAGTTCCGAATTTTCAGAAAAGACCCGATTAATCACCGGTGATTTAATTACCGATTATTCTCCAGAAGAGCTTGATCACAACTACTCCTACCTTCCCAATGCTGTATCAGCGGAAATTACTGATGTGGTTGAATACATCGCGGGATTCGTACAGCGGAAACTGGCTCGAACTGTCAAGTGTGGGTCTTGCGTTAACGCGATGTACCAATCAATAGATGATGACAATTTACCGGTTTTGATAGCGCGGAAAAATAAAGGAGGTTTGATTGTGCCTTCTGGAGATGTTATTTCACCATGCAAAATTGCAGAAAGTAAACTAAGGGATGTTCAAGCTGCAGGCAAATTACTCGAACGCAATGGCCTTACTCGACTACTCGTCTTGGCCATGCGTGACGTACCAGATAGTACATTTGCTAACTTGTCAGCCCACATTCAGGGACAAACCTTTTCTGAGAATCACAGAACCGTGCTGATAAAATTACTCTTAGAGTACTACAACATTCGGCTGTACTACATTGGAAAGACGAAAACTGGCGAGTTACAAAAAAACACAACTCGCCAAATCCAAACCAAGGCCATACATTTTCAAGGCTATTAAGCCTTTTTTTAATCATCAGCACGATGATATCAGGGATCATCTAAGCCCTAAAGCAAGCAATTTTACGAGATTAAAGCCTGTACATTCGTGGCATCAAAATCAATCTCCTGCCCTTCAGCCCTATGTACAAGAAGTAATGTCAGTGGGACCTATTTTTTATTCAGCAGAGAATTTTTCTCGGTGCTGATTGGGTTTGCCATTCTTAACAAACAACCGATTTGATCATCTCTAGGCTTTACTAGAAAAGTACTACTAGCAAAAGTCCGCATTATTTCGTCGTTTTTTTTTGTTTTTTGTTTTCAATTGTTCTCTTTTCAGGTGGTTTGTCTTTAATTATTGCTACCACTACTTCTATTATAGATGAATTTTTACTACTTCTACTCATAGTTTATTATTATTACCTACGTATTAATTTATTGTTATTATTTTAAATTTTGTTGGTGCTGAAGGTTGAGAATAACCCAATTACTTTCTATTTCGTCTTCGAAGGACTTTGTTGGCTTATATTTTTTTTCATTATTCAAGCTCTAATGTTTCTGAAAAACTTATTTTTCGGCCACATTCCCCTTACAAGTTGTTTTGAGTGAACCATAGAGGCGGTTTGAATGCTTTAATGCTACTAACCTCCAACGAAATGAGGACTAGGCAGTTCGATGTTGAATAACTTGACGTAGCGCCATCCGCAAAGTAGCGTGAGTGAATTAACCTAATGAATTAGTACGCTACAATCTTGTTTGAACGTTCATCGAAAAGGAGGATTTTTGCTGGCGTCATTCCATGGCTATTCTTGCGTAACTCGTGCAGTCTCCGTGCTAGCCCCTAATCCTAATACTTTTGAAGTCTATGCCGTTTGACCAAACTTTAGTCCTCAACAGCGCTAAAGGGTGCCGACCCTAATTAGAAATGCCTTTGTCATGCTGTCAAAATCGAAGCCGTTGACAACGAAACGGTGGTCGTCGACCTTGCCGATGATGGACAGAGCTACACTGTCGATGAATGAGTGGTCGTTCACTCTAGTCTTTCTTGAGGAACACCTCTAACCGAGAACTCGGGATCAAGCCAAATTCGATCATCTGTCATCATTTCATAAAATATTTTATCAAGATCAAAAAGAATCTGAATTCTCTACACTTGCGAGCTTTAAATGCGACTACGACACACTCCAAGTTGCGTTGGGTGGTGATTGTTATTCGAGTCTCGATGCTGGAAAAAACTAATACTGCGGTTAATTACTTGGTGATGTTTGCACTGGGCACTCAAGATAGCTAAGAGCCTGTGAATGAAGTTGTCCAATCGTCCGATTCCGATTTTTAGAAGCCGCTCACATACCACACGAATCCTCAGCTGATGGGCTGTACGTGCACTTACTCGTCATCACTTTCGTTGGTCCATGTTCCCTACTATGTATATCGGCGATTTAGAAGTTGGCCAATTCGCTCTTTCCATTGACCACCGTTACAAAATTTTAAAATTTGTATTATATTTGTAAACGATCATGATACATATTCGAGCCCCCATTTTGGCCGCTTGACATTGGCAGGTACCATCAATCCGCAAGACGCCGCTCACGTTCCGACTCGGCACAACTATGTCCTTCGCGAGACCGTTGGCTCGGTTCCCAACTGTTTTATGCGTGACGATGGCGAGGCTGACGAAACGTCGCCAATATTTTTTTTAAATTAAATAAAAATTTCGCTCCGGCAGCTGGCGGTCGGAAAGAGTGCATTTCATTTCGTATACGGATACCCTAAGCCGTCCCAGAAGTAATAATGTTGAGACCATGAATTGTTTCGTTAATGTTTGACCCTCCCTCGAACTGTTTGCTGCCGGGTTTGTTTAAGCTGAACTTAATGGGAACCAAAGGCTACTTCAAAATGAAATCATCGTACCGAATACAATGCTTCTGGAATCAACTGGTGATTTGTAGTGATTTTTTTACCAGTTCAAGCCGTATTACCCCCCCCCCCACCTTGACCGATTTGGCCCAAATGCTATACCGACCGGGGTCTTATGACTACTGATTTTTGTGCCAAAGCGCGTTCCGCTAAATTTACTTCTACGAGAGTTATCGTGCTAACAAGGAAACAGCCATAAAGATATTGTATATATGTATATATATGAATTCCGGAGACCACTGAATTCGTGTTCTAGAGGTTCTGAAACGTGAAAAAAACATGACATGACCCATGTTTGCCACCATCACGACGAGACCAATAGTGCATTTTCAGAATGAAATGCACTAAAAGAGCCAGAGGCTGTGGAACAGTAATTCTCACCCGTGGGGGGGGGGGGGACTTGTCACCATGTTCTTAAGGACGTTACGGTTGAAACCACCCACTTGAGGAACGTTTCATTTTTGTTGGTTTAATAGGTTGTCCATGGGTTCTTCAGACCATACTCTGTTGAGAAATGCAGTCGGACCCGATCAAAACGCACCAAAAGGGACAGTAATTGCCCACAAAAATGGTAAAAATGAGAGTTTTGCCTTGCCGTTGGTTTCGGTCGATTTTCTCGACTCGGCTCAATTGCCGGACCGAATAGCCCTGATGGTTGAAGGCCTGAGGTTGAAACGGTGATTGGCCAGCAGACCGCACCTTACGTGTAACTCCTATGGAACACAACTCGTCCCTTTTTCCGACGTAAGGCTCACCAGTACTTCACCTGCCGGATAGCCCTACTCACTGACACGGAGCCCCCCCCCCCCCAAATGAGTCTTCTTTTCCGATTTGCCTTTGAAATGATTGTGCATAACTAAACCGTGCCCAAGTCAAGAAATAAAACTGTCTTAAAAGGTGTTCTGGCGCTTTATTGAAGTAGTTGAGAAGTAACTCGGATCAATTTACTTTATGAATCTTCAAGCAGACAATTCTTCAAGAAATGTTAATGGATACCCAGCAAACATTTTTATTCGTGTATTTGTTAATGCCAGCGAAACTATTTCCAAATGCGAGGGGGCCGTGTACTCATGTAGACATGGAAAAGCAGTGAATATATCGTTGAACCCTGCATAATTTATCGCTGGCCAATATTGGCGTTCGTAACGGTGAATACACATCACTTATGAAATTAGGTAAACGAAAAATCACAAGATCACAATTGAAAATTGACCACTGGAAATTTGTTTAAGCTGCCAAACACTTTGGGACTATGTAATGTATTGGTATTTTATTTGCGTTATCAACAGAAACAATTTTTTAAAACTCGTCTTGTTTATAACCTGACTGTGGTGAGGTAACTGCAAGGTCTTCAGGGAGTACTTTTGGCGGCCATATTTGTGACAACCCTTCTACCCACCACCCAGCCCAGTCAGGCTTCCTCCAGTTATTTACCTCTATGGGAATCTCAGATGCTGAAACAAGTTTTGTTTTATTTAAAAAGGTTATTTTATTGAGCACTCAAAAACGCGCTAAAAAATTATGTTGTGCATCCACTTGCAGTAAGGAAGCTTGATTTCAGCAACTGGACAAACGCGATTTCCTTTTCAAGAAATGGACATTTTTTTTGTCCAGATGTCGTATTTTTTTGAAATTACAGCATGCGGAGCCACTTCGTGAAATGGACATCCATTTCATGAAGTGGATAATTTCGCCAAGTGGATGCGACATATATACTCAATAGTAAATGAATGAGTAAAAAGTTTCATATATGAACTGTATTGTCGTGTAATCTCTGTTGTATATTATGTATTTTTTGTTATTTTAACAAATATAAATCGTCCCTTAATTTTGCTTGTTAATTTCACAATACCCTGCATAATTTTCGTCTGGTACAGTTTCAGGTGGCGTATCGGTAAAAACATACATCAATGACATCGAGGATGTGAGAATCTAGCCTGGAGTCATCAGCTAACTTTTCCAAGTAAAAGCCTGTACACACTGAGACTTTTCTGTCATGACATCCATTATCATCGCCTATGTATTCATATATCGTATGCATTCGTTCGTACAGGTTCCAAATGACACGTTCCTTGCTAGCCAACATTTCCTCTCTCCGAATTCGCAAAAACATACTTAAGTCTGTCCGCTTAGTGATGGGCTCTCGAACGTGTTGCTTCATTTCGATAGTTCGATTTGTTCACTCCCACCAAAAATATTTAATGAAATTAACAACTGATCAACAACAAACTTTTTCTACGGGCACTATGGTTACGTATAGACGCTACACAGTGATCATTTGTTCTGAAATTATTCCCGGTGCGTTATTTTTAGTAGAAGGGGAAGCTCATTTCACTAAATTCGGGGGCGGGCAAGAGTCCATTACTGAGTGGACAGTCTTTAGTACAATGTTACCATAACACCGCGGCCTTTTTGAAAGACTTACACTTCAGAATCAGCCGACTCGATTCGTGTGACAGTTCCATATGACTCGACTACGTTGGCTATATAAAGCCCTGTTCACGCGATGCACTGTTTGAAGTTATATAGCATGCTGGTTTATTGAAAACATATGTTCCTTGGTAGTGACCGGATGTTTTTAAAAATCCAGCATGAAATGAAGCTTCAAACATTGCATCGTGTGAACAGGGCTTAACTCTCCGGAAGTACCCAACTGAACTCGGTCAATACTGACATATTAACTCCGTCATCTTGGCAGAACGCTCGGTTAAATTACCGATGTTAAACACGGTTATCTCAGACAAACCAAGCCGATCAAGAAAGTCAAATATTGTGGATAATGCCGAGTAGTGACGGTTAATATTACCGACTACCCTCTGCTCGTCGAGTAGTATGACTCGGTTGGATTGGTAGTCTGCAATAACCAGCTGACTTAGCCGAGGAAATAACCGCTCGGCCAATAGATTTGCAACCGAGCCCACTCGGCTACTCGTCGGACACGGCTAATTATTTCATTTAGTCGAGTTTTTGGAACTCGGCTAACTTTACCTTATACAGGGTGTAACGGAAAAGTCTGGCACAAATGAAATGGGTGATTTATGGTCACATTTGGAACCAAAATGACCCTATGCACCATGTTCCGGTTACGTTATGGTTTTGGAGATAATCAGGGTTTTCCTAATTGTTAATGCGCCCACGGTTTTCCTTAGTAAATCGTCTGTATATGATAACAAAATGGACTCATTGAAATTTAAAAGAAGCCATTGGAAAGAGCACCCAATTCTCTGTAGGATTGGATATTTTTATCTCTAAATCGATCAATATTTAAGTGCTTAAATTGCTGCTGAACAGACAACTTCTTAGATTTCCATAAAACTCCTAGGGCAGTATTCAGAAACCCACCTTTACAAAGCGTTAACTAAAGGAGTTGAAAAATGAGATGGTGGAAATGAGGGATATCACCAAGATCCCAACTCAAGACACAAGCTCAACTATCAACCAGTGACCGCTTTCAATCTTTGAAATTTGTCTACCACTCTGTTGACGGCTGGGAAAGAGAGATTGTCCAACATGCAATGTAAGCATTGCTTGCAGTTTCGAACCAGACCCTCAATATTGAATTAATGTTTTTAAAATATAAATTATGGCTGGGTCAAGCCGTCCTCAACTGCCACTAACAGATTTAAAAAATATTGCTGAGCGGCGATGTACCAGAAATTTTAATTGTCGTTTGTATTCTGCTGGTTAACCGGATGCCCAAAATTAAACAAACTCTTCTGTTGGCCATGCCTCCTTTTCAATAGCAAGCAATTGGAATAAAACAGGTCTTAGCGATTTGAATAATTTTTCGCTTTTGCAGAAACGTCACGTTTTCACGAAGCCATATTAATGAGTCGATTAGCCTCCAGACATTTGGGAAAATTAGGGTAGCAAACGTTATAGATTCGATGTTCCAGCCCCCCTCCTATTCTGTAACTCACAACGCGTGCGTTACCTAAATTTCTCAGCTGATTATTTTCAATTATTCGCCTTGATTATTTCGCTAACGCACGCGTTAAGAGTTTCAGATTGGGGGGGGGGGGTTATCAATGTTAAAAAACATTATTATCAAGTGAAAAATAATAGACTAGTCGTTTCTCGTTTAATTGGCATTGTTTCTACCTTGTGAAACAAGAACTAGCTTCTCGTGGCCATGACGAGAGTAAACCCAACCTGAGCACACAAAAGGTTCGGGGAACCACGTTACACAGCATAATGGGGTTCAGGTTCCAATTAAAAAAGTGTGCCCAGATGCAATTTTTTCTCCCTGTAACGCTCATATATTGAATCTCACTTCTAGTCAGTCTGTTTCACACATGAAGGACTGCACAATTTTTGTATGTCTCTGTCTGGGTTTTCTGCATTTTTTTAAAAATGGTCCAAACGTATCACGGCTTTCTGTAATTTTGTCACAAAAAAAAAAAAAAAAAAAAAAAAAAAAAAAAAAAAAAAGTTTCAGTCGACTTCGAACCTTGATCGAGTGCGTGTTCATTCCTTATTAGTGAAAAATATTTTCTAATTATTATTCGTATATTAAGTTGACAAAACCCCCGAAGGAGTTTCATAAATTAAGCTAGCCATACCTTCAGGATTAGCGGGGATAACACGGACGGAGCTTTTCTGTGAGTAGCATCCCCCTCGCCTGACTACCTCAGATGGTTCATCCATCTGACCCCGGGGGTCAAACTCCCCTCAAAAAACGCAAAACTGAAAACCAAACTTCGTTTATCACTCCAAACCCGTTTACTCCTCTGCAAAATGATGAGCCAATGTCAGAAAATAATCCAACCGAGAGTGTGTCGGAAAAACCGCCTCCTATATTTGTAAACAACGTTAGTAACATGAATGCAATAATGGATGCATTCAAATCACTCAACATCGGACCCTACAAACACCACTCAATCGGGAATAAAGTAAAATTCAACTTTGACACCACTGAAGGTTTTCGTTTAGCAACAAATTATCTAGACAAAAATAAGGCCGAATACTATACTTATCAACTTAAAAGCGAGCGCTGTTTCAGAGTTGTCATTCGCGGTTTACATTACACGTGCGACACGAAACTTATGATGGACGAGTTGAAAGAACTCGGCTACGCGCCATCACAAATGTTACCAGTTTTACATCCAATTACTAAATGTCCATTACCACTTTTCTTCCTGGATTTGAAACCCAGCCCCACGAATGAGTCTATATACAAACTGGAACGTCTTTACGGGGCAGTCATAAAAGTAGAACCTCCAAAACCAAAACGAAACGTGTTGCAATGTACCAACTGCCAAGACTTCGGGCACTCAAAAAACTTCTGTCACAGAAGTTCAAGATGCGTGAAATGTGAAGGCCACCATCCAACAAATAAATGCACTCAGGATGCAAAAATTCCACCTCGTTGTGTTAATTGCAAAGGTCAGCACACAGCCAATTACCGAGGGTGCCCAGCCCACAAAAAACTTCAGTCGAGTCAACCTGCTCAGCTATTCACGAAACGCAGGCTCACTGCTCAGTCGTACCCACAAAAACCTGTATTTGACTCGCCTATTGACAATGAAGTAAGGCAAGGTACTAGGCCAACGTATGCCGAAGTCATTAAACCTCCTTGCGACAACAGCAGTGCTCTACTCAATAAACTTGTGGACAAAATTGATTCACTTCTATCAATAATACAACCTCTAATTCTAACTCTCACACAAGTTCTCCCTGTTCTACTCTCAAATAAATGACAGATTTTGCAACAAGCCCTTTGAAAGTAGGCACCTGGAACGCTAGAGGCGTTTACCAGAAAGTTCATGAGCTCAAACATTTTCTGAACACGTACAATGTTGATGTCTTCATGATAAGTGAAACTAAGCTAGCTCCACATTGTAATTTCTATGTACCGGGATATAGCCTATACCGAGCGGATCATCCATCTGATGATAGAAAAGGAGGGTCAGCAATAATAATCAAATCTTCGATCGCTCATGATGAACTACTACCAATCAGAGAGGACAACATGCAAATTGCTCGCTTACAATTGAGGTGGGACCATAAAAACCTAAAACTCGGGGCATTCTACTCAGCCCCCCAAAACAGAATGTGCCTAGCCGACTTTCTTGGTCTAGCTCACGAAATGGGGTCATATTACCTACTAGGCGGAGATTTCAATAGCAAGCACACCAGATGGGGCTCAAATGTCGCCAACCCTAGAGGAAACTTACTCCTGGACGCGGTGACAATCCTAGGATTGAAAATATTCAGCCCGATAGAACCTACTTACTATCCCGACCGAGTCCAGGGCGTACCCGATCTCCTGGATTTTTTCGTAGGAAAGAACGCTAATTATTTCAACTCTACCCCATCTGTCCTTCCTGAGCTTAGTTCAGACCATTTACCTGTCATAGCGGAACTTCAAATAGCAGCGTGTCGAATACAGCATAGACCTTCTTTAATAAAAACTCCATTTAAATGGGATGTATACTCGAAATGCCTTGAGGACATAACGGACCTCCGAGTACCCCTCAAAACAAGACGGGACGTAGACTCAGCTATAGCTGTTCTCAACAGAAATATCCAACAAGCAGCGAATGCAGCGCATACACAGTCGAGTTCAGCTTATTATAGGAGAAATCTGCAATACCGTCCTTTCCACTATTCCCCTGAAATACAGCGTTTACACCGAATTAAGCAGGAGTGTCGAAAGCGATGGGAACGGACCAAATTCCCCCCGGACAAGCAATCGTTCAACAGAGCTAGCAATGATCTGAAGGCGGCTCTGAGAAAGGAAGAAGATGAAGCTGCTGCTTCTCGGATTGCGTCCCTAAACGCAGGGGATGGATCACTTTGGAGAAAGGCGAAGTCATTAACGAAACACTTTGAAAAAATACCGCCCCTCAAGCTGAACAATAGCTACGTGTCAACAAATGAGGAGAAAGCAAACCTTTTTGCCACGGCTTTGGAACAACAATTCAGCCCAAATCCATGCACAGATCCTAGCCATAATAACATGATTATCGAAGCAGTTGATGAACCACTTCAACTGTGGAACCTGCAACTGCATATAACCCCTGGTCAAGTGCGCAATGCGATTAACAGGTCAAAGACAAGGAAGGCCCCTGGACAAGATAAGATCGTACAACCGCTTCTTCACGCGTTCCACCGAAAAGCCATGGTATTCCTCACGCAAATTTATAATGCCATGATTAGACTAGCTTACTTTCCAAGACTTGGAAGCATGCTCTTATCGTTATGGTACCCAAACCGGGCAGAAACAAAAATGATGTTTCCAGCTATCGCCCAATCAGCCTGCTGTCCGTGTTCTCAAAAATATTCGAGAGGCTGCTCCTACCTCATCTCATGATTTTCCTAGGACCCATGATCCCAAACACACAATTCGGCTTCAGACCCAGTCACTCATGTCCACAGCAGCTTTACCGTGTCACTAACATGATCATGGATACTTTCGAAGAATGCTCTGTTTGCCTTGGTGTCTTTTTGGATGTAGAGAAGGCATTCGACCGAGTATGGCACCCTGGTCTCCTTGCCAAGATCAAAAATGTACTGCCGGATACATTGTATCGCCTCGTGCAATCATATCTGTCGGACAGAACCTACTCAGTTATGATTGATGATGCAGTCTCGTCTGTAAGATCCATTACCGCCGGAGTTCCCCAAGGAAGCGTGCTGGGGCCTATCCTTTACCTTGCCTTCTCGTCAGACTTTCCCCGACCTAGTTCAAACTCCATCCTAGTGGCACAGTTCGCAGACGACACTGCAATTCTATGCAAAGGATCGTGCGATTCAACCAGGGGCGAGATACAGCAAGTGCTACATGATGCAGAAGATTGGTGCAACAAATGGAGAATAAAGGTCAACCCAACCAAGTCAAGGGTCGTTAGGTTCACCCTGAAAAGAAAAGTGCGGGCAGTGAACTTGAAATTTGGTGGCACCTCAATACCATCGGAAGACTCAGTCCGGTATCTGGGTCTCGAACTCGACTCCAAATTGATATGGAACCACCATATAAGTGCACTACAGAAAAATATTAGATGCAGAATCAGATTCCTGAGACAACTCATAGGGAAAACCTCGCCACTAAGTCTCACCTCAAAACGGCTCCTATATCAAACAATGATACGCCCGATCTGGACATACGCTTGCGGCCTTTGGGGAGCCGCATCCGACACGCAACTGAAGAAGTTACAAGTTCTCCAGAACAGATGTCTGCGAATGATGACTAATGCGCCCTGGTTCGTTAGAAATGAGGCCCTCCATCGTGATCTAGTCATTCTGCCAGTTAAAGAAACAATAGTGAAATTTTACAATAACCTCCACCAGTCACTTCTAACTCATGAAAACGACAACCTACGGGAGTCAGCGTTAAACCCTCCTCCTGAACGACATAGGCGCCGTCTGAAGAGAAAAAGACCTAGTGACGTGATTAGTAATTAATCCAAAGTCCATCACAACTCCCCACTGTTGGATGTTGATTCGCTCATCATATGCTGTTATACTGTTGTTGTTAACTATTTCTTTATTTTCTACTCATATGTATATTGTTATCTACTCTTCAAAATAATGCTCCTGTAACTTAAACTGGTGCTAGTCAGACATAGTTATATATTCATATAGTGAGGCTTGTCAACGGACAAGGACCTCTCAACACGTTCCAAGTTAATTATAAAAGACAGCCCATACATGTTCACAACTAAAATGTATTATTACAAATAAAGTTTACTGAAGTTAGTTTCCTTCTACTGCCCCTGCAAGGTGGAATTACACTAGCCGGAATGCCAGTTGGAAATCTTGGAATTTTTACAGTCCTTGATTAATAACCCCCATGAATGGGACTCCGAAACTGTGATTCCTTCCCGTCGTACAGACTTGCACAATAAAAAGTGAAATTTTCCTCCACAATTTCGCTCCTTCAGTACAATTTTATTTATTTTATTTTATTTTCAACATTGCTTTTTTTATTATTAGTAGTAGTATTTTATAGTCCATTCTAGTAGTCATAAGTCAGAACTACACTAGTCATGACTACAATACTAGTCATAATCATTACTAGTCATTCTTAAACCCGGATCACACGAAGCAATTTTTGAAGCAATATTGCATGCAAGTATTTTTTAAGCGATAACGTCTCTGAAGGCCAAGCAGTTACTAGAATCCTCATCGAAGTCAATATTGAAATCGCCCGCCAACACAAGAGGAGCGGAATACGAAAAAGCCTTGGTCAGAAAGGCGTCGAAGAGCTCGAGAAAAAAGTGAAATTGTGAGCTAGGAGGCCGGTAAATGCAGCATATTACTAAGTCAGGTGCGGCCAACCGCACGGCAGAGACCTCGAGTACTCCTTCAACTGAAAACTGGGTCAGCGGCGTAATTTCGCGCGCAGTCAGCGAAGACTTAACGAAAATTGCTGAGCCCCCGTGGATCATGGAATTTCTTGAGAAAAAGGAGACGCACTTAAAATCAGAAGGAGAAAACATCGATTCCAGTACTTGGAAGCCAGTGCTCGGTTGCTGCAATAACACAGACATCTTCACGATCTTGGAGGAAAATATTTATTTCATCAATTTTATTACTGATGCCCTGCATATTTGAGTGAACTATTGTGAAAGGAGAGCCTCCAGTACCTCCCAGTCAGCTGTACTCAGCCCGACCAGCACTTGTTTTCGGGGGGAAAGGAGGGGAAGATGCGAGCAACACGCCAGCGGGCCAGACTTCTGGATTGATGATCCTGGGAAAATCCGATTCAGGCACAAGGACCCTGAAGGACGAGAACTTTGTAGTAAGTTTATAGCAGTCGACGTCCATGAGATTCAAAGAACTCAGAATAGACGTGACGTCTGTTACCTGGGCATCGGGTTTGAGACGTGAGATGAATAAACCTTTTTTCCTTTGAACAACCAATTGATTGTCCACGCAAGGCTTAGTGCCAATTAAAACTTCACGGCGGCGGGTAGTGGTACTGTGGGGCTGATCTGTCGGAATGGAAACAGCACGGGCCTGAGAGGAACACGCCGCAACGGAGTTCGAAGTGATGCGCTGGTGCACATTATTTTTCATACTTGTCGTGTGATTCGCTTTATTCGACTTGCTGTATTTCTTAGCTGGACGCTGATCCTCATTATTCATACAAGACGCATAACTAGCTTTATTTGAATTATTAGGTAAGGTCGGCGAGTGAGTAACACTAAACTCGCTAGGAAGCGTAGGAATGTCAAACTCAACGGTTTTTACCTCTGAGGAATTCTCGGCTGTTGTTGTATTTCTGACCTTTGAAGTATCGTTGTTCAGTAGTGAACTCGTTATTAGATTAAGCTTAACAAATATTTCTTCTCGAAAATTGTCTAATGCTTGCCTTAGTGAATTAAAGGGGGTCTGAGAAAAAGGTGTCGCGAGGCGACTTGTCAATTTCGTCGGAAGATGTGTGCATTATAGCCGGAGCTCATGGTGAAACAGATAGGCCAGAGTGTCGACAACCAGAGCACAGCCAGAAAATAATACCATGATTTTCGCTTACCATTTTGCTCTCAGTCCTTTTTAAACCTGAGCATTCGGAATGGAAATATCCACCGCACGACCCGTGGCATTGCACAAGTAAGTCCGATAAAACAGTTTTCTTTTTGCACCCCACACAAGAGTCACCACCGTCAGCCATATTGCCAGTTTTCCTGAGTAGAGTAGTAGTAGAGGAGACGTACCTAATTGCTCCCTATATGGAGGTGACTATGTGAATTGCGTAAATCGGCCTTCAAAGAGAGCAGCAACATGGCCTCTTTTCCCCCTAGAAGCTGCTGCCCATCAACACCTGATACGCACCTTGCAGGTCCCAAGTGCTATACTTCATGAGTGCTACTATGTCGTTTATTTTCACAATTGCTACTGCTTTCTTTGGTTAAGAATCTACTCTACATCACTAGCATGGTGTTAATTGGCGGTAGTTAAGAGTTTTTAGATGAAATTCGGATTCAGCACACCAGTCAACACGGATAGAAACGGACAGAAATACAGGTATACAATCTCGTTTGAAAATGAATTGGAAAACTAATGTGAACTACATCAATTTCGACTTTGGATGCATACCACACTGAAAAAAAGCTTGAAATCGGAGGTTTTTGCAGTTTTTTCTATTTATAGGCTGCAGCGTCTCCCGCCGTTTGAAATTCCGATTAAGGACTTCTAAAAACATAATAAATGAGCGGAAACCTTGTTTTAAAACCTGTTACAAGCGATGGCGTGGTGAAAACGCCCCAAAAACACGATAGTTAGAAATCCACTCAAATTTCGCCGTGTTGCCGGGGTTGTAACGTTGAGCAAAGTTAAAAATCAGACTCAGCACACCTGAAAACATTAAAATCAGTCATAGCGACGGTGCGAGGCGAGGTAGTGGAGGTTGAATACTAATTATTCTGAGATAGGGATAATCTCTCCACGTTTAAAGTCTTCTTTATTCCAGTGTGACCATGGTTTCGGTCGAATCTAGACCATCTTCGGACACTTTTTTGTTAGGTGCGTAAAATCACCCCGTCACAATACTTCACTAAAACAATAACGATGGCCTTATGATACTACTAACAACAATCAGAACTAAATAATGAAAAAACAACAACCAAAAATAAAAATAAAAAACCAACAGAACATTACGATAAGACTAAAAAAACCAAGGCACAATCTATAACATACCTAAAGTGAGTGAGTGAAGATCACAGACTACTGACTAGAGGGAAACTTTTAACTGACTCTACAGAGAGATGCGGAAGACATTGAAGGAGAAGGGAGGAGCTGCCTTCCAACCGATCATTTAAACATTGTGAATGCCCAAATTCTTTTGCAATGCATATTGGGGTAATTCCGCGAAAAGCTGCCTTTTCTTGTCCGGAGCCCATAAATGGTCTTCCATAACTGAATTAAAAAATTTTGAAAAGAGGGTTGTGTAAGGCTTGGCTCCATGTATTAGGATCCATTTATTTCAGTCGAGAAGCTGCAGTGTTTCATATTAAAATTTAAATATTTAGGGCTAATTTTTCATTCATCTGGATGTCCCATGAGGTCAATTGCCAACTTTTCGAACGTGCTGCCAAAACAGGTAAGAAGGTAGAAGTTTTTAAATAAATATCCTATATACCTACCTACCACAAGTTTCCAAAAAATGGTGAGCGAAATTTTAATGGACACTTCCTAAGCTACAGCACCTTAAAAATGGGGTGTCCTACAGGTTTTGAGTCATTCGTCTGGTTTCAAATGTTTCATGGTGCAACTCCCTCGATAACAAAGAGAGGGAGTTTTTTCTTGCGGAAGTTGGTATCCCTGTTCCTCAACTTCACAAACCCATGGAAGTTTTGCCCTCAGTTGCCGCGCATCAGGCGTCGGATGAATATTGAAGGTCGTGAAACATGTGAGTGGTTTTATTGTTTGTCATTAATCTGGTCATGTTTCTGAGTTCAAATAATGCTTTTTTAAATTCAATTCTTCATTATTTGTACTTAGTTTGTTGTAGAGTTGTAGATTGTTTCCTTTTTTTTTTTTTTTTTAATTGAAGTGCTCCACTGATTCTCAAAAAACTGTGAAAATGTCATTCATCTGGGGGTCATCCATCTGGATGTACGAAATATCCCAGTGCCAGATGAATGACTGAGGGCCAGATGAATGACTTGGCAGTTGAAATCTTATGTAGATATTCAGTTATTTGGTTCGTGTGGGTTCTCATAAGGGTAGAGAAGATGTGAGACTATGTCTTATCATTTGTTTATGAAGTTGGATTGCTTTCAGACAACCATGGGACCCCGAAAAGCGCCTATTTCACGAGAAGAGAGGCTAAGAAGAAAGCGATTGAAAGAGAGGGAAAGGTATGCCCGAATCAAGAACGACCCAGCTCAATGGAAGCTTCGCCAAGAGTCTGTTGCTGAGAACTACTCGAGGAGAAAAGAGACGCTCAAAGTTAAAGTGGTTTCTCAGATGTCAAACAGAGAAATAAGAGCAAAGAGGAAGCAGTGGCGAAAAAACACAAAGTCCCACAGAGCCATGAAGAAATCGCGTGAAGCTGAGGCTCGGTATATGCGCGAGAATTCTCCAGCATCAAGCGATTGTGATGATGTCCCCCAAGTGCCAGTAGAGGCTGATCGTCGAAAGACCTCAGGAAGAAAGAAAGTTAAACGTGACAGAGCCAAAATGAGCCGAGAAAACAAGAAGTTGCTAAAAGAGAACGAAAAACTCAAACGATCTTTGGAGAGCGAACGGAAGCGGATGTACAGGTTCAAGAAAAGCCAAAAAACAGATTCGCCAAATACAAAAGTTAATGAAATCATGAAAAAAGGAAAAGATGTAATCAGACGAAAACTCTTGTTCGGAGAAACACTCGCTCAAGACCTCAACGACACTCACAAAAACATAAAAAGCCACGCAAACAAGAAGCTTTTCAGAACGTTTGTAGTTGGAAATGCAAAGTTTTCTTGGAAATACAAGTTGCTGAACAAATTCCGAGTGTTGAATGAGTCACTTTTCAGAAAGCGCACCATTAGCAATGATCCTAGGAAAGTTGCTCAAAGCAGATTATTGGCAAAGAAAGTCGAAGGAGATATAATAAGTTTTTATGAACAAGATGACGTGAGCCGCATTAGCCCGGGAAAGAAAGACGTGATCGTTCGCAAAAAAGTGAAAAAACAGAAACGATTCCTTTCTGAGCCTATTAAAGAGTTACACAAACGCTTTTGTGCCACTCATGATTACAAAATAAGTCTCTCCACGTTTTGCAAGTTGAGACCTTTTTGGGTACTTATTCCTACAGCTGCAAATAGAGATACTTGCAAATGTATAACCCACGAAAACGCAACTCTCACCATTGAAGCTCTCCATAGAGCCAAAGTGCTGCCCCCATCAACCATAAACGGTGTTCTTCAACAGTTATGCTGTGACAAGATGAATGTGTCATGTTTACATCGGAAGTGCTCCACTTGTCTCTCCTCATAACTTGAGTACCACCCATTTGACAAAGAAGAACAGGTTGAATACTCTCAATGGGTGAGCCGAATAGACAGCTACCTTGACAAAAGAACAAAGAAGGAGAAAACCGTAAAACATGTCGTAAAAGAAAAGACCAAGACATCTTTGCACGAACTGGTCAAGTTGCTCGAGCTCAAAGTAGAGACCCTCCTGGTCCATGAAGGGAACATGCGCCATCAGTATGCCCAGATCAAGCTCCTCAAATCTCAGCTCGCTCCCGACGAGATCTTGATCCACGTGGATTTCAGTGAAAATTACTGTGTCAAGTTTGGAACTGAAATTCAATCGTATCACTTTGGCGGTAGTCGCACACAAATTTCTCTACACACCGTGGTTGTATACTACAAAGCTGACGAATACGCACCCCTGTCAACAAAGAGCATGTGCACTTTATCAAAGTGCTTGGATCACGACGCTCCCGCCATATGGGCCCATCTACAACCAGTTTTTGAGTACGTTAAGTCGCTCAAACCTAGAGTAACGAAAGTTCATTTTTTGTCAGATGGGCCCTCCAGCCAATACAAAAATAAACTGATCTTTTATTTACTTGGGGAGGCTTTGAAAGAAAGTTTTGTCAACTTACAACTTGCCACGTGGAACTACCACGAAACAGGACATGGAAAGGGGCCAGTCGATGGAATTGGAGCCTGCATCAAGCAAACTGCAGACAGGGCAGTAGCATGTGGGAGAGGCATTGGTTCGTTTGAAGCTCTGATGGAGGAACTCCAAAAAGTGAGAAACATCTACACAACAGAAGTTGTGGGTGACGAAATAGAAAAGATGAGACAGTGCATTCCCAAAAATCTAAAAACGTTTAAGGGAACCATGAAGACTCACCAGGTTGTCTACAATCCTTGCAACGCTCCTGGGATGGTGACACTCAAAAGTATCAGTTGTTTCCATTGTAACAGCTACTGCGATCACTTCAAAATCGGTGCTCATCCCACTGCTCAAAACCCAGCGTCTCCTCACAATTCAGATGACAATTGGGATCCGAGTAATCACCTGGAAATTGTTACTTCCGGGACCCCCCCAAGAAATCTTGGAAGTACTCAGAACCAGGTAAATTTGTGTAGTAAACTAAAGTTTCAGACATCTAGTTCAGTATTTAGACTGGGAGCTGATTACCTTCTATGAAGCTAATAATTTATTTTCAAGACATCGTTCGCAAATTTAATTTTTTTTTCTTCATTATATTCAGATGGATTTGGATGGAGAAGAGCAAGTTGCTACCTCTTCACCTACTCTACAGCTTCCTTCGCCTTTTCTGGATGGAGAACTGGAAGTGCAAGACTTCGTTCTGGTCAGATTCCTCGCCAAAAAAAAATACATTTATTATGTCGGTAAAGTAATCCACAAATATTCTTCTCGTGATTATGACGTTTCTTTCTTGAGGAACAAAGGTGATTACTTTGTTTTCCCTAAAATTGAAGATATCTCCAGCATTGCTCTTACCGATGTGATCTCGAAACTATTAAACCCTAAAAGACTGAGCAGAGAACGCTTCTCATTTCCAGTCAATTTAAGTGGGTTCATCATTCGTTGAAAAATAATATGGCTAAGAAAATAAAAAGTTCGCTACGTTGTTTCTTGCTTTATTATTTTTACATTCAATATTTTACCACTTAATCAAGCAACGTGTTCTTTTCAATACTTTTTTGTACAGTGTGTACTTGTTTGAACATTTTTTTCGAATATGGTATTTTTATAACGCTACTAGTCGCCACAGAACGCTAGTCAGTGGAATGTTTAATTCTATACGTCGTAGAATGTGGTACCTACCTACATTTCAAGTGCCTTAACAGACTGATTAGTGAACATGTGGATCTCCATGTGCATGAATTTGTGCACGAGTATTTAGGTAAGGAAACCAGCCAGCTCTATTGAGCGCAAACTTATTTTGTTACTTTTAGGGCCAATTTATATATTTTTAAGAAGTGATTATGCGTTTCAAGAGTTTATTGTGAGTTTATTAAAAAATTGTTCAAACAATAGCGAAGTTTTGTGGTGTTCACCCTCCTTCCCAGTGGTGAATGGTGCTATAATGTCATTCATCTGGGTGTAATGTCATTCATCTGGGTGGTCCAAAACTTCGAACGGCCCCTGGGCCACAACATATGGGAGAACTTCAAGCCCCTTTACAGGATTTGTTCAGCACCCCATTGTAAAGAGAAGCCCGTTCGAAAAGTCGGATTTGAGTACGTTTTCTTTTCGTTTTTTTAGGTTGCCAAAAAGGCAATTTTTCGCGGAATTACCCATTGATTCCAGGGCATTAAGCTCTCTGACCCGATTTTCAAAAGCGAGAGGCTGAGCCACGTGCTCCACCCCCCCCCCTCCCGAACAACATGCAATGTGCCCACGAAACGCAGAGTCTTCTCGCCTAAGATGCTCCTTCCAGCGTGTCTTCAACTTCCTCACAGTCCTACCTTTGTACGTGGCCTGACAACCTCCACACATGAGTCTGTAAACGCTGGTGCGGTCGACGATATCGGTACTGTCCTTCCCTTTTGAAAGGGATACAGTTCCTTACATACCACGGTAAGCATGGGGCTCTACGGGCCAGGCGAAATTTTAAAAAAACACCTTATCACTCTTATCAATTAATCGATAAGATAACTGATAATTCGATTCATCAGGTGTGAATAATCTAATAGTTCGAAAAATACGCAGTAGGGGAAATATTGAGGTGAAAAACTTACAAAAATGACACAACAACAAAAATGAGTAATTCATGTAGACAGTCCACGGAATAGTCTCTAATAGACGAACAGGTTGAATGATTGATGTGGCGATCGTCTTGAAAATCATTTAAAAATAACCTCGAAAAACGACACGAAGCACAATTCGCAGAGGGGCCTCAGGGGCTCTCGCCTGCGCCCGGGGGCAGAGGTACACCCCCACGAAGCAGGTCGATATGGGGCTCTTTTGACTTATGGCGCCTTCCAGACACTAGCCAGGTAAGAATATATCGTCCGCGACCTCTGGCGACCCCAAATTTGATGTTTTATGCTATCGGTCCAGGGTAGCATATGACACTTCGGGCCTATTCCGGTGTAGACGAACGGGTCGAGTTAAAAACGTGGCGATGGTCTTAAAAATCGTCTAAAAATATCCTCGAAAAACGATACGGAGCAGAATTTTCAATTTGACCGGGGCAGTCTCGCCTGCCCCCAGGGGCAGAGGTTCACTCCCACGAAGCAGGTCGATATGGGGCTCTTTTGACTCATGGCGCCTTCCTGACATAAGCCAGGTAAGAATAAATTGTCGGCAACCTCTGGCGACCCCAAATTTGATGTTTTATGCTATCGTTCCAGGGTAGCATATGACACTTGGGGCCTATTCCGGTGTAGAAGAACGGGTCGAGTTAAAAATGTGGCGATGGTCTTAAAAATCGTCTAAAAATATCCTCGAATAACGACACAGAGCAGAATTTGCAATTTGACGGGGGCAGTCTCCCCTGCCCTTGGGGCAGAGGTACACCCCACGGAGCCGGCCGATACGGGGCTCTTTTGACTCTTGGCGCCTTCCTGACACTAGCCGGGTAAGAAATATTCGTCTACGATAGCAACAATCACTCACAGCAACGTGACCTTCGTGCCTCATTTTGTACGAATTTCATTGTTGGTTTTTGTGTATTTGTTGTTGTTGTAATTTTTGTTATTGGTATTGATGTTGTTGTTGTTGTTGTAGTTGGTATTATTGTTATTTTTGATGTTTTGTGTTTGCTGTTTTTGTTGTTGTTGTTTGTGGTGATGTAATTTGTTTTGTTGTTGTTGTTTTTGTTGATGTCTTCGTCGTCTTTGTTTTTGGCTGTTGAGGTGGTGTATATATAATAAACTACCCCATGATGCTCATGGGGTAGTTTATTCCAATGTGACCGTCATTGTCGGTGCTGAGGTTTTTCTGTTTGTTAATAAATTTCGAGGTCGTGTTTAACGATTTACTTTTTTTATTGCGTTCGTTATGTGCAAAAAAAATACGATGTTTTACTCGTTCAGTTGTACAAAATAAAGAAACATGTTCATGGTTTGGAATACGAAATTACTTCTCGCCTGCCCCATGCAATCCTCACAAACACGCGGAACACTCGTCTTTTACAAACTTGTGGAGGGGTAGATTTCGTTAATCTAATTTTGCAAGTGCTTTATTCATACAATATTCTTACGCAATTATTACACCATTGGTTGGTGGAATTCAAAGTCTTTGTACTTTTTGGTTTATTGATTGTAACATTTTAACACTTCTTCATCATGCGGTTAATTGTTTATTTAACATTTTAAACTATTAACTGCAATGCATCCTAATGAGATTATTGGATTATTTCCTCCTTACCTCCGAGCAAGTTGGCAATTGACAGGGCATTTTGTATCGTTGTATGTATGTATTATTGCCACATAAGATTTTGGAATTGCCTGAGCTTGACCACTCCAATGTTTAAAAGGGCGTCGACCGACCCGGGAAATTCGGGATACCTGGGAATTTTCAATGGTTGGGAAAAACTCGATGACCGCGATGACACTTCGTGGGATTGTATCATAGAATTGTAGCAGTTACCCGTCTGCTTACTCATATACAATCGCAGCACATACAATCACCCAGTAGTGGCGGACATAAGCCTTAGTCTGGGCGACTTGAAGTAAACACTGCCCTTGTCTGTTTTTATTTCAACCTCAGCATTGGTTCAGTCCGGTCTGGTCAGGAAAGCCATAAGTAATCGGACCATGGTGTATAAGGTCATTTTGGTTCCAAATGTGACCAAGAATCACCCATTTCATTTATGCCAGACTTTTCCGTTACACCCTGTATAATACACAAATGGCGTTTATTCGACCGATCCAAAAAGAACCAAATGCCGGTGAACTACGCGTTTGTTGGGTGCTACTCGAGGGCTGGAAAGGACCGTGTATCCTTCTTCAGATTCTTTTCCAAGCATCAGAGTGAGGTAATCTTCTTCAGCTCTATAAAAGGAGCACGGGACATTCTACGTTAAGCATTTCCCAACGCTTGTTTCACGAGGCCCCCGCGTGTAACCCGCGTGAATGCCACTTTCTCATCGAACCAAATAATATGTACTGCACAGGTGTAAAGGTGTCAGCGGCAGCCAAAACCGCACCGCGTGAAACCTCGTACATATATCGAAACGAGCTAGTTAAAAGTCAAGCCAGTGCAAAATTGACGGAATGGCAACGTGAAAGGGTTTGAAATGAAACGATTGCTCTGGTCCGACTACAGGCACCCATTCGCGTTTACGTTGCCGTACCGAGAATAAACTGTGAACTGGCCTTTTTTTTTCAATAACAACGGAAAACTCACTCTTGTCATCACAAAGCCCTTGTCTCCGGCATTCCGAACTCCCGGAGTACTAAAAGCCACTTCTGTCGACGTGTTGCGGTTCGAGTGATTTAAAATCGCAAAATTCCTCTTGTGTGAATGCACTCACCACGTCAACGAGGTAATTTACATTACCCAAGCTCGACATCGCCGGGAAATGACGGGCGTCTGTCGAATTGCCACTAATGAATCTTTGTACTAGAAAGGACACTATGATTGAAATAAGTTGCCCGATTTTTATTGATGACAAGATGTCAAATGTTGAGCGATTGGATACTCACGAGCAAGGACCGTCACCGATTTATTTTCATTTTTTTTTAGATAGCGGTGACCCTTCCTTCGATAATCCCCCACCGTAGTCACTAAAGTTCCATTTTACGTAATTTTGATGCCTACAAAGCCATGAAGACTGAGTTATTGAGAAAAAAAAACCCGATTTGCAGCAAGCTTTCAATGTAGAACTTACACGAACGGGGCAACCAGGATTAGATAAGAATGCAATGCCAACTCGATCGTAACCTGCCGTGTCCTTTCCCAATTGAGTTTAAAACATTGGGTCCGTTGTAAAATCCCCTCTTATTTTACAAATGAATGGACGATGTCTATTATTTAAAACATCAGCTAATACAAAAAATTTTGTTTTTATTAACAATGCTGCCACCATATGATCACGTAAGCCTTGATTTCCTAGAAAAGCGGTGGCGTAATATAGCGGTGGAAAAAAACCCCTTTTAAATCATGCCAGTAGTTGCCCAGAGAAGTTCGGTCAACAGACAGTGACACCGCTTCGAATGAGACGGCCGTTCGTGATGGTGATGAACTGTTCATCAACGGTTCTTAACGGTAGAGATGCTAGACTCACTGAGCTGTGCGAGATTGAAGGCCTCCTCGGCCATTTGTACATAATGGGAGTTTTCAGAGCCAATCGTCTCGGCCTTAATGCGGATTCGACGGCGAATTCTTCGGAGCAGTGATTACCAGGAACTATTTCTTTTTCCTCTCACCTATTTAAGATTCGACGACAGACCGGCCCGAAACGACAACTTGAAAAAGGATCGCTTGACCAAAATTCGACCACTCCTGGACAGATTCGTCGAAAAGCGCCAGAAAAATTATTCCCCTGGAGAGGAGTACGTGACTATAGATGAAAAACTGGAGGGCTTTCGTGGACGTTGCCAATTCGTGCAATATACTCCGGGAAAACCCCGCAAATATGGCCTAAAAATATGTGTGATGGTTGATAGCAACAACTTTTAGAGGTATATGTTGGTTCTCAACCCGAGGAGTCACCCTTTGCTGTCAGCAACCGGCCTGTTGACGTCGTGAAAAGACTGATCGTGCCGATTTGTGGTACCAGTCGTAACCTGACGGTAGATAATTGGTTCAACGACTTGGACTTGGTTGAAAAGTTGAACAACTTTATTATTATTTTTTTTTTTTGTAAAAAATCATGCTTAGTCCAGTAAAATTAAACCCTCAGAAGGCGAGAGGTTAAAATCATTTTTGGAAAGCTGGAGATTGTTTCAATCGCTTCAGTACGGTCCTATTAAAGATATCCTAGGTTTGCATGTGCCTAGAGCTCCTGCTTACGACAGGAGAGCCAAAAAACGACGAAATGTTTGGGTTTTTTCAGTTTTCTGGTGGAGTATCCAGAAATCAGCCCGGGGCCCTCGCACGCCACACTGGCAACTTTTAGTTTCGGTGATTAAAAGTCACTAAGATTTCCACTGATCACCAATTATACTCGCATTTGCCCGAACCCGCCACTTTTTCTTAGAATCGTTTGCCCAAACCGACGTCTTTTTTTGCCCAAAACCAATGACTTTTTTAAAGGTTTGCCCAAACTCAACGCACCCCATTTTTTTTTTTTTTTAGCTGCTCAAGACAAGTGCGATGACAATAATGTTATTACTGAGACGGACAAAAATTGGCAGTAGATGGCTGCGCCAGTGTGTGTTCCAGTAGTATTGAGAACCTCAACGTGAACGTCGATGACTGCCTGTTCTCCTTGAACCACCTTGGACCAGACAATAAAAACGAACTTGATAGCGATGTCTATGCCATTCAAGAAGCTAGTTTGGATAATTCTGGTTGTAACAGCCCTAGCCATATCGCGAGTGAAGAAGATAACATAATTATCACTTCATTCTAATAAGAATAGTTCTGCGATTTCCAAAATATAGGTCCTCGAAAGTAGCGACAGCGAAACTAAGTTCGTGAACACCATTATCTGTGATCCACAGGTCGAATAATATATTTTACCAATTGGAGAAAAAGATACCTGGAAAGACGAAGTCGACGATGTCTTATTACTGGAAACAGAAATGAAACAGTCGTATAATGAATGCACGTTTTTTAGGGGTGAATTTCATTTAACACAAAATGGACGAGACGGAAAGCTCAAAACCGGTTGACAACTACGTAATAAGAATAAAATTTGCCACAGTCGTCAATGTATGTGCGCTTATGTTTCATTCAATGAACTAAAAGACAAAAAATTGTATTACTGTGTATGGAACATGCTAACATGCCGGTTGCAAAAAGTTTAAATTGCTCATTTATGACAAAACTGAGACCATTACAGTCAAGTCAAAGTCCCGCCTTCAAGTAATGAATACTTTTACTTGGTAGCGAATGAGAATTGATTCAAACCCGGGAATTGCCGGTTAGTTCTTTCCGGGATTATTTCCTGATTGAATAAAAAATCATATTCAAAATGATTGCAGTTTGAAGGTATTCGTTCAATCTGATCACAAACAGACAATTTGAGGCAGGGAACATCTGTTAATTTTTTTCAAAATGGCTACTTTGATCAAAAAATTTACTCGTGTAAAAGGGGCCTTAGAAAGTGGTCGAGTTATATGTATAATAACATTTTCGTTGCGCATTGTGGTCTGTACCTATATGTGTTATGATATTCTTGAAGGTTTCAAAGAATACCAGCTGCTCAAACATTAAGCTCCTCATTGGCTGGAACTGCTGGAATTCATCACTGCGTCAAGCCACCAGAACAAATACTAGAGATGTAATTTATGTTGTACCCTTACGCAGAATTCCTGATTTAATAATGAAATCACGTCTTTATAGTCCACAATTATTGATCGAATCTGAACAAAAAGATCCTTCGAATGATGAAGCCTTGAATTCCATTAAAGGAAGATTCGTGGTCGATGGACACCACTTCATCAAATCAATCAGTGAACTTGAAACACACAGGTACCGTATTTGCAATTAACCTATATCGTTCTTTTACGTTGTCTACCTACCAGCTATTGCGTGCGTTGCCCTCTAGGTGGAAATGCCTTGTTAGTGATAAAGGTTACTTCAAGTTGATGAAAAGCGAACAGAAAATGCTAATTTGAACCCTTCAATTCGAATGCCCTTTTTGCAAAGAAATTAAAATTGTACGGAACGAACCCGACAAAACATTCGATGAGTTAACTCTCGTTGAAGATGCCACATGGGCGTTTATGGCCATTTATGGAAGTGGCCATATGGAAGTGGCCATAACCACATGGAGGAAGTTTTCTCTACAATGGGAATTACTCCACCCGACAAAAAACATTTCTGAGAAAAGAAGAAACACTCGGCAAAGTTAGTCAATGCTCATCACCCTCGTTGATGAAATAATTTTGATATCTCACATTTCCACAGATTTGGAAAGATGAGTTATACAATCAAATGAAACAAGCAGGAGAAGAGGAGAAGAAACTTGCAATCGAGAACAATGACGTATCAAATTCAGGGGTCCCTTTCGTCACAGTTGTCGTAGATGGTGGCTGGGCTCACCGAAGCTATGGCCATTGATATTCCGCCAATTCTGGGGTAGCTTGCGTCATAGGACACAGGACAAAAAAATTGCTTCACTTGGATGTGCGGAATAAATACTGTTCCTTATGCGAGTTCCAAAATCATGAGCGTGAAGAAAAGAACATAGACCACACGTGTTATAAAAACTGGAGTGGAACGTCAACTGGCATGGAAAGCGACATGCTTGTTGAGGTAACGTACTCGACAAATACGTAAGTGGAGCTGCCTCTGTTATTTATCTTCAAACAACGAGTGGTTAATTTTGTCTTGATTCCTTGCTGATAGTAGGTCTGTTTTGCCATTCACAGCACGTAAGCTGGGGCAGTTCGCTGTACCTCATTCGTTTGGCATGTATATGATAAACGTATTAGGAACTTTAACGTCCTTTCCTATACGTGAGCGTGTTACGCGAGCATTTATTTCTTCGAAACCAGCGTGGGATTGAAAATGGGGGCCTATTCTATAACTTTAAACTTTTGATATCAATGCTTATGAATTTTAAAGAACAGTTCTATCGACTCTCCTCTAGAATTAATGACAGTTTACATCAACAGTCAATCACTATATTTCATTCAAGCTTGCAAATTTAATGAATGAAAACATATGACTTGGCGTCGATTTATTTTTAGCCATAGAACAGGCCCCATGGGTTTTCAGAAAAAACTCCCGCTCGCGTTACCCGCTCACGTTCGACCCGGCCTCAGGCTGGGTACACATGGCCCGCACTAGCCAGTGGGTCCCGGTCCCAGTGCCACCACCACTAGCGGCATCCGCCCAACCGCTTCCGCGTTTGCGGACAGTGTGCACTTGATCAGTGCAACGTTACGTTCTATGTATCTCGTCTATAGTGGGCAGACAATAGAGTTACCGTAGTGTAGAAAAACATTTGATACCACTCCCCTGTTCTACAGCTTAAGAAACAGTAGACAGTAGAGTTTCATTAATAAAATTTACAAAATTGAATGAAGTCAGGGAGCCTGTCCTATAACTTTAACAACAACCTGTTGTTAACGACAGTCAATCATAGTGCTTTCATTGTTTAATTAGACAAAATTGAATGAAATCAGGTGATCGACTGTTGATATCGACAGTTACCTATATTTTCATAGAACAGGCCCCCATGATTGACTGTTGATATGAACTGTTATTCATTTTATAGAACGGGGGGGGGGGGGTGTCGTTGTCTACTACTGTTCAAGTTACATGTATAGAACAGGCACCCTGATTTTGAAATGTCAATATGTTGCACTATGTGTTGTTTTCACTGTGTGGGAACTCGAGGATATAATACGAGACCCAAAATATTGCACAACCACTCATTTAGCCTTCCTAGGATTCGATGATTTGCACGAAACCAATTTGTGTGCAATATTATTTCATGTGCACAACGGAAGTATTATATAGTGCCATCACAGTCGCTTTTAAATTATTGTGTGTTTAATTAATTTTGCAGGCATTTCAAAAAAGTGAGACGGTCCATGGTTTAAGGTACACCACCGTAATTGCTGACGGAGATTCGATGTGTGTATAAAAACTTAAGGGAAAAAGTATTTTATGGTCGAGACATAGTAAAAGTAGAATGCGCTAATCACGCCTTAAAAAATTATACTAAATCGTTGTTCGGTTTACTGAAGGGTTCGGCGGAGACACGAAAAATTTTGACAAAGGTTGTATCTCAAGGTACGAAAATTGTACAACAAATTTTGTCTTTAAAAAATTCACAGGGCAGGATCGCAGAGCTGAAAAGAATTGCACGTCAGTCGATTGCTTTCAGCTCTGAAAGAACCAAAGATGTAGCGAAATTAAGAGATGATCTCCGGAAAGGACCCCCTCACGTCTTTGAGATTCACTCGAACTGCCCTGAATATTTCAAGTGCCACCCAGAACAAAAATCCACCGATCTTAAAAAAGTTTTACCATCGTCTCAGGACTGATTGATACATGTCTTTCCCCTTTAATAAGAAAAGCTCCTCTTCTCGTTAGAAATGAATCTAGTAACTCCGCCGAAAATTTCATGGCCCTTGTTGCTAAATTCATAGGTATAAATTAAAGAATTTTTAGTGATTGTCGTCACGTATAAGTTGACGCATCTGTTCAGGCGGAAAGCAAATCAACAGGAGCAGAAGAGGAAGCTATAGCTTCCGCACCCAGGGGGCCGGATTAGATTTCCAAATGGGGCCTAGCTGGCATTACAAGACCATGAAAGGATTTTTAGGTCAGTGAAACGGGTCGTAGCGTTGATCTCCTCATGGCTTGTCCGTGAAAATTGCATGTTGTTTGGTGAATTATGCTTTTATTTTTTGTTTTTTGGTAAAGGCAAGAGCCCTCAGTCAATTATCAAGAGGATTGCCTCACGCAGGGACCAGCGTTTGAGGGCTACTAGGAAGTGCCTTTTCGGTGGAAAGAATCGTGAGCCGAAGAGAAAATCGAAGACCGCTCCTCAAGTGGGAATAGCCCATGGAATATCGGCAATCACGGTATCCTCATTAAATTTCAATTTTTAGGATAAAGATTATGGCATTTCTTGCCAGAGAGTGGACTTGGATGATGAGTCGTTTGACGCCGAAAAGCAAAACATATTCACTAGGCTCTCTGTACCGACAAAAGAAAAGCAAAAAACCATCGAAGTCATGACGAGGGGACAAAGGGATAATCCTCTCTGGTATAAGGAAAGAAAATACAGGTAAAAGCGAAAGAAAATAGGCACCCGCTCAAGTTCCCTGTATCATTGTATTTGATTATACCTATCGCTTTAGATTGACCGCTTCTATGTTTGGATCTGTGGGGAAAAGACGTTCACCACTTTGGGCTCCCTTAGTGAAAAAATGTCTTTACACCACCAGTTTTGAGAGTCCCGCCATGCGTTACGGGTGCGAAAGGGAGACTGAAGCAATTCGCATATTTACTGAGGAAACAGGAAAGGTGGTTTCGGCTTGTGGCCTCATAGTCAGCCTCGAAATAAACTTTTTAGGTGAATAAACAATATTGCTGTAGGGCTTGGGCGCACATGTGTCCATAGTAGCCGAATACTTTCGAATAAATCAATAACGACGGGCGTCTTGTTTTCTATTTGTACTAGGTGCCTCTCCTGATGGATTGATCATTGCAGAAAATGCAATTGTGGAGGTGAAATGCCCTTACCGAGCGAGGCAATGTGCGTCGGCCAGAGAAGGCGTGACAAACGGGGACATTCCGTACCTAGGTACCACATCGTTTGTGATTGTTGAATCATTGTTATTGTGTATCTTCGACGTTAATCTGTTGCCTTCACTATAGATAAAGTTACCCTGAAACTAAAAAAAACTCACGACTACTTCTACCAAGTCCAAGGGCAACTTCACATGTCAGAGGCTGTAAATTGTTATTTCGTCGTCTACACGCCTCAAAATATACATATACAGGTGCGGCTCAAAAATACCTGATACAACATAAATGTATATGAATATAGCCAGCGTAGCCGTACATTTGTACTTTATCAAATGACCAGTCGAAGTGCAACACATGGCATAGGATACTTGGGAATTCCATGAAATGCACCCTGCGTCTGAAAACTCCATGAAATACCTACTTGAGCATTGCATCGTGTGACCATTTTCAAAGAATGGACCCAGTGTAAAACTATGGCGCGATTAACTGTCATACGAATCCTTCCTTGTTATTTCACACGTGTTGAAAACAAAACTTTAATAGATCGACAAGTTTCTTATGGACCCAAAGAAGTGGTAAATTTATAGCGTTTTCCATTTCAATTAAATTCCGCTCTGAAGCCGAGCATTTCCACCCGTCTTCTCTGAATTATATCATATGGTAACGGAGAAGACGGGTGGAAATGCTCGGCTCCCGAGCGGAATTTAATGTAAATGGGAAACGCCATAAGTTAACTTTCTAAACACATGTTCCTAGAACCATCTGGAAATTTGGGTCCATTAGAAACTTTTCATGTTACAAGTGCCGAGCAAGTGCTGAACAATTTTTTTATTTTTACTTTTACATTTATTCTTATGCGTTTCAAGAATTCTTCGTTAGTCTGGCTGCTACTGGAACTAATAAAGAACAGGCACTTCTTGAAATGCCAAATTACGGACACGTGGCTACGGCATATCCATATACATACAACGTAGCTAAACTCATTCACTCGTTTCTTCTTATTTGTTCAAGGTGATAGAAAAAGACGACGAATTTTGGACGAAATGTCTGCCAAAGTTGGAAAAGTTTTATTTTAAATGTTTACTGCCGGAAATTGTAGACCCTCGGTACGTAAGAAATATGCCCATTCGAGAACCGGAGCCTGAAGAATGGTAGAGTTATGATTACGGATAAATATGCACATCTCTTTGGGACTCGTCTAATGATGCAACGTGATTTTCAGATCGATAAAAAATAAACGTAGAGCGGAGTCTTCAAAAAAATAAAGTAATTCACTAAAACTTTTGAACCTCGTTATCTTTATGAAACGCCCTTCCTCAATGTGGTACTGATTTAGTTCTGATGGCTCATACCAGTGGTAACAATGCGCGGAATTTCTTTACCTACACCGCGTATAGTAAGTCAAAAGGATTAGAAAACAGCAAAAGAAAAAAACACCCTGTTCTAGTTCACTCAAGGTCGTTTTTTGGAAGATAATTCGCCCGTGGAGACTCTACAGTAAGGCACTATAAACCGAGTATGCTTGCCCGCCATATTGAGCTCTAATGACTAAGTTATGCTATACATCTCAGATAATAGAATGGAGAAGCTTTTTTATTTCTTTCTTTCAAGATTTTATTGCTTTATGTTGGTTTTATGCTTCGTATATTCACATATTAATTGCAATTTATTGATCGGTGATGTCGCTGAGCTTCTTTTTGCGTTGCATAATCGTTTTTTCCAGTCACGATTTGTGATTGACTCTGAAAAAGCTTCTTGCACCAACCATCTGAATTTGATTCCTCAAATAATTAGAAGCGTGCAGCTTATCTTTCGGAAGGCATAGAATACGTAGTTTTGTATGGTGATGAGGTGATTTTTTATTATTTGTGAGTCTTCTCGTTCACTCAAGGTAATTTAACATATCATGGGAGAACTCCGAGTCCACGGCTGAACTTGGGTCGAACCCTCCGACGAGGGCCCTCAGCTCACCGAGCCTCTCCTTCACTTCAGCTATCATCTAGAAGTTAAAAATGTATTAATTTAATTCTACAACTAGCTTACAATAAACCATAAAAGTATTTCTCAAAGAGAAAACACTGAATTGATAACACGAATGCCTTCCGAAAGATAAGCTGCACGCTTCTAATTCTAAGGCGAAAATTAACGTGAGTTACTACGCCCTGTGAATATTACCGACGATAACGATGTTATTGGCGTCTTATAGCCTGGGAACGAACAGCGTATATTGTCGCTTCAGCGTGAATTGCGAGAGATCAATCGCCTACTAGGAGAGCACGAAGAAATGATGGTTTTAAAACTCTTGGGCATCTTCGTCTTAAGGGATTATTTAGTTTAATTGACATATCAAAGTATTAAAGAGTGACCAGGCAGACCCTTTTTCGAACACCCAGCCCAGACTATAAAGGCCCTTTTCCTTGTTCAAGATTTCGTTCATCAGGCATTGCTCTCGCAAATTGAAAATTGTAAGATTTCAGTGTTCCCACCCAAGTAACACAAGAGCTCCGGTAAGCGAAGATCGTGTAGGTTTGAGCTTCCTTAAAATTTGTGTAGAGCTTCAGTGCAGAAGAAGTATACTACCGAAGCTGGAACTTCTTTAATGACTTGTGTAAAGCATTATGGAAGTTATCCTGACAGGTGTAACAGCGGGACATGATTTCAATTTCCAGTGAGCTTCGGAAAGGCTTCACCATTCATATTTGAACTTCTGTTGCTCTTCCCTCAGTCAATGTAACCGAAGCAGTGGGAAGAAATTAGGTTAGTTCCAGGACTATTTTTAAAGAAGTCTTATGGAAGTGGGCATCCATTAGACTTCTTTTAGAATGCTTGCAGCAAGCTTTACCCAAGTTTCACAAGAACTCCGGTATAAGCGAAGATCGTGTAGGTTCGAGCTTCCTTAAAATTTGTGTAGAGCTTCGGTGCAGAAGAAGTATACTACCGAAACTGGAACTTCTTTAATGACATCTGTAAAGCATTATGGAAGTTATACCGACAGGTGTTACAGCGGAACATGATTTCAATTTCCAATGAGCTTCGGAAAGGCTTCACCATTCATATTTGAACTTCTGTTGCTCTTCCCTTAGTCAATGTAACCGAAGCCGTGGGAAGAAATTAGGTTAGTTCCAGGACTATTTTTAAAGAAGTCTTATGGAAGTGGACATCCATTAGACTTCTTTTAGACTGCTTACAACAAGCTTTATCTTGCTTCATAAAGCCTCTGCAGCATACGCTATGGAAGCTTCTCTTCGACTCACCTGATTACAAATCATTTTTTAACTTTTGTCTGTGCTGTGACGTGATAGTGTGGCGCACGGAACGACGCACGGAAATTTGGTCCAGTCATCTCCTGGATTTCCGGGCTTTTTGTAAGCATTGATCTTGGCGCTCTTAGGTGGCCAAAAAAGCAATCCGTCTTTCTCCAATATAATGGAACTGCTGTAATTTTCAACTCCCCCTTTTCAATAGTTTGGACGATCTTGAAAGAAAAGCCTGCTTCCTCTTTTTCGTCCATTTGTGCTAATCAGTTCCCGATATTGGAGATTCAAGCACTTAGGAAAGTTAAATATATGTGTATAAACTATGTCCTGATATAAAATCGTATATTGCTAAATCCCGTGACGAATAGTAATGAACAAATTGCCAGAGGCGGGGGAAATAACACACACAGCAAGTACACACAGCATCGCCTCTTCACTGATGTTCCATGAACTAAGAAGGGTAGACACCACTCCGGAATCCATGGTGTTGAAACGCTGAACCCAGAAGCGAAGAATTTGATCGATAAGAAATTGAATTGAAACAAAAACCCAGCACTCAACTGCTCACTAACACTGAACGGCTAGAATGGAATTAACCAGGAGGCTAAAGGCTTGAAAGTCGAAATGCACATCCTAAGTAGTGGGAGACACGGCTAACATGGCTGTTCATGTCCGATCTGACCGTGCTTACACGACTTCACTTGCAACGTAAGCACAACCATCTGAGCCTACACGACGCGGCAGCTTATGAAGGTTCTTTTTTTTTATGTACAACTGTCCCCCTTCTTTTCTTTTTTCTTTTTAGCAAATGATGCATATACGACTATGTTGATCAAGCCGACATGACACGGCTAGTAATGACGTGGAGTGCGGCGCGACGTACCAATGCAGTTCTTCTAAGCAGCGCAGACGGAACCCAATTAATTATTCACGAATAACAAATAATTATTAGGCCAGCAATTTTAAAAAAGCGAAACATTGAAAAAAAATTCAGTAAACTTGCTTTTTTTTATCGCGTTATTGTTAGGGTCCACCTCACTGTTGTAATCGTTCTGTGAAAAACTGAAAAAAGTCGCAATAAGTTGGCAGTTCTTCAATACTACAACTCAGTTGCAAGTTCACGTTTCCCAGGGTTGCAAATCCGGATTTATGCTATTTGAGTAGACCCTAATGCCGTCTACACACAAGCGATACTCGCCAAACAACAAGCAAAATATTTTTCAATTTTCAGTTGGTCGATTTCCAGGCAATTGCAAGAAATTGATTAATATTTTGCTCGTTCCTTGGCAAAAACATATTTAAATAAGGAAGTTGACCTTTTGCAAAGCTTGGCAAAAAAAAAAAAACTAAGGCCCGATTTCACCAACTTCTTAAACCGCGATCAACAACTAATCACGATTACAATGCAAACACTTATATCAGAACTCATATGGGTCGTCATTGGCAACTAATCGCGATCAACTTTAAACGAGATCAATTTTGTTGGTGAAAATGGGCCTTATAGGTACATCAGAATTCATATGGGTCGTTATTGGCAAAACTAATCACGATCAACTTTATCAACGAGATCATTTTTATTGGTGAAAGTGGGCCTAAGTGTCTACGGTGACTAGCCCTGCCGAATTTGTTGCAGAAGCTGAAAGACGATTAAAAGACATTTTTAAAATAAAACGCGGCTACCTTTGCTAAGAACGACCTAAAAATATTTTGTGCTTGAACACGTTGTTGTCTGCGTCGCGTTGAACAGCTAACCCAAACGAGTGCTTACACATTTGTCCACGGCTAACAAATTTTACACGTCATGGTACGCCTTGGAAATTTCTTGGCCATGTATGTGTTACACGACTCTCTATTTTACACGTTAATCTGAAGGCCATGGACTGCAGTCCACCTGCAGTCCGTGAAAACTGAAGGTGTGTGGCCGTAGGACCGGCTAGGATCGGACGTGAGATCGTTGACTGACAGTGTCTGATACCCGTCGATTTTGGCCGGAGATTCAAGATATTGGAGAAAAAGTAGGCAGTCCTGCAAAAAACACAATATTGTACGTGTATCTCAGAAGGAAAGCATTTGCGACCCTGTGCTCAAAGAGTGATTATGGTCGCAAATACTTAGTACTACAACATACTTCAGTACAACGGGTATACAAACCTGTATACCCTCAAAAATAAGAACCTTGCAAGTTCATGGATTGGCTTGGATAGTTAACTTACACCTGCCGAAAGTCTTCTTTTCTTAGCTTGAAGGACGGGCGAATTGTTGGGTGCCAAATAGAGGCTGGGGACCCAATCGGGGCTATCCTGATCGCCAAGGTTCGCAGGCTTCCCTGAAATGTTTCGGAATGTAATTCGAAAGGTAGCAATTATTTTTTCACGGAGCCCTTACCAGACAAAAAATGTTTTGAGCACTCACGCTGGTTCCTTACTTTACTTTCTGACAGGCCACATCGATTTAACGCCTTGCACCAAAGAGCTCTTCTCGTCTTAGCCAAGGGATTGCTAAATGAATTGCCGAGAGAGCCACTTCCTTAAAAAAAATAAAAAAATAAACACGCTACACGTCAATTATCAAAGTTAGCTGTGACCATAACAAGATCATCTACGATACCTTGGCGAACTGACGGAAATCTAAAAAAAGAAACCGGGTCCCGGCCGGACCGAGAGCGGCAGCCTACTGTGAAGGGTTACATCCGTGGGATGACCCACACAATCGAATAAACGTTCGAGCAAAATGTTTTGACGAATCAGTGATCTGGAAGAAGAGGATAAAACATTATAAATATATTTGAAGGAATTACAGTCGAGTGGACTTATCTGGAGGAGCGGCCGGGGGATGCACTTGTGGGAGGCGGTGTTTCGGTTGGAAGTCCCTTTTTTCTAGAATTGTTTTGAGTGGACGATCGAGCACTGGAACGAATAAGGGGGTGTATGGGTTTGCGCTATATCAATAAAACTAAAGAATGACATGCCTTGGAAAAATTGATGGGCGAAAATTTTCCTGTTTCCTCTTTATCCTTCCGAGAATGGGGGGAGGGGGATTTTTTGTTTATAATTCCGCGCAATATACCTGCAATGTGAAACAAAATAGAAACATAATGTACCTAATTGTTCAGAGTATTTTCATTTCAGCTAGTTTAAGAGCCTCATGTAAATAAATGATTCATTTTTGCTTTTCAGCTAAAGTAATACGAAATATTGTAACAAACTAGTTAATCGACATGAGCTAAATTTAAATAAATTAAATAAATTAGACTTACCGCGGTTTGGGAATCAAAATAACAACACGATAAGAATAATCACAGTAAAAGGGGGGAGTAGCATGAAAGGCGCGAGATGTAACTAGTATAAGAAGAATTGTAAATGTCAGAACTAATAATTGCCGGTTTTAATTAATAATTGATGCAGGTGAAAATAATTTTAAATTGTTTCTATAATTTTTGCGTTTTTAGGAACAGATACACTGGCATTGTCCATGGAAGCGGAGCGGTGATGATGGCAGTGTTAATTGGCGGAGGGATACATTGTAAAATTTTTAATAAATAACCAATGGGAAGGAACCATGCTCACTTAGGCCCAATCAGAAGCCCTTAAGGCAACGAACGAATTTGTAAAGGTAGAAAGGGAGGGGGAATTAAAGGGAGACCCGTTGAATGAGGCGTACATGCTCTTTCTTTTCCGTGGGAGACGACGGCAGGGAAGGACGCGTTTGCGATTTCGGCTCTAAACTTTTGTAAGTAGGAATTTTAAAAGTGAAAATTAATTAGATTGAATTAACAATAAATTAAATGTATAGCATTCTTGGGTTTTGACGACAATTGGAATACTCCCAATAAAGACGAAGACGTGTTGAGAATTTTATACAGAAAAATTGAAAAAACCCCAATTACGGGGTAAGTGAGCATGCTGAATGAAAGGGAAATTTTAAAATCAGAAATTGACAAGGGCCCATTGGGTTTTTCGTACAGGTTTTTTTTTAGCTACAATTTTGTCGACCAAAAGAACAAAGCAACGCCGTTGACCGCCGCCTTCACCGCCTCCGTTTCCATATCGTCAACCCACCAAACACCGGTGGAATATTTAAACTATTGTAAGTTTTTTTAAACTTTTTAAAGAAAAAACGAAAGCGCAACGATACGACACAGCCAAAATACGAATCCTGAAAAAATAATTGAAAAATTAATATTTGCGAAAGGAGAGAATTCTTTAACAATAAAAACCCTCGCACTACAACGGCACAGTTTATAACCATTGTCTGTAACAAAATTTTGTTCTGTTTATTTCTTTCTTGTCTTGTGTTAACTGTGTCTATAAAGAATTACCTACTGAGACGGATAAGAGGAGTGGAAATCACTCTGATCCTCGCAGTCAGCGTGAAGAAACAAGACGATTCTTACTTTAATGTGTTTGTCACGAAGGTTGCAATGATTTACTTCCCACTATTCAACGCCACAGAATTATTCAAAAATTAAGATATGTTTCACTGTTCCTCACCCCCAAATATTGAATTCCCTTGGCAAAAATTCTGGTATGGAGCCGAGCTTTTCCTACCGTCTTCTCTGATTTACAGTAAAAACAAAAAGTATAATATCACGTTAACGCAGGAGACGAGTGGAAATTCTTGGCCCCTGAGCAAAATTTTAAGCATAAAATTCGCTACAAAATTAAAAATAAAGCCGAAACACAATGCACGCAAAAAATACTAATCGGGGAGGGTGGAGGAATGGAGATAAATTTGCGATTCGAATAGTTGAACAGAATTATATTTGTTACACTAAAATCATGAAATATTTGTCTCATGGAATCAGTTCTTGAACACGAATAACACTAAAAAAAAAAAAAAAATCAAAATAGTAATGAAAAAAAAACTATTCTAATTTTTATATCAAAGTGCAAGGGGACTTCGTCCAGAAATTAGGTTCGAAACTTCGCTCGCCGCTCTTCGGAGGCAAGGGGAAATACGGAGCTGGCTATAAGAATTTTTTTTAGGTTATGCGAGTGAACGGGAGGACGAGGGGGAAAAGGCGAGTGACTCACCAATACGGCGACCGGGATAACTGGCAATCCCGCGTGACTGTGTTACGATGAGTGCAATAGGCGATGTCTGCGACGGGTAGCTCGTCCGGGTAGGCCGCGTCGGGAACTGGTTGTCCTAGGCCGTCGAATGTGAGTAAGGGCGCAGCGGCTCGAGTCTGGTGGTGTAGCGCTTGGTTCAGTAAACCGTGCGCTATCGCTGCTTCGTACGTTGCTCGACGTAATAAGGTATCGTTGTGCAGCGTTGGGCGGGTGCTGCGTTCGCTACGTGCTCCGTTGCGTCGGAAAGGCGCCTGCGCCTCGGTGTTGAATCTCCCTTCGGGCTGTCGTTCGTACTGCACAAACACTCTAGCGCACAGTCCACCTTGCACTGACTGACAACTTGCGGTAGGCACTTAAGCCCCGTCTACATAAGACGCAAGGACGCCGTCGCAGAACGCAGGAAGCAAGTCCACTTTTCACTGTCTACATAAAACGCAAGGCTCCGTCGTGCGTTGAGCCAATCATATGTCACGTTATAAAATAAAAGGTGAAAGAGAACTTCTAATCACTTTATCTTGACATTGTTAGGTTATCGTACTCCACTAATTCCAGGCAGCATTGTATTTTCACACTTTCAAGTCAATTCAATCATTTTAAGGATAAGATTGCTAAAAAGTTAGGACGTTGCCACGTTATTCACCATCTGTGTTTCGGCGATGGTCTTCAAAATTCGGCTGAGGGAAAAATAAAATAGAAGAAGGGGTCGTCATTGGTGGAATGATGTTCGGCTGCTATGAAGCATTGAAAATCGCGGATCACGAGGAGTTTTTTGAGTTACGGGGATGTGATCTTCGAAATTCGAGGATCTTCTTGAAAGGGTGACTCCATATCTCGAGAAGAAAAGCAACAGAACTCCTTCACCAGTTGCTTAACTATTTGTGTGAACGCTTTCGTAAGTTCACCCTGGTAGCGTATACCGCGTATTCATTTACTTGTACTTACAACGATTCGTTTGTAGCTATCGCAGGTGCATGGAAATACGGAAAAAAAGCAGTCCGTGGACATGGATGTTTCGAGTCGGGTGCTCAACTGCTTATAAAATTACATCCCGGAAGTTTGCAAGGCAATATGACTTGATTTACTACCAAATATTTTGCCAGCCAAGACAGGGAATGCTTTAAAATTTTCAGATATTCGGGTAAAATTAGCCAGATACCCCAGTATTTAACGTAAAACCAAATAGATCCATAAATATAAGGTACTTACTATCAGGAACTGCATGTTTTCGTAATTGGTATACGTATAGTTCTATAGTACACACCAAGTTGTGGGGGTGCTACGATCTTGTAGACATAGGACATTCCCAACCACTATCCCCCACTATTAGCCGTGTACTGAACAGTACAAAATCATCCAAATGCCGACATACACCCTGTATTTTGAGTGAATTAAATACATTCTTCAAACTTGTAGGTAAATTTATTTGAGAATCACTAATTAATAAAAAACTAATGTTTCTTACAAGACTAGTATGACATAATAAAAAAAAGGTTTTTAATTTATGTTTATGGGGAAATCATCACTGCTAGTTCTTCAAGCACCAATGACTCTAATTTTTCTATCTTTAGGCACTCTCCCCAAGGCATAATTGAATGATTCGAAGGCAGAGCCCCAACGCGTCGTCCCTTCGTCCTCCAAATATTTTCCGGACCTCTTCTGTGGTCTGTCACTTAGTGGTGATACTACCGACTTTCTTTGTCCTTCGTGTTTTTGTGTGGCGATGCCCTCTTGGAGTACAGCCCAGGATTTGTTTTTACCAGGGCAATAAGCTCCCTCACTTCATCGCACCTACCAGCTTCATCTACCACCGAACAGTAGACCACTTTTTCATTTTGAAATAATACACTTTTTGATAAATAAACTTTTTAAAACAAAATCTAGAAGGAAATGGCGAGCGGAGTTATTTGATTTTGATTACAGTTGCCGAGTAGAAAGAACCTCCAAACTCATGGAAGAAGAAAAAATATTGGAGATGCCCAAAAATATCTTGAGTGAGCCGGAAATATCCTCTAGTAAGCGGGGCCTATTTCACCGCAGTTGAATTCTATTGGTTCTATTAGTTCAAACTTGACGACGGCTACGGAATATCAAATGCTATTGGCCGAACGCAAGAAGTTGACGCGAGAAGTTGACATTGGTTCAACTCTGCGTTGCGTTCTGTGCAGCGTCCCACAACGCCAACTTAAACGTTCTACATAGACGACAATGAACATTATTAAATAAAATAATTAACAACTCTAAACTGAAGAAGAAAACAGTGAGCTATGCAAGCGGAGTTCTATTGTGTTTAAAAATTTGATTAAACATTTGTTTTTGATAATTTTGGGATTTTGAAAATTTCAACAATCAATGTAGCAGTGGAAAGAACCTCAAACCTAGACCCTGCCTTCTAAACTTAAATGCAATTGGCTGAACGCAACCGTGGACGCGAGAGTTGGCTGAAATTCGCGTTGCTTCCTGCGTTCTGCGTTGCGTCCTGCGGCGGCGTCCTTGCGTCTTATGTAGACGGGGCTTTACGGTGTGGCGCTTACACGAGCGCGGACGCGACGGAGAACCGACTGACTGATTCGACTAACTCCAGGTTTGGCTTTGCTCTTAAATGGGAGAATACTCTATGCACGTATCGCGAAGTTGACCCTTTTGGGCTTTCTGCTGCTCGGTTCCTTACCCTGCTTGTACACGACTTGCACTCGTCACTTGCGGCAGTTGGTTTCGCACGGCTCTAGTCTCCAATTGCGCCAAGACTAGATCAGACCAACTCTGTGTCTAGTGTGTTGTTTCATTGGCTTATACATATACCCCTGCTCGTGGTGGTAGGGGCTTGAGTGAAAAGGATGGGAATTGAGGAAGGAATTCAGGGTCTTTCCAATAGAGGGCGAGCGAAGTTTCTTTCTCAGCTATTTCTAATCGATTTGCGATTTTAATTTAATTTTTTTTCTTTATTAACTTAAAATTAATTATAGTTACGACACCTACAAACTAAAACAAAACTTCAAAAACATTATTTACACTAATAACAAACAAAGGACGACTTAAGTCAGATTTTCATGCACAGTTAAAAGAAATTGTGGTTTCGGCACTGATGCTTCCAAAGAAATTGACAAAAAGGATCATCACAGTTCCATAAAAGTTGACGCGTAAAAATCTTTGCAGTGTTATAATTGGGGATAATGGAATTATTTGCTTCGTCTGCAGAAGCACTGTATTTCAATGCCCAGTTAAAAATGAAACTATTCAACTCATAGCGTTTTTCATTTGCATAAAATTCCGCTCTGAAGCCGAGCATTTCCACCCGCCTTTTCTGAATTATGGTAACGAAGACGGGTTTTATGCAAATGGTAACCCCTTAAGGTTTACCTCCGATCGTGTCCGCCAGAATCCGTGACTCGTCTTCATCCGACTCGTCTGTTCATGAAAAGAAAAGGCAATAGTTGAAATTGATACATTTCTTTGGCAGTCATTAGGGGTATTCACGTCAACTTTCGTACTGTTTGTAGTTTTAGTCAGATATTTGTTACCAGGGAAATCAAGTTTAGAGTATGACGAAATGAAATGAATGACAAATGGCCGTGTTCAGAGACCCTCCTTAACTTAGGCCGGCTTAAAGTGCTTCAAAAACAGGTGATGCATTTTATTAAACCATATGATCTTTGCACAACTTAAGTTAAGGCTCCGATAAGGAAGGTCTCTGAATACGGGCCAAAATGATCCCAATTTCGATTTCCCTAACGACAGACCGTAGGAACAACGCAAGTACAAAACTACAAACAGTACGATGGTTGACGTGAATACCCTTATTGTTAAAACAGTTCTAACCCCCTCCCCTTGGATACATTCGTATGCTTACAAATTTACCTCGGAACTCGCTAAAGATGTGCAAATAGATATGTTATGGAAAAAACTATGTCGTGCTCCAATCTTAATTCACCAACATAACGCCCCAAAATAGGCGCTAATGGGTAGCTAATTGATAACCATATGATTACAGAATAAAATAAAGCCTTTGCGATAATTAGATCCCATTTTAGTTCCTCTTATAGTGAATAAGGATCAAGCAGCGAGCACAGATAAAAAATAGAGGAAGCGTAAACGAAAAAAAAAAGTGGCCCATCTCGCTCTCTTTCTAGGAGGAAACACTGAAAAAAAAGTATGGTTAAATTCAACCAGAATCTGGTTACTTTAGTAAGAAAATCGGGCTAAAATAAAGATTCCTGTACTTATAGTCACTCTTACTATACGGTTTTTGTTAAACGAATATAGTAAGGTTGCCCATATTGATTGTTTCAATCAACCTTCAGTGAGATAGTAAAATTAACTATGCAGTCTTTTAGTTAACTCTACTACATAATTGTCGAGTTATGATACCTGTAAAGCGAGGTGCTTTCAACCAAACATGATAGTAAGCTTGCCGAAACAATCAGTCCGATCAACTATCACTTGTTGGGTAATACAGTAGATTCAATTCACCAGATGGTTGATCTACCCCAAGATTTCCAGTTACAACAAACTGCTGCGAAGCACTTTTAACCAAACGTGATAGAAAGCGTGCCGAAACAAATATTCCAATCAAGTATCACTTGTCTGGTACTATAGTAGATTTAGCTTTGCAGATAGTTTATCCAATCCGAGTTTTTCAGTTCCAATCACCTTGTGTGATGTACTTTTAACCAAATGTGATAGTAAGCGTGCCGAAACAAATAGTCTAATCAACTATCACTTGTCTGATACTATAGTAGATTTAACTTTGAAGATAATTATCCAACCCGAGTTTTTCAGTTCCAATTCCTTCGTGTGAAGTACTTACACCCAAACGTGTTGGTAACGTGGGTTGCGACGTATTTCTTCAGCTTCACTAAAGTAGATCACTTAAATGAGAAAATTAAGAACGATTGACACAAATATCTTGAAATGTAAATGTATATTTTTATTTATTTTTTTTTAGTCTACATGGGTCTCTTACGGTAATCATTTTATTGCCTCGGGGAGTGATATTCAAAGTATTGGGAATGGGGCTTGGAAAATCATTTAGGTTGAACAACTCAATTCTCCCAGTTTCACTGACCTCGTAGGAACCTACATGATTGACAATCTAAACCAAGAGTTAAAGATACCTCGCAGGAAAATAATAATAATTCCAAGACCGACGCGACAAAAATGTTTTTGACTACTCCGAATTCTGGGGGGTCATCCGATGGAACCTTAACTGTCCAAACGGTATTTTTCAAATACTGGACACCTTTTACTGTTATCCACGGAACGGTGAAATATTTTTTTTTCTTGATTATTGAACAAATTAAATTGAGCAATGAAATTCAAATCTTCATTACCAACTGAACTTTTCCTCCCGCTAATTACAGTGGTTTTCAATTCATCCGAACTGAAAGTCTTTTCATTAATTGTAATTGATGTCTAACTGCCAATGTTTTTCTCACATTTCTTCTACTCCACGATGCCCTTGCTGAAATTTTCGAGATCCTATGCTTGGTCTTAAATCGCATGGACCAGGGTCGTCTTTCAGGTGGTGGTCGGTTATTAAGTGACGCAACCTCTTTCTGGCCTGATGATCCAGTAGCCCAGCCCCCGAAAATGCGTCTAAAAGATATCGACCCGAATGAGTCTCCTCGAGTATGCGTCGGAGCTCCTACGGACATAGTAGAATTGGTTACTAATTAATATTAATTATCAAAATTAATACGGAGGGGTATCACTTACGTTTCCGCTATCTACAGAAGATTCTAGGGATACGGTACTTCCGCTGCTTGTCCACAATATTGCAGGCCTCACGAGAGGGGGGTAACTCACCGTTGAAAGGATCCTGTAGACATCATACGTGCAATGATTATTGTTTTGAAATACAAATATCTTACTATTGTAACACAATGTCACAGTCAAACGTAATAAAAAAGAACGACATTATGGCCAACAGACCCTAGCTTATACAGGGTGGCCCATGTTGGGTAGTACACACATTTTTGGGTTAAAGTACACCAAACATGGAGTAAAACATTTTTTTGTTAATGGCCTATCATGATTTGCTTTTGAGTTATGATTTTTCAAATATTTTTTCCGAGAAAGAGAAGTTTTATCCAAAAACCAGCTTTTTCCCAGCTTGAAATGCACTTTTCTAAAAATGTGGTGGCAGTTTTGAAATCTACGGGAAAAAATGTGTGTTACAAGACGTTTATTTCCGAAAAACTGCCCCTTCAAGACGCTTTCAGCCAAAAAATGACGTATATTTCACAATAGATTTAAGATATTATTTCCAAATTATGATTTTATTATGTTACGTATCGTTTGGGTGTGGTATGGGTAATTATTGGAAATATTAAAAAAAAATCCAAACAAAACCTCTGAAACCAACTGAAGAAAAAATAAATAAATAATAATAAAAAAAATAAAATAAAAAAATAAATATTTTATGACGTTTTATCAAAAAACATCCATTTTATGACTAAAAACTACGACTGTGACGTTTATGACTTTTTCCCGTTTCTACTTATGTCAAATAACTTGGCATGAATTACTTTTATATCGACCTAGATGAGCACACAAATTTTCATTAAAATCCGAGATACTAAGGTCCAACCCCCAAGCCAAGGTAGTTGATTTGGCGTGGAATGACCTTCGAAACGCCCAGATGTAGGACACTATAGGCGTTTCACACTGTAAAGGAGCAACAAGCTCGAATCACTGAAATCGCGCGATTCCCGGTCACGTAGGACGGGGCATTTCTCTTATCTTCATCCAAGATAAAATAAAATGTCTAATAATGGACGAAGTTTCATCAAATAAGGAGAAAATTACTGAATATTGAATATGAATGAGGTCCCCCCTTCCATAATTCAACAATGCTGAAGACAAGGCAGCCTTTAAATCAAAGCTCGGTGCACTTTGCATTGGATTGCCTGTCTGTTTTAGAAAACCATCCGGTCACTACGCGGGGATTTTTTTTTTTTTTTTTTTTTCATTATGGAAGTAAACATGCTTTAAAAAATGCATCGTATGCATCAAGCTTAGAAGTTCTACCCCCTATTCCGTAACTCAACCAATCTTGACGCGTGCGCTACCGAAATTAACAAGATGAATAAATGAAAGAAATCAACTAAGAAATGTTGCTAATACACGCGTTATATGAGTTACAGATAAGGGCAGGTCAACCGTCACCCTTGTGCTATGCACTTGTGTAAAAACATGAAAGTAAAAATAATCAGATTTCATTCAATTTTTCAAAATTATAGTCGGCCAGATTATGTGGTTTTCTGCACTGGTGTAATACAAAGGAACAGAGCTAAAAGCTCAAACAAATATATGAATGCATGGGTCAAAAATGATAGGCATGCAATTATCGGTGTGTCATATGAATGCACTTACCACGAAACGTGTCAATGTAAGAAGATAGGCCCCACGCCTCCAGAAATTCTCCAACATCTGTATCCATATTGCACAAGCCACAAGCACAAAAAAAATCGGATTATCGATGCTAACACTCGTCGTCGTGTTGTATTTCTTTTACTGTACTGAAGAACCAGTGGGCTCGGAGTAGCAAATTCCTAGACCTCCCCTCCACATGAACTGCCCTTAGCTAGGGTCTAGATGAATCTACCATCTCGTTTAGTTAAAAACTACAAGTTCAGCAGAATTCAACAAATCTGTAATGGCTTTGCCAACCAAGCGTAGTTCACACAACTAACTTGGGTTCCTTTTACCATCTGTATGGTTGAAGCTATTTTTTTAGTAATCGCTCACGGTTTTTTTTTTCTTTTTCTGATCACGTTCAGTTGACAATTCCAAGTTCAGCATATTTTAACAATTCTGTAATGGCTTCGCCAACCAAGCGTAGTTCACGCAACAAACTTGAGTTACTTTTACCATCTGTATGGTTGAAGTTATTTTCTTGGTAAACTTCAACTGTTTTTATGGTAACGAACACCTATCTGTAAAGTTAAAGGAAAAATACTTTCAGCTAAAGAACCAGAACTGTTTAGTTCTCATAGCCAGTTCATTTTTACAGCTAACTTACCATCTCTAAATAGTGAACCTAACGATAATCTGACTGAACTCACTGGCGTGGTTTCTACTATAATTGTATAGCTATTTTGCTTAAAGCTATTTGTTGAAGGAACACTTTTTTGGGCATTTATAATGATAATTAGGTTGTAGAAACTAAATAACTTTCAACCATCGTATGGTTAACGAAATTTCTTTCAGTGAAGGGGTGAGAAAACAATAGGAAACGATCATACAAATCGAAGCGTTGAAGTTTGGAAACGAATTTGTAATATAAATTGACAGCTGAAAGTTTCATCTTCGGAAGATCAGCTTCAATTTAGAAAAAAAAAAAAAAAATGTTATGGGAAACCAAGGTTACTATACTAATGGCCGTATTCAAAGACCTTCCTTAACTTAAGGCCGCCTTAAAGTGTTTCAAAGACAGGTGATACATTTTAATAAACCGTATGATCATTGCACAACTAAATTAAGGCTCCGATAAGGAAGGTCTCTTAATACCCATATGGCCCATGCGGCCATAAGGGCCGCATTCATAGTCGTCACTCAAGCGAGGATTATTTTTGGCTCCCTCACATATGGACTGGCGATGGGTGGGAGCATCTCCGGTATATTCATTCCTCCAAGCTTGCATCACATTTTCTATTAATACATTCCGTCTATTTCTTATCTGTCCTCGCTGTGTTTCAGCTTCCAGCAAGGTATTTGGAACATGTTTGGACCAGAGTTGCCGTGGAACTCTGTTCCTAACACCTTGCTGGAACAGACCCATTATTGAATGCGCTAAGTATTCCAAGGGGAATGCGAGACCCATCAGAGTTTGGTTCGACTATAGAAAAGAGTTTAATAGGTAATTTGAAAAGCGTGTATAGTCGTAACTAACCACTACCGGTGTTGTTGCGTCGTCTGCGTGGGGATCCTGTAAACAAAAGAAATCTTATATTGTAACCTCACGGTGAAATTTAAGCTTGATGGGGCTAAGGCCCGTATGCCAAGTCGTTTATCGAAATTTCACCGACTCCAACCTATCTCACAAACTGTAGAATCACACATTATTTGATAATTTTTCCAGTTTGTGAGTGAGCTTTGAGGTTGAGGAAAATTCGAGTAACGTCTTGGCATAAGGGCCTAAAACCCTGTTCACAGGGTGCAATTTTTGAAGCTATAGTGCATGCTATTTTTTTACAAACATTATGTTCATTGGTAGTCACCGGATGTTTTCAAAACACCAGCATGCAAGATAGCTTCATAAGTTGCGTCGTGTGAATAGGGAACCAAGGTGACTAATCTCTTCCACAGGTAAGGAACCTTTAAAGACGAGTAGACGCATACGGCGCCATGTTCGTTCTTGTCAGTTTAATAAGAATGGTTGGGAGTGGTTTGTTGACATCCACAAAACATCAACAAAAGGTGGATTTTACAAGACTGATAATTGATAAGAGCGAACATGGCGTCTGTGATTTTACCTGTCTGATTATAGGTTCTCTACTATAGGTGCCGCAGGTCCCACCTGCCAAACAGACAGGAGGGGTGGATACTGACGTCACCAGCAGCCCTTTACACCCAATCGCTCACCGTTGAGCAGCAGAGCAAGTTAATTAGTGCATTTCATTCTGAAAAATGCACTATTGGTCTCGTCGTGATGGTGGCAAACATGGGTCATGTCATGTTTTTTTCACGTTTCAGAACCTCTAGAACACGAATTCAGTGGTCTCCAGGATTCATTATATATATATATATTCTGGCCGTTTTCTTGTTAGCACGATAACTCTCGAAAAAATCAATTCAGTGGAACGCGCTTTGGCACAAAAATCAGTAGTCATAAGACCCCGGTCGGTATTGCATTTGGGCCAAATCGGTCTAGGTGGAGGGGGGAAATTAGGGGTTGAAATGGTCAAAAAATCACTATAAATCACCAGTTGATTCTAGAAGCATCATATTCGGTACGTATACTCAATGTTAGAGTAGCCTTTGATTCCCATTTGAATTTTTTGAAAAAGTCGAAGGGGAGAGGGTGTTGCCCCCGGAGTGGAAGTAAGTGTATGGTCTTGTTAGCACGATATCTCTCAAAGAAATCAGTTTTGCGGAACGCGCTTTGGCACAAAAACCATTAGCCATAAGACCCAGGTCGGTATTGCATTTGGGCCAAATCGGTCAAGGTGGTGGTGGGGGGGGGGAATAGGGGTTGAATGGTTCAAAAAATCACTATAAATCAACAGTTGATTCTAGAAGCATCATATTCGGTACGTATACTCCATGTTAGAGTAGCCTTTGATTCCCATTTTAGTTTCTTGAAAAAGTCGAAGGGGAGGGGGTGTTGCTCCCGGAGTGGAAGTAAGCATGTGGTCTTGTTAGCACGATAACTCTCGAAGAAATCAATTTAGCGGAACGCGCTTTGGCACAAAAATCAGTAGTCATAAGACCCAGGTCGGTATTGCATTTGGGCGAAATCTGTCAAGGTGGAGGGGGGAAAATAGCGGTTAAATTGTCAATAAATCACTGTAATTCACCAGTTGATTCTAGAAGCATTAGATTCGGTAAGTATACTCCATGTTAGAGTAGCCTTTGATTCCCATTTTAATTTTTCGAAAAAGTCAAGGTGGTGGGGGTGGTCCTTCCGGTGTGGAAGTGTTAAAATAGCGTTGAACTTCACTAGTTCATCTTAGCGCTCTAAAATTCGACTAAATAATTTAATGTAACGAAAGCCCTGGGTCCCATTGAGATTTATTGAAAACTTTGATGGGGGAGGGAGAAATGGGGGATGAAATTTCAAAAAAAAAGCTTAAATTCACACGTTTAGGTGTTATAAAATACGGCACAAAAATTTATTATTACAAAGCCCTTGGAAAACTACCGAAACTTTTCGACATTTTGAAGAGAGGGTGATGAAAATAGAGGAAGAAGTTCGGCTTAATGAAACAAATAATGGTATCAAAATTATTACTTCTGGGACGGCTTAGGGTATCCGTATACATAATGAAATGCACTCTTTCTGTTTTATT